>CM049854.1:5000-460000 GCA_027422415.1 Schizothorax lantsangensis
ATTCAGGCAGACACTAGAGCGGGCAAGAAATGTAGGCCAGAGCTTAACCAAGGTCAGATTAGTCTGACCTTTGGAGATTTTTAATCCTTAACGGCCCTATAATATCTTTAACTAACCCTTGTGGTCACTTCTTCAGAGCCACTATAATGCGCTCCCCTCACAGCAAAACACAAGTGTTTTGGGACTGAAGGACAGTGCTGTTGTTTGGCACCGTGTCTTTCTATAAAGATGGTCGGACAGATGCGGTGCCCCTCATTTAATAATCTGCCTCTCTAATAAACTTTAGGATAACAGAGAACAGAACCGGGAGGGGGTTTAACTTTTAAAAAAGGAATATGCTGCCCTCTGCTGGACAACTTGAGACACAGACGTTCAGGCAAAACCAGCAGAGTGCATTTCTAATTTTGATTCGTTTCAGTTTAATTTAACACAAATCAGACAATCGCACATCTGTCTTAACCTAACTCCCGCAAAGTATAAAAGAACAATTCATATATTTCAATAAAAATCTTTATATGTAAAAAAATGCCAGACGCCGTGGCTTGATTTATTTTATGAAGGTTACATTTTTCAGGACCAAAATAACATATTCACAAAGAGTTCGTGGGACAGCTCGTGCTCAAATCTGAGACACTGTTTTGGGTTATAAATTGTTAGTAAGTAAACTTTAAACTCATGGTTAAATGTGTGTTTGCTTAATTAATTGAGTAGGCCTACAGTGCGTTTGCTGTCGTCATAATTCTAAAAAAAACTAGTAACATATACAGTATGTTCATATATGGAAACTTAAAAACAATTCTATAACACAGAAATCTTATATTATTTCAAATAATTTATTTAAAAAATGTCAGACTTCTGGCAGCAACAATAATAAAACTGAACTGGAAGCTGGAAGTGAACTGTTCTGTGACCTTTGACCTGGATATCTAAAACCACACTCCTTCTATGAAAAATAAGTACGTAGAATAAGTGAATTAAATCATTTCATCTAATGACCTCACCAATGCTTATAGATCATTCAAATGATTTTAAACATTAGACTGAAATGGACTGTGACCTTTGACCTGGATATCTAAAACCACACTCCATCTATGAAAAATAAGTACGTAGTATAAGTGAATGAAATCATTTCATAGAATTACCTCACAAATGACCAATCAGATCGATAATGCTAACGAGAGTGTAATTAATCAGGATTAAACTTCTTTATATCTATATACTTTCCTTAGAGACGTTCGCCACCTGAAAGATGACAGCTTCCCGGATCCAACGAGACCACTTACATCTAATTCGGGCATACGATTCACCAGATATGCACAGGTAAGCGTTGGCCAATCAGATGCAATATTCTAATGAGGGTGGATACAAATGAGGATGAAACTCGTTTTTATCTCTATACCTAGCTGCAAGTTAACCCCAATCTAACCCCTAACCCTGGCCCCCTCTAACCCTAGCCCTCAAAACCCAAAGGGGAACCTTCCTTCTATACCTGGACAGTTATAAGATTGAAGTCTATATCTATCTATTTCTCTATCTATCTATCTATCTATGTATCTATCTATCTATCTGAAATAGCCCACATTATAAAGTGGAAAAAAGGAAATATATACATATATAAATATATTCTTTCTATAAAGAGGGCTTACGTCGCCCTCTCTTGGATGAAACGGTGAATAGCAGGTCTCAGTGTGCAGGACATTCTATATTTAATTTATATAAATGAGGATAGCAAATGAAGTAAACTGTGACATATTATACCCAAAAATGAATCCTACAGTGGACTAACACGTATATTGATATAAAAACTGAAACGACATACTGATTTTGACCTGTACATATCAAATTATATAAGATAATATACGTCAACGTACTAAATTTGAATGCCTTTTAAATGACTCAAAAACCTTACAGACAAATGGCCAATATAGGATAGTGGCACATTTTAAAAATGTAAAATTACAAGTAAATAATACTTGGGGGGGGAAAAAATGGATTGCTCTTTTAGTATGTTAAATTAAACTTTTACTTTTATGTCCCAGCTTTTGTGTCCCATGCTTTTGTGCATCAGTGGTGTTATTGTTTTGCTTGTAATTGTATTAGTTTGATATTTATTTCTTGTAATTGTATTAGTTTGTATTATTCATTAGTATTATTAGTTTTTATTATTACATTTAACAGGTTGCAAATGAGCACACCGTTGCACCCTCTGACCCAACAGCTGTCCGCACCAGCCTAGCCTCTGCTCCTCCTTACTGTTCCATCGTCCCAGCCTCTCTACTCCAGCTCCAAGTCCAGCAGCACCACAGCAACAGCCGGTAGGTCTTTCGTGACATGTAAACGGTGTGAAAGATGTGCTATTTTTCTGCCTGTGATATTGTTTTTATTTTATTTTTATGTATTCCTATATTGACCAGGCTGTGGATGAGCGCAACATGAGCGCAACATCCCAGGGATGGACAGAGCGGACAGCCTGGCAGAGTACTCGGTGGGACTGAGGAATGAAACTGGACAAACTCTTAACTCCCCGCAGGCCAGTACCATCATAGCTCTGTGGCAGAACCTTCTACCATATGACCAGCTGCGTGTGGCATACTCTGCACGGCACCAGTCACGTCTGACTGCAGGACGCTTCAGGTGCTCTAAAAAGAAACCTGAATTTAGGCCAGGTGTGGAGAGCATGACACGTTGCGTCCTGGGATCAACAGGATCTCCTGCCCAGTGGCCAGATAGCTGTCGTCTGGTAGAGTGCATTTTTGTAAAACTCTGTGACATCCATAAAAGTCCAAAAAAAGAAGTGAATGAAATAATTTCATCTAATTACCTCACCAATGCTTATAGATCATTAAAATGATTTGAAACATTAGATTGAACTGGATTGTGACCTTTGACCTGGTTATCTAACAACACTCTCCATCTACGAAAAATGAGTACGTAGAAAAAGTCAATTAAATAATTTCATAAAATTCTCACAAATGCTTAGAATAGATCATTCAAATGATTTTAAACATTAGATTGAAATGGACTGTGACCTTTGACCTGGATATCTAAAACCACACTCCTATGAAAAATAAGTACGTAGAATAAGTGAATTAAATAATTTCATCTAATGACCTCACAAATGCTTATAGATCATTCAAATTATTTTAAACATTAGATGGAAATGGACTTTGACCTTTTGACCTGTACTTCTAATACTTACCAGACTCCATCTATCTGGACATAATAACGGTCACACTGGATTTAAATACAACACTCCTTCCCCCATCCATATAACTAGTATGCTTCCATCATCATCACATCTTTGTACAATTCATAACACATATATAAATAAACGATTACTAACAATTACAGGCTAATCGAGATAGTGGATTGCTTATGGGAACTAGGCCCAATCAAAGCAAGACAGCACTTATATTTATGGAAACATCGAAACGACATACTGATTATGAACTGTACATATCAAAATATATAAAATGAGAAGTCAACCAAGAAAATTGCTGGAAGCTTTTAGAAACAGTTAAAAAAAGAAAGTATGCCCTCAAAGAAACCCATTATTAAATGACAAAAAAGGAAATATATACAAATACAGCAGGATATTTCTATAAAGAGGGCTTACGTCGCCATCTCTTGGACTAAACTGTGAATAGCATGTGTTGAAAACTCTTACGGATTGAGAAATTTAGCAGAAAATAACAATATGGAAGATGCTGTCAGACTGATGACTTCACTCCTAGAAAGTCCATCCTTCTGGGGCCCGTTTCAATAAGGAGGTTCAACCAACTCTGAGGTTAAACTTGAACTCAGAGTTGACTTACTCTGAGTTTTCGGTTACAGAACAGCTGAATTGTGTTAGTTTACTCAACTCTAAGTAGGTTGACTCTGAGTTTAGCGCGTGCACCACGACTATGAAAAGTCATGATCCGTGGAGCTCCGAAATTACAATTCACCATGGCAACAGCTCCCGCCAAAAAGATGTCAGTGCGCATACTTCCGTCAATGCGTAACTTTAATTCTTAATAACTGTCAATAACTTAATAACTGTTATACTATCAGAGGTGAAAATCTTACTACATTTGAATGCTTTTTAAAGGATTAAAAATACTGACAGACAATATAGGATAGTGGCACATTTTAAAAATGTAAATAATACTGGGGGGAAAAAATTGGTTGCTCTTTTCATATGGCAAATTATAGACAGGCCATCCTTCAGTTGTGTCTAGCTGTTTATTAATCTATTTTCATTATTTTTTTAACGATCGATCTATCTATCTATCTATCTATCTATCTATCTATCTATCTATCTATCTAGCATTCATCTGAACCTACCGCCAGCTTCCTGTGTCCAACTTACATGCACATTGGGACTACGCGTCACGAGATATGACCAGGTAAGCTTTGACCAATCAGATGCAATATTCTAAGGAGGATGAAACTCGGTTTTATCTATATCTAAGGATGAACAAGAACCACACTAAAACGTATCCCTTAGTGTGGGAACCCTACAATATTCAAACCTAACTGTTTTGGCCCTGTAAGTTATAGACCTATATATCAGTCTGTATATATATGATGACTAACGATTACAGACTAATCGAGATAGTGGATTGCTTATGGGAACTAGGCCTAATCAAAGCAAGACAGCACTTATCCAGCTTTCCATCAGGAGGCTATTTTCTACATTCATAAAATAGAATGATCTATTAATGAATTTTCTGAAAAGTACATTTTGGCCTTGCAGGATGACTGAGCAGATGCAGGCACAGAGGAAGAGTTGGGAGATGAGGGCTTTGAAGATTCTGGTTTGGACCCCGCCGCTGGGCTACTGGACCCATCCCCTGGTCCATCACCTGCCACCACCAGCTCAGCCGTCATTCCAACTCCCACCTCTCTCCAGACCACCTTCGGGTCCTGCATCTGATATCGCTACAGCTGCACTTGAGCAACAACTGGTAATTATGCCTGTCACTTTTTTGTTTGATATCCTACTGTGTCAGTGGACTTCCCAGTTGCTCCGGATAATGTAGCCATTTTTAAAGACCAATTAAAGAAAAATAGAAATAAGACATCAAAGAAAGTTACTTTTTAATTCCTAATCCTCATTGGTCCCTCAGGACGGAAAGAACCTGGATCAAACGACTGGACAGTCTCTACCCAAGAGGACTGAATGAGGCGTGATGAAGTGATTTCTTTTTTTTGTCTTCTATCCATCCATTCATTCTTTACATTTCATCTCTTTCTGTTGAGAAAACCTTATATTTAATTTATTCTAATAGCCACAGGATCATTTAAATGAATATAAAACTGTGACTCTGTATTTTTCGGAAATAACATCTGACTGTCACACCAAAAACTTAGCCCTGAGTGACCATGTGGATGGTAGACACCTGACGGTTTTTACCCTCATGAGTACAATGATCTAACCTTGATCTACACACAGCCTAAACCTAAGGTCACTATAGCCCTAAGGAAAATTCCCCTTCATACCTTACACCTAAAAACGTTTACCCCTAGACAAAAATACCCCTAATGAATTAATTTGTTAAAACTAAAAGAGGAACCATCCAAAATACACAGACTAAATAGGATGAGTTTTGGTGGGAACTGAGATGAGGGGCTGAATTCAGGCAGACACTAGAGCGGGCAAGAAATGTAGGCCAGAGCTTAACCAAGGTCAGATTAGTCTGACCTTTGGAGATTTTTAATCCTTAACGGCCCTATAATATCTTTAACTAACCCTTGTGGTCACTTCTTCAGAGCCACTATAATGCGCTCCCCTCACAGCAAAACACAAGTGTTTTGGGACTGAAGGACAGTGCTGTTGTTTGGCACCGTGTCTTTCTATAAAGATGGTCGGACAGATGCGGTGCCCCTCATTTAATAATCTGCCTCTCTAATAAACTTTAGGATAACAGAGAACAGAACCGGGAGGGGGTTTAACTTTTAAAAAAGGAATATGCTGCCCTCGGCTGGACAACTTGAGACACAGACGTTCAGGCAAAACCAGCAGAGTGCATTTCTAATTTTGATTCGTTTCAGTTTAATTTAACACAAATCAGACAATCGCACATCTGTCTTAACCTAACTCCCGCAAAGTATAAAAGAACAATTCATATATTTCAATAAAAATCTTTATATGTAAAAAAATGCCAGACGCCGTGGCTTGATTTATTTTATGAAGGTTACATTTTTCAGGACCAAAATAACATATTCACAAAGAGTTCGTGGGACAGCTCGTGCTCAAATCTGAGACACTGTTTTGGGTTATAAATTGTTAGTAAGTAAACTTTAAACTCATGGTTAAATGTGTGTTTGCTTAATTAATTGAGTAGGCCTACAGTGCGTTTGCTGTCGTCATAATTCTAAAAAAAACTAGTAACATATACAGTATGTTCATATATGGAAACTTAAAAACAATTCTATAACACAGAAATCTTATATTATTTCAAATAATTTATTTAAAAAATGTCAGACTTCTGGCAGCAACAATAATAAAACTGAACTGGAAGCTGGAAGTGAACTGTTCTGTGACCTTTGACCTGGATATCTAAAACCACACTCCTTCTATGAAAAATAAGTACGTAGAATAAGTGAATTAAATCATTTCATCTAATGACCTCACCAATGCTTATAGATCATTCAAATGATTTTAAACATTAGACTGAAATGGACTGTGACCTTTGACCTGGATATCTAAAACCACACTCCATCTATGAAAAATAAGGACGTAGTATAAGTGAATGAAATCATTTCATAGAATTACCTCACAAATGACCAATCAGATCGATAATGCTAACGAGAGTGTAATTAATCAGGATTAAACTTCTTTATATCTATATACTTTCCTTAGAGACGTTCGCCACCTGAAAGATGACAGCTTCCCGGATCCAACGAGACCACTTACATCTAATTCGGGCATACGATTCACCAGATATGCACAGGTAAGCGTTGGCCAATCAGATGCAATATTCTAATGAGGGTGGATACAAATGAGGATGAAACTCGTTTTTATCTCTATACCTAGCTGCAAGTTAACCCCAATCTAACCCCTAACCCTGGCCCCCTCTAACCCTAGCCCTCAAAACCCAAAGGGGAACCTTCCTTCTATACCTGGACAGTTATAAGATTGAAGTCTATATCTATCTATTTCTCTATCTATCTATCTATCTATGTATCTATCTATCTATCTGAAATAGCCCACATTATAAAGTGGAAAAAAGGAAATATATACATATATAAATATATTCTTTCTATAAAGAGGGCTTACGTCGCCCTCTCTTGGATGAAACGGTGAATAGCAGGTCTCAGTGTGCAGGACATTCTATATTTAATTTATATAAATGAGGATAGCAAATGAAGTAAACTGTGACATATTATACCCAAAAATGAATCCTACAGTGGACTAACACGTATATTGATATAAAAACTGAAACGACATACTGATTTTGACCTGTACATATCAAATTATATAAGATAATATACGTCAACGTACTAAATTTGAATGCCTTTTAAATGACTCAAAAACCTTACAGACAAATGGCCAATATAGGATAGTGGCACATTTTAAAAATGTAAAATTACAAGTAAATAATACTTGGGGGGGAAAAAATGGATTGCTCTTTTAGTATGTTAAATTAAACTTTTACTTTTATGTCCCAGCTTTTGTGTCCCAGCTTTTGTGTGTTGCATCAGTGGTGTTATTGTTTTGCTTGTAATTGTATTAGTTTGATATTTATTTCATTAGTATTATTCGTTTTTATTATTACATTTAACAGGTTGCAAATGAGCACACCGTTGCACCCTCTGACCCAACAGCTGTCCGCACCAGCCTAGCCTCTGCTCCTCCTTACTGTTCCATCGTCCCAGCCTCTCTACTCCAGCTCCAAGTCCAGCAGCACCACAGCAACAGCCGGTAGGTCTTTCGTGACATGTAAACGGTGTGAAAGATGTGCTATTTTTCTGCCTGTGATATTGTTTTTATTTTATTTTTATGTATTCCTATATTGACCAGGCTGTGGATGAGCGCAACATCCCAGGGATGGACAGAGCGGACAGCCTGGCAGAGTACTCGGTGGGACTGAGGAATGAAACTGGACAAACTCTTAACTCCCCGCAGGCCAGTACCATCATAGCTCTGTGGCAGAACCTTCTACCATATGACCAGCTGCGTGTGGCATACTCTGCACGGCACCAGTCACGTCTGACTGCAGGACGCTTCAGGTGCTCTAAAAAGAAACCTGAATTTAGGCCAGGTGTGGAGAGCATGACACGTTGCGTCCTGGGATCAACAGGATCTCCTGCCCAGTGGCCAGATAGCTGTCGTCTGGTAGAGTGCATTTTTGTAAAACTCTGTGACATCCATAAAAGTCCAAAAAAAGAAGTGAATGAAATAATTTCATCTAATTACCTCACCAATGCTTATAGATCATTAAAATGATTTGAAACATTAGATTGAACTGGATTGTGACCTTTGACCTGGTTATCTAACAACACTCTCCATCTACGAAAAATGAGTACGTAGAAAAAGTCAATTAAATAATTTCATAAAATTCTCACAAATGCTTATAGATCATTCAAATGATTTTAAACATTAGATTGAAATGGACTGTGACCTTTGACCTGGATATCTAAAACCACACTCCTATGAAAAATAAGTACGTAGAATAAGTGAATTAAATAATTTCATCTAATGACCTCACAAATGCTTATAGATCATTCAAATTATTTTAAACATTAGATGGAAATGGACTTTGACCTTTTGACCTGTACTTCTAATACTTACCAGACTCCATCTATCTGGACATAATAACGGTCACACTGGATTTAAATACAACACTCCTTCCCCCATCCATATAACTAGTATGCTTCCATCATCATCACATCTTTGTACAATTCATAACACATATATAAATAAACGATTACTAACAATTACAGGCTAATCGAGATAGTGGATTGCTTATGGGAACTAGGCCCAATCAAAGCAAGACAGCACTTATATTTATGGAAACATCGAAACGACATACTGATTATGAACTGTACATATCAAAATATATAAAATGAGAAGTCAACCAAGAAAATTGCTGGAAGCTTTTAGAAACAGTTAAAAAAAGAAAGTATGCCCTCAAAGAAACCCATTATTAAATGACAAAAAAGGAAATATATACAAATACAGCAGGATATTTCTATAAAGAGGGCTTACGTCGCCATCTCTTGGACTAAACTGTGAATAGCATGTGTTGAAAACTCTTACGGATTGAGAAATTTAGCAGAAAATAACAATATGGAAGATGCTGTCAGACTGATGACTTCACTCCTAGAAAGTCCATCCTTCTGGGGCCCGTTTCAATAAGGAGGTTCAACCAACTCTGAGGTTAAACTTGAACTCAGAGTTGACTTACTCTGAGTTTTCGGTTACAGAACAGCTGAATTGTGTTAGTTTACTCAACTCTAAGTAGGTTGACTCTGAGTTTAGCGCGTGCACCACGACTATGAAAAGTCATGATCCGTGGAGCTCCGAAATTACAATTCACCATGGCAACAGCTCCCGCCAAAAAGATGTCAGTGCGCATACTTCCGTCAATGCGTAACTTTAATTCTTAATAACTGTCAATAACTTAATAACTGTTATACTATCAGAGGTGAAAATCTTACTACATTTGAATGCTTTTTAAAGGATTAAAAATACTGACAGACAATATAGGATAGTGGCACATTTTAAAAATGTAAATAATACTGGGGGGAAAAAATTGGTTGCTCTTTTCATATGGCAAATTATAGACAGGCCATCCTTCAGTTGTGTCTAGCTGTTTATTAATCTATTTTCATTATTTTTTTAACGATCGATCTATCTATCTATCTATCTATCTATCTATCTATCTATCTATCTATCTAGCATTCATCTGAACCTACCGCCAGCTTCCTGTGTCCAACTTACATGCACATTGGGACTACGCGTCACGAGATATGACCAGGTAAGCTTTGACCAATCAGATGCAATATTCTAAGGAGGATGAAACTCGGTTTTATCTATATCTAAGGATGAACAAGAACCACACTAAAACGTATCCCTTAGTGTGGGAACCCTACAATATTCAAACCTAACTGTTTTGGCCCTGTAAGTTATAGACCTATATATCAGTCTGTATATATATGATGACTAACGATTACAGACTAATCGAGATAGTGGATTGCTTATGGGAACTAGGCCTAATCAAAGCAAGACAGCACTTATCCAGCTTTCCATCAGGAGGCTATTTTCTACATTCATAAAATAGAATGATCTATTAATGAATTTTCTGAAAAGTACATTTTGGCCTTGCAGGATGACTGAGCAGATGCAGGCACAGAGGAAGAGTTGGGAGATGAGGGCTTTGAAGATTCTGGTTTGGACCCCGCCGCTGGGCTACTGGACCCATCCCCTGGTCCATCACCTGCCACCACCAGCTCAGCCGTCATTCCAACTCCCACCTCTCTCCAGACCACCTTCGGGTCCTGCATCTGATATCGCTACAGCTGCACTTGAGCAACAACTGGTAATTATGCCTGTCACTTTTTTGTTTGATATCCTACTGTGTCAGTGGACTTCCCAGTTGCTCCGGATAATGTAGCCATTTTTAAAGACCAATTAAAGAAAAATAGAAATAAGACATCAAAGAAAGTTACTTTTTAATTCCTAATCCTCATTGGTCCCTCAGGACGGAAAGAACCTGGATCAAACGACTGGACAGTCTCTACCCAAGAGGACTGAATGAGGCGTGATGAAGTGATTTCTTTTTTTTGTCTTCTATCCATCCATTCATTCTTTACATTTCATCTCTTTCTGTTGAGAAAACCTTATATTTAATTTATTCTAATAGCCACAGGATCATTTAAATGAATATAAAACTGTGACTCTGTATTTTTCGGAAATAACATCTGACTGTCACACCAAAAACTTAGCCCTGAGTGACCATGTGGATGGTAGACACCTGACGGTTTTTACCCTCATGAGTACAATGATCTAACCTTGATCTACACACAGCCTAAACCTAAGGTCACTATAGCCCTAAGGAAAATTCCCCTTCATACCTTACACCTAAAAACGTTTACCCCTAGACAAAAATACCCCTAATGAATTAATTTGTTAAAACTAAAAGAGGAACCATCCAAAATACACAGACTAAATAGGATGAGTTTTGGTGGGAACTGAGATGAGGGGCTGAATTCAGGCAGACACTAGAGCGGGCAAGAAATGTAGGCCAGAGCTTAACCAAGGTCAGATTAGTCTGACCTTTGGAGATTTTTAATCCTTAACGGCCCTATAATATCTTTAACTAACCCTTGTGGTCACTTCTTCAGAGCCACTATAATGCGCTCCCCTCACAGCAAAACACAAGTGTTTTGGGACTGAAGGACAGTGCTGTTGTTTGGCACCGTGTCTTTCTATAAAGATGGTCGGACAGATGCGGTGCCCCTCATTTAATAATCTGCCTCTCTAATAAACTTTAGGATAACAGAGAACAGAACCGGGAGGGGGTTTAACTTTTAAAAAAGGAATATGCTGCCCTCGGCTGGACAACTTGAGACACAGACGTTCAGGCAAAACCAGCAGAGTGCATTTCTAATTTTGATTCGTTTCAGTTTAATTTAACACAAATCAGACAATCGCACATCTGTCTTAACCTAACTCCCGCAAAGTATAAAAGAACAATTCATATATTTCAATAAAAATCTTTATATGTAAAAAAATGCCAGACGCCGTGGCTTGATTTATTTTATGAAGGTTACATTTTTCAGGACCAAAATAACATATTCACAAAGAGTTCGTGGGACAGCTCGTGCTCAAATCTGAGACACTGTTTTGGGTTATAAATTGTTAGTAAGTAAACTTTAAACTCATGGTTAAATGTGTGTTTGCTTAATTAATTGAGTAGGCCTACAGTGCGTTTGCTGTCGTCATAATTCTAAAAAAAACTAGTAACATATACAGTATGTTCATATATGGAAACTTAAAAACAATTCTAGAACACAGAAATCTTATATTATTTCAAATAATTTATTTAAAAAATGTCAGACTTCTGGCAGCAACAATAATAAAACTGAACTGGAAGCTGGAAGTGAACTGTTCTGTGACCTTTGACCTGGATATCTAAAACCACACTCCTTCTATGAAAAATAAGTACGTAGAATAAGTGAATTAAATCATTTCATCTAATGACCTCACCAATGCTTATAGATCATTCAAATGATTTTAAACATTAGACTGAAATGGACTGTGACCTTTGACCTGGATATCTAAAACCACACTCCATCTATGAAAAATAAGGACGTAGTATAAGTGAATGAAATCATTTCATAGAATTACCTCACAAATGACCAATCAGATCGATAATGCTAACGAGAGTGTAATTAATCAGGATTAAACTTCTTTATATCTATATACTTTCCTTAGAGACGTTCGCCACCTGAAAGATGACAGCTTCCCGGATCCAACGAGACCACTTACATCTAATTCGGGCATACGATTCACCAGATATGCACAGGTAAGCGTTGGCCAATCAGATGCAATATTCTAATGAGGGTGGATACAAATGAGGATGAAACTCGTTTTTATCTCTATACCTAGCTGCAAGTTAACCCCAATCTAACCCCTAACCCTGGCCCCCTCTAACCCTAGCCCTCAAAACCCAAAGGGGAACCTTCCTTCTATACCTGGACAGTTATAAGATTGAAGTCTATATCTATCTATTTCTCTATCTATCTATCTATCTATGTATCTATCTATCTATCTGAAATAGCCCACATTATAAAGTGGAAAAAAGGAAATATATACATATATAAATATATTCTTTCTATAAAGAGGGCTTACGTCGCCCTCTCTTGGATGAAACGGTGAATAGCAGGTCTCAGTGTGCAGGACATTCTATATTTAATTTATATAAATGAGGATAGCAAATGAAGTAAACTGTGACATATTATACCCAAAAATGAATCCTACAGTGGACTAACACGTATATTGATATAAAAACTGAAACGACATACTGATTTTGACCTGTACATATCAAATTATATAAGATAATATACGTCAACGTACTAAATTTGAATGCCTTTTAAATGACTCAAAAACCTTACAGACAAATGGCCAATATAGGATAGTGGCACATTTTAAAAATGTAAAATTACAAGTAAATAATACTTGGGGGGGGAAAAAATGGATTGCTCTTTTAGTATGTTAAATTACTTTTACATGTCCCAGCTTTTGTGACATGTTGCATCAGTGGTGTTATTGTTTTGCTTGTAATTGTATTAGTTTGATATTTATTTCATTAGTATTATTCGTTTTTATTATTACATTTAACAGGTTGCAAATGAGCACACCGTTGCACCCTCTGACCCAACAGCTGTCCGCACCAGCCTAGCCTCTGCTCCTCCTTACTGTTCCATCGTCCCAGCCTCTCTACTCCAGCTCCAAGTCCAGCAGCACCACAGCAACAGCCGGTAGGTCTTTCGTGACATGTAAACGGTGTGAAAGATGTGCTATTTTTCTGCCTGTGATATTGTTTTTATTTTATTTTTATGTATTCCTATATTGACCAGGCTGTGGATGAGCGCAACATCCCAGGGATGGACAGAGCGGACAGCCTGGCAGAGTACTCGGTGGGACTGAGGAATGAAACTGGACAAACTCTTAACTCCCCGCAGGCCAGTACCATCATAGCTCTGTGGCAGAACCTTCTACCATATGACCAGCTGCGTGTGGCATACTCTGCACGGCACCAGTCACGTCTGACTGCAGGACGCTTCAGGTGCTCTAAAAAGAAACCTGAATTTAGGCCAGGTGTGGAGAGCATGACACGTTGCGTCCTGGGATCAACAGGATCTCCTGCCCAGTGGCCAGATAGCTGTCGTCTGGTAGAGTGCATTTTTGTAAAACTCTGTGACATCCATAAAAGTCCAAAAAAAGAAGTGAATGAAATAATTTCATCTAATTACCTCACCAATGCTTATAGATCATTAAAATGATTTGAAACATTAGATTGAACTGGATTGTGACCTTTGACCTGGTTATCTAACAACACTCTCCATCTACGAAAAATGAGTACGTAGAAAAAGTCAATTAAATAATTTCATAAAATTCTCACAAATGCTTATAGATCATTCAAATGATTTTAAACATTAGATTGAAATGGACTGTGACCTTTGACCTGGATATCTAAAACCACACTCCTATGAAAAATAAGTACGTAGAATAAGTGAATTAAATAATTTCATCTAATGACCTCACAAATGCTTATAGATCATTCAAATTATTTTAAACATTAGATGGAAATGGACTTTGACCTTTTGACCTGTACTTCTAATACTTACCAGACTCCATCTATCTGGACATAATAACGGTCACACTGGATTTAAATACAACACTCCTTCCCCCATCCATATAACTAGTATGCTTCCATCATCATCACATCTTTGTACAATTCATAACACATATATAAATAAACGATTACTAACAATTACAGGCTAATCGAGATAGTGGATTGCTTATGGGAACTAGGCCCAATCAAAGCAAGACAGCACTTATATTTATGGAAACATCGAAACGACATACTGATTATGAACTGTACATATCAAAATATATAAAATGAGAAGTCAACCAAGAAAATTGCTGGAAGCTTTTAGAAACAGTTAAAAAAAGAAAGTATGCCCTCAAAGAAACCCATTATTAAATGACAAAAAAGGAAATATATACAAATACAGCAGGATATTTCTATAAAGAGGGCTTACGTCGCCATCTCTTGGACTAAACTGTGAATAGCATGTGTTGAAAACTCTTACGGATTGAGAAATTTAGCAGAAAATAACAATATGGAAGATGCTGTCAGACTGATGACTTCACTCCTAGAAAGTCCATCCTTCTGGGGCCCGTTTCAATAAGGAGGTTCAACCAACTCTGAGGTTAAACTTGAACTCAGAGTTGACTTACTCTGAGTTTTCGGTTACAGAACAGCTGAATTGTGTTAGTTTACTCAACTCTAAGTAGGTTGACTCTGAGTTTAGCGCGTGCACCACGACTATGAAAAGTCATGATCCGTGGAGCTCCGAAATTACAATTCACCATGGCAACAGCTCCCGCCAAAAAGATGTCAGTGCGCATACTTCCGTCAATGCGTAACTTTAATTCTTAATAACTGTCAATAACTTAATAACTGTTATACTATCAGAGGTGAAAATCTTACTACATTTGAATGCTTTTTAAAGGATTAAAAATACTGACAGACAATATAGGATAGTGGCACATTTTAAAAATGTAAATAATACTGGGGGGAAAAAATTGGTTGCTCTTTTCATATGGCAAATTATAGACAGGCCATCCTTCAGTTGTGTCTAGCTGTTTATTAATCTATTTTCATTATTTTTTTAACGATCGATCTATCTATCTATCTATCTATCTATCTATCTATCTATCTATCTATCTATCTAGCATTCATCTGAACCTACCGCCAGCTTCCTGTGTCCAACTTACATGCACATTGGGACTACGCGTCACGAGATATGACCAGGTAAGCTTTGACCAATCAGATGCAATATTCTAAGGAGGATGAAACTCGGTTTTATCTATATCTAAGGATGAACAAGAACCACACTAAAACGTATCCCTTAGTGTGGGAACCCTACAATATTCAAACCTAACTGTTTTGGCCCTGTAAGTTATAGACCTATATATCAGTCTGTATATATATGATGACTAACGATTACAGACTAATCGAGATAGTGGATTGCTTATGGGAACTAGGCCTAATCAAAGCAAGACAGCACTTATCCAGCTTTCCATCAGGAGGCTATTTTCTACATTCATAAAATAGAATGATCTATTAATGAATTTTCTGAAAAGTACATTTTGGCCTTGCAGGATGACTGAGCAGATGCAGGCACAGAGGAAGAGTTGGGAGATGAGGGCTTTGAAGATTCTGGTTTGGACCCCGCCGCTGGGCTACTGGACCCATCCCCTGGTCCATCACCTGCCACCACCAGCTCAGCCGTCATTCCAACTCCCACCTCTCTCCAGACCACCTTCGGGTCCTGCATCTGATATCGCTACAGCTGCACTTGAGCAACAACTGGTAATTATGCCTGTCACTTTTTTGTTTGATATCCTACTGTGTCAGTGGACTTCCCAGTTGCTCCGGATAATGTAGCCATTTTTAAAGACCAATTAAAGAAAAATAGAAATAAGACATCAAAGAAAGTTACTTTTTAATTCCTAATCCTCATTGGTCCCTCAGGACGGAAAGAACCTGGATCAAACGACTGGACAGTCTCTACCCAAGAGGACTGAATGAGGCGTGATGAAGTGATTTCTTTTTTTTGTCTTCTATCCATCCATTCATTCTTTACATTTCATCTCTTTCTGTTGAGAAAACCTTATATTTAATTTATTCTAATAGCCACAGGATCATTTAAATGAATATAAAACTGTGACTCTGTATTTTTCGGAAATAACATCTGACTGTCACACCAAAAACTTAGCCCTGAGTGACCATGTGGATGGTAGACACCTGACGGTTTTTACCCTCATGAGTACAATGATCTAACCTTGATCTACACACAGCCTAAACCTAAGGTCACTATAGCCCTAAGGAAAATTCCCCTTCATACCTTACACCTAAAAACGTTTACCCCTAGACAAAAATACCCCTAATGAATTAATTTGTTAAAACTAAAAGAGGAACCATCCAAAATACACAGACTAAATAGGATGAGTTTTGGTGGGAACTGAGATGAGGGGCTGAATTCAGGCAGACACTAGAGCGGGCAAGAAATGTAGGCCAGAGCTTAACCAAGGTCAGATTAGTCTGACCTTTGGAGATTTTTAATCCTTAACGGCCCTATAATATCTTTAACTAACCCTTGTGGTCACTTCTTCAGAGCCACTATAATGCGCTCCCCTCACAGCAAAACACAAGTGTTTTGGGACTGAAGGACAGTGCTGTTGTTTGGCACCGTGTCTTTCTATAAAGATGGTCGGACAGATGCGGTGCCCCTCATTTAATAATCTGCCTCTCTAATAAACTTTAGGATAACAGAGAACAGAACCGGGAGGGGGTTTAACTTTTAAAAAAGGAATATGCTGCCCTCGGCTGGACAACTTGAGACACAGACGTTCAGGCAAAACCAGCAGAGTGCATTTCTAATTTTGATTCGTTTCAGTTTAATTTAACACAAATCAGACAATCGCACATCTGTCTTAACCTAACTCCCGCAAAGTATAAAAGAACAATTCATATATTTCAATAAAAATCTTTATATGTAAAAAAATGCCAGACGCCGTGGCTTGATTTATTTTATGAAGGTTACATTTTTCAGGACCAAAATAACATATTCACAAAGAGTTCGTGGGACAGCTCGTGCTCAAATCTGAGACACTGTTTTGGGTTATAAATTGTTAGTAAGTAAACTTTAAACTCATGGTTAAATGTGTGTTTGCTTAATTAATTGAGTAGGCCTACAGTGCGTTTGCTGTCGTCATAATTCTAAAAAAAACTAGTAACATATACAGTATGTTCATATATGGAAACTTAAAAACAATTCTAGAACACAGAAATCTTATATTATTTCAAATAATTTATTTAAAAAATGTCAGACTTCTGGCAGCAACAATAATAAAACTGAACTGGAAGCTGGAAGTGAACTGTTCTGTGACCTTTGACCTGGATATCTAAAACCACACTCCTTCTATGAAAAATAAGTACGTAGAATAAGTGAATTAAATCATTTCATCTAATGACCTCACCAATGCTTATAGATCATTCAAATGATTTTAAACATTAGACTGAAATGGACTGTGACCTTTGACCTGGATATCTAAAACCACACTCCATCTATGAAAAATAAGGACGTAGTATAAGTGAATGAAATCATTTCATAGAATTACCTCACAAATGACCAATCAGATCGATAATGCTAACGAGAGTGTAATTAATCAGGATTAAACTTCTTTATATCTATATACTTTCCTTAGAGACGTTCGCCACCTGAAAGATGACAGCTTCCCGGATCCAACGAGACCACTTACATCTAATTCGGGCATACGATTCACCAGATATGCACAGGTAAGCGTTGGCCAATCAGATGCAATATTCTAATGAGGGTGGATACAAATGAGGATGAAACTCGTTTTTATCTCTATACCTAGCTGCAAGTTAACCCCAATCTAACCCCTAACCCTGGCCCCCTCTAACCCTAGCC
Organism: Schizothorax lantsangensis; assembly: GCA_027422415.1. NCBI lineage: Eukaryota > Metazoa > Chordata > Actinopteri > Cypriniformes > Cyprinidae > Schizothorax > Schizothorax lantsangensis. The sequence continues at coordinate 23,223 of CM049854.1, forward strand.
CTCAAAACCCAAAGGGGAACCTTCCTTCTATACCTGGACAGTTATAAGATTGAAGTCTATATCTATCTATTTCTCTATCTATCTATCTATCTATGTATCTATCTATCTATCTGAAATAGCCCACATTATAAAGTGGAAAAAAGGAAATATATACATATATAAATATATTCTTTCTATAAAGAGGGCTTACGTCGCCCTCTCTTGGATGAAACGGTGAATAGCAGGTCTCAGTGTGCAGGACATTCTATATTTAATTTATATAAATGAGGATAGCAAATGAAGTAAACTGTGACATATTATACCCAAAAATGAATCCTACAGTGGACTAACACGTATATTGATATAAAAACTGAAACGACATACTGATTTTGACCTGTACATATCAAATTATATAAGATAATATACGTCAACGTACTAAATTTGAATGCCTTTTAAATGACTCAAAAACCTTACAGACAAATGGCCAATATAGGATAGTGGCACATTTTAAAAATGTAAAATTACAAGTAAATAATACTTGGGGGGGGAAAAAATGGATTGCTCTTTTAGTATGTTAAATTACTTTTACATGTCCCAGCTTTTGTGACATGTTGCATCAGTGGTGTTATTGTTTTGCTTGTAATTGTATTAGTTTGATATTTATTTCATTAGTATTATTCGTTTTTATTATTACATTTAACAGGTTGCAAATGAGCACACCGTTGCACCCTCTGACCCAACAGCTGTCCGCACCAGCCTAGCCTCTGCTCCTCCTTACTGTTCCATCGTCCCAGCCTCTCTACTCCAGCTCCAAGTCCAGCAGCACCACAGCAACAGCCGGTAGGTCTTTCGTGACATGTAAACGGTGTGAAAGATGTGCTATTTTTCTGCCTGTGATATTGTTTTTATTTTATTTTTATGTATTCCTATATTGACCAGGCTGTGGATGAGCGCAACATCCCAGGGATGGACAGAGCGGACAGCCTGGCAGAGTACTCGGTGGGACTGAGGAATGAAACTGGACAAACTCTTAACTCCCCGCAGGCCAGTACCATCATAGCTCTGTGGCAGAACCTTCTACCATATGACCAGCTGCGTGTGGCATACTCTGCACGGCACCAGTCACGTCTGACTGCAGGACGCTTCAGGTGCTCTAAAAAGAAACCTGAATTTAGGCCAGGTGTGGAGAGCATGACACGTTGCGTCCTGGGATCAACAGGATCTCCTGCCCAGTGGCCAGATAGCTGTCGTCTGGTAGAGTGCATTTTTGTAAAACTCTGTGACATCCATAAAAGTCCAAAAAAAGAAGTGAATGAAATAATTTCATCTAATTACCTCACCAATGCTTATAGATCATTAAAATGATTTGAAACATTAGATTGAACTGGATTGTGACCTTTGACCTGGTTATCTAACAACACTCTCCATCTACGAAAAATGAGTACGTAGAAAAAGTCAATTAAATAATTTCATAAAATTCTCACAAATGCTTATAGATCATTCAAATGATTTTAAACATTAGATTGAAATGGACTGTGACCTTTGACCTGGATATCTAAAACCACACTCCTATGAAAAATAAGTACGTAGAATAAGTGAATTAAATAATTTCATCTAATGACCTCACAAATGCTTATAGATCATTCAAATTATTTTAAACATTAGATGGAAATGGACTTTGACCTTTTGACCTGTACTTCTAATACTTACCAGACTCCATCTATCTGGACATAATAACGGTCACACTGGATTTAAATACAACACTCCTTCCCCCATCCATATAACTAGTATGCTTCCATCATCATCACATCTTTGTACAATTCATAACACATATATAAATAAACGATTACTAACAATTACAGGCTAATCGAGATAGTGGATTGCTTATGGGAACTAGGCCCAATCAAAGCAAGACAGCACTTATATTTATGGAAACATCGAAACGACATACTGATTATGAACTGTACATATCAAAATATATAAAATGAGAAGTCAACCAAGAAAATTGCTGGAAGCTTTTAGAAACAGTTAAAAAAAGAAAGTATGCCCTCAAAGAAACCCATTATTAAATGACAAAAAAGGAAATATATACAAATACAGCAGGATATTTCTATAAAGAGGGCTTACGTCGCCATCTCTTGGACTAAACTGTGAATAGCATGTGTTGAAAACTCTTACGGATTGAGAAATTTAGCAGAAAATAACAATATGGAAGATGCTGTCAGACTGATGACTTCACTCCTAGAAAGTCCATCCTTCTGGGGCCCGTTTCAATAAGGAGGTTCAACCAACTCTGAGGTTAAACTTGAACTCAGAGTTGACTTACTCTGAGTTTTCGGTTACAGAACAGCTGAATTGTGTTAGTTTACTCAACTCTAAGTAGGTTGACTCTGAGTTTAGCGCGTGCACCACGACTATGAAAAGTCATGATCCGTGGAGCTCCGAAATTACAATTCACCATGGCAACAGCTCCCGCCAAAAAGATGTCAGTGCGCATACTTCCGTCAATGCGTAACTTTAATTCTTAATAACTGTCAATAACTTAATAACTGTTATACTATCAGAGGTGAAAATCTTACTACATTTGAATGCTTTTTAAAGGATTAAAAATACTGACAGACAATATAGGATAGTGGCACATTTTAAAAATGTAAATAATACTGGGGGGAAAAAATTGGTTGCTCTTTTCATATGGCAAATTATAGACAGGCCATCCTTCAGTTGTGTCTAGCTGTTTATTAATCTATTTTCATTATTTTTTTAACGATCGATCTATCTATCTATCTATCTATCTATCTATCTATCTATCTATCTATCTATCTAGCATTCATCTGAACCTACCGCCAGCTTCCTGTGTCCAACTTACATGCACATTGGGACTACGCGTCACGAGATATGACCAGGTAAGCTTTGACCAATCAGATGCAATATTCTAAGGAGGATGAAACTCGGTTTTATCTATATCTAAGGATGAACAAGAACCACACTAAAACGTATCCCTTAGTGTGGGAACCCTACAATATTCAAACCTAACTGTTTTGGCCCTGTAAGTTATAGACCTATATATCAGTCTGTATATATATGATGACTAACGATTACAGACTAATCGAGATAGTGGATTGCTTATGGGAACTAGGCCTAATCAAAGCAAGACAGCACTTATCCAGCTTTCCATCAGGAGGCTATTTTCTACATTCATAAAATAGAATGATCTATTAATGAATTTTCTGAAAAGTACATTTTGGCCTTGCAGGATGACTGAGCAGATGCAGGCACAGAGGAAGAGTTGGGAGATGAGGGCTTTGAAGATTCTGGTTTGGACCCCGCCGCTGGGCTACTGGACCCATCCCCTGGTCCATCACCTGCCACCACCAGCTCAGCCGTCATTCCAACTCCCACCTCTCTCCAGACCACCTTCGGGTCCTGCATCTGATATCGCTACAGCTGCACTTGAGCAACAACTGGTAATTATGCCTGTCACTTTTTTGTTTGATATCCTACTGTGTCAGTGGACTTCCCAGTTGCTCCGGATAATGTAGCCATTTTTAAAGACCAATTAAAGAAAAATAGAAATAAGACATCAAAGAAAGTTACTTTTTAATTCCTAATCCTCATTGGTCCCTCAGGACGGAAAGAACCTGGATCAAACGACTGGACAGTCTCTACCCAAGAGGACTGAATGAGGCGTGATGAAGTGATTTCTTTTTTTTGTCTTCTATCCATCCATTCATTCTTTACATTTCATCTCTTTCTGTTGAGAAAACCTTATATTTAATTTATTCTAATAGCCACAGGATCATTTAAATGAATATAAAACTGTGACTCTGTATTTTTCGGAAATAACATCTGACTGTCACACCAAAAACTTAGCCCTGAGTGACCATGTGGATGGTAGACACCTGACGGTTTTTACCCTCATGAGTACAATGATCTAACCTTGATCTACACACAGCCTAAACCTAAGGTCACTATAGCCCTAAGGAAAATTCCCCTTCATACCTTACACCTAAAAACGTTTACCCCTAGACAAAAATACCCCTAATGAATTAATTTGTTAAAACTAAAAGAGGAACCATCCAAAATACACAGACTAAATAGGATGAGTTTTGGTGGGAACTGAGATGAGGGGCTGAATTCAGGCAGACACTAGAGCGGGCAAGAAATGTAGGCCAGAGCTTAACCAAGGTCAGATTAGTCTGACCTTTGGAGATTTTTAATCCTTAACGGCCCTATAATATCTTTAACTAACCCTTGTGGTCACTTCTTCAGAGCCACTATAATGCGCTCCCCTCACAGCAAAACACAAGTGTTTTGGGACTGAAGGACAGTGCTGTTGTTTGGCACCGTGTCTTTCTATAAAGATGGTCGGACAGATGCGGTGCCCCTCATTTAATAATCTGCCTCTCTAATAAACTTTAGGATAACAGAGAACAGAACCGGGAGGGGGTTTAACTTTTAAAAAAGGAATATGCTGCCCTCGGCTGGACAACTTGAGACACAGACGTTCAGGCAAAACCAGCAGAGTGCATTTCTAATTTTGATTCGTTTCAGTTTAATTTAACACAAATCAGACAATCGCACATCTGTCTTAACCTAACTCCCGCAAAGTATAAAAGAACAATTCATATATTTCAATAAAAATCTTTATATGTAAAAAAATGCCAGACGCCGTGGCTTGATTTATTTTATGAAGGTTACATTTTTCAGGACCAAAATAACATATTCACAAAGAGTTCGTGGGACAGCTCGTGCTCAAATCTGAGACACTGTTTTGGGTTATAAATTGTTAGTAAGTAAACTTTAAACTCATGGTTAAATGTGTGTTTGCTTAATTAATTGAGTAGGCCTACAGTGCGTTTGCTGTCGTCATAATTCTAAAAAAAACTAGTAACATATACAGTATGTTCATATATGGAAACTTAAAAACAATTCTATAACACAGAAATCTTATATTATTTCAAATAATTTATTTAAAAAATGTCAGACTTCTGGCAGCAACAATAATAAAACTGAACTGGAAGCTGGAAGTGAACTGTTCTGTGACCTTTGACCTGGATATCTAAAACCACACTCCTTCTATGAAAAATAAGTACGTAGAATAAGTGAATTAAATCATTTCATCTAATGACCTCACCAATGCTTATAGATCATTCAAATGATTTTAAACATTAGACTGAAATGGACTGTGACCTTTGACCTGGATATCTAAAACCACACTCCATCTATGAAAAATAAGGACGTAGTATAAGTGAATGAAATCATTTCATAGAATTACCTCACAAATGACCAATCAGATCGATAATGCTAACGAGAGTGTAATTAATCAGGATTAAACTTCTTTATATCTATATACTTTCCTTAGAGACGTTCGCCACCTGAAAGATGACAGCTTCCCGGATCCAACGAGACCACTTACATCTAATTCGGGCATACGATTCACCAGATATGCACAGGTAAGCGTTGGCCAATCAGATGCAATATTCTAATGAGGGTGGATACAAATGAGGATGAAACTCGTTTTTATCTCTATACCTAGCTGCAAGTTAACCCCAATCTAACCCCTAACCCTGGCCCCCTCTAACCCTAGCCCTCAAAACCCAAAGGGGAACCTTCCTTCTATACCTGGACAGTTATAAGATTGAAGTCTATATCTATCTATTTCTCTATCTATCTATCTATCTATGTATCTATCTATCTATCTGAAATAGCCCACATTATAAAGTGGAAAAAAGGAAATATATACATATATAAATATATTCTTTCTATAAAGAGGGCTTACGTCGCCCTCTCTTGGATGAAACGGTGAATAGCAGGTCTCAGTGTGCAGGACATTCTATATTTAATTTATATAAATGAGGATAGCAAATGAAGTAAACTGTGACATATTATACCCAAAAATGAATCCTACAGTGGACTAACACGTATATTGATATAAAAACTGAAACGACATACTGATTTTGACCTGTACATATCAAATTATATAAGATAATATACGTCAACGTACTAAATTTGAATGCCTTTTAAATGACTCAAAAACCTTACAGACAAATGGCCAATATAGGATAGTGGCACATTTTAAAAATGTAAAATTACAAGTAAATAATACTTGGGGGGGGAAAAAATGGATTGCTCTTTTAGTATGTTAAATTAAACTTTTACTTTTATGTCCCAGCTTTTGTGTCCCAGCTTTTGTGTGTTGCATCAGTGGTGTTATTGTTTTGCTTGTAATTGTATTAGTTTGATATTTATTTCATTAGTATTATTCGTTTTTATTATTACATTTAACAGGTTGCAAATGAGCACACCGTTGCACCCTCTGACCCAACAGCTGTCCGCACCAGCCTAGCCTCTGCTCCTCCTTACTGTTCCATCGTCCCAGCCTCTCTACTCCAGCTCCAAGTCCAGCAGCACCACAGCAACAGCCGGTAGGTCTTTCGTGACATGTAAACGGTGTGAAAGATGTGCTATTTTTCTGCCTGTGATATTGTTTTTATTTTATTTTTATGTATTCCTATATTGACCAGGCTGTGGATGAGCGCAACATCCCAGGGATGGACAGAGCGGACAGCCTGGCAGAGTACTCGGTGGGACTGAGGAATGAAACTGGACAAACTCTTAACTCCCCGCAGGCCAGTACCATCATAGCTCTGTGGCAGAACCTTCTACCATATGACCAGCTGCGTGTGGCATACTCTGCACGGCACCAGTCACGTCTGACTGCAGGACGCTTCAGGTGCTCTAAAAAGAAACCTGAATTTAGGCCAGGTGTGGAGAGCATGACACGTTGCGTCCTGGGATCAACAGGATCTCCTGCCCAGTGGCCAGATAGCTGTCGTCTGGTAGAGTGCATTTTTGTAAAACTCTGTGACATCCATAAAAGTCCAAAAAAAGAAGTGAATGAAATAATTTCATCTAATTACCTCACCAATGCTTATAGATCATTAAAATGATTTGAAACATTAGATTGAACTGGATTGTGACCTTTGACCTGGTTATCTAACAACACTCTCCATCTACGAAAAATGAGTACGTAGAAAAAGTCAATTAAATAATTTCATAAAATTCTCACAAATGCTTATAGATCATTCAAATGATTTTAAACATTAGATTGAAATGGACTGTGACCTTTGACCTGGATATCTAAAACCACACTCCTATGAAAAATAAGTACGTAGAATAAGTGAATTAAATAATTTCATCTAATGACCTCACAAATGCTTATAGATCATTCAAATTATTTTAAACATTAGATGGAAATGGACTTTGACCTTTTGACCTGTACTTCTAATACTTACCAGACTCCATCTATCTGGACATAATAACGGTCACACTGGATTTAAATACAACACTCCTTCCCCCATCCATATAACTAGTATGCTTCCATCATCATCACATCTTTGTACAATTCATAACACATATATAAATAAACGATTACTAACAATTACAGGCTAATCGAGATAGTGGATTGCTTATGGGAACTAGGCCCAATCAAAGCAAGACAGCACTTATATTTATGGAAACATCGAAACGACATACTGATTATGAACTGTACATATCAAAATATATAAAATGAGAAGTCAACCAAGAAAATTGCTGGAAGCTTTTAGAAACAGTTAAAAAAAGAAAGTATGCCCTCAAAGAAACCCATTATTAAATGACAAAAAAGGAAATATATACAAATACAGCAGGATATTTCTATAAAGAGGGCTTACGTCGCCATCTCTTGGACTAAACTGTGAATAGCATGTGTTGAAAACTCTTACGGATTGAGAAATTTAGCAGAAAATAACAATATGGAAGATGCTGTCAGACTGATGACTTCACTCCTAGAAAGTCCATCCTTCTGGGGCCCGTTTCAATAAGGAGGTTCAACCAACTCTGAGGTTAAACTTGAACTCAGAGTTGACTTACTCTGAGTTTTCGGTTACAGAACAGCTGAATTGTGTTAGTTTACTCAACTCTAAGTAGGTTGACTCTGAGTTTAGCGCGTGCACCACGACTATGAAAAGTCATGATCCGTGGAGCTCCGAAATTACAATTCACCATGGCAACAGCTCCCGCCAAAAAGATGTCAGTGCGCATACTTCCGTCAATGCGTAACTTTAATTCTTAATAACTGTCAATAACTTAATAACTGTTATACTATCAGAGGTGAAAATCTTACTACATTTGAATGCTTTTTAAAGGATTAAAAATACTGACAGACAATATAGGATAGTGGCACATTTTAAAAATGTAAATAATACTGGGGGGAAAAAATTGGTTGCTCTTTTCATATGGCAAATTATAGACAGGCCATCCTTCAGTTGTGTCTAGCTGTTTATTAATCTATTTTCATTATTTTTTTAACGATCGATCTATCTATCTATCTATCTATCTATCTATCTATCTATCTATCTATCTAGCATTCATCTGAACCTACCGCCAGCTTCCTGTGTCCAACTTACATGCACATTGGGACTACGCGTCACGAGATATGACCAGGTAAGCTTTGACCAATCAGATGCAATATTCTAAGGAGGATGAAACTCGGTTTTATCTATATCTAAGGATGAACAAGAACCACACTAAAACGTATCCCTTAGTGTGGGAACCCTACAATATTCAAACCTAACTGTTTTGGCCCTGTAAGTTATAGACCTATATATCAGTCTGTATATATATGATGACTAACGATTACAGACTAATCGAGATAGTGGATTGCTTATGGGAACTAGGCCTAATCAAAGCAAGACAGCACTTATCCAGCTTTCCATCAGGAGGCTATTTTCTACATTCATAAAATAGAATGATCTATTAATGAATTTTCTGAAAAGTACATTTTGGCCTTGCAGGATGACTGAGCAGATGCAGGCACAGAGGAAGAGTTGGGAGATGAGGGCTTTGAAGATTCTGGTTTGGACCCCGCCGCTGGGCTACTGGACCCATCCCCTGGTCCATCACCTGCCACCACCAGCTCAGCCGTCATTCCAACTCCCACCTCTCTCCAGACCACCTTCGGGTCCTGCATCTGATATCGCTACAGCTGCACTTGAGCAACAACTGGTAATTATGCCTGTCACTTTTTTGTTTGATATCCTACTGTGTCAGTGGACTTCCCAGTTGCTCCGGATAATGTAGCCATTTTTAAAGACCAATTAAAGAAAAATAGAAATAAGACATCAAAGAAAGTTACTTTTTAATTCCTAATCCTCATTGGTCCCTCAGGACGGAAAGAACCTGGATCAAACGACTGGACAGTCTCTACCCAAGAGGACTGAATGAGGCGTGATGAAGTGATTTCTTTTTTTTGTCTTCTATCCATCCATTCATTCTTTACATTTCATCTCTTTCTGTTGAGAAAACCTTATATTTAATTTATTCTAATAGCCACAGGATCATTTAAATGAATATAAAACTGTGACTCTGTATTTTTCGGAAATAACATCTGACTGTCACACCAAAAACTTAGCCCTGAGTGACCATGTGGATGGTAGACACCTGACGGTTTTTACCCTCATGAGTACAATGATCTAACCTTGATCTACACACAGCCTAAACCTAAGGTCACTATAGCCCTAAGGAAAATTCCCCTTCATACCTTACACCTAAAAACGTTTACCCCTAGACAAAAATACCCCTAATGAATTAATTTGTTAAAACTAAAAGAGGAACCATCCAAAATACACAGACTAAATAGGATGAGTTTTGGTGGGAACTGAGATGAGGGGCTGAATTCAGGCAGACACTAGAGCGGGCAAGAAATGTAGGCCAGAGCTTAACCAAGGTCAGATTAGTCTGACCTTTGGAGATTTTTAATCCTTAACGGCCCTATAATATCTTTAACTAACCCTTGTGGTCACTTCTTCAGAGCCACTATAATGCGCTCCCCTCACAGCAAAACACAAGTGTTTTGGGACTGAAGGACAGTGCTGTTGTTTGGCACCGTGTCTTTCTATAAAGATGGTCGGACAGATGCGGTGCCCCTCATTTAATAATCTGCCTCTCTAATAAACTTTAGGATAACAGAGAACAGAACCGGGAGGGGGTTTAACTTTTAAAAAAGGAATATGCTGCCCTCTGCTGGACAACTTGAGACACAGACGTTCAGGCAAAACCAGCAGAGTGCATTTCTAATTTTGATTCGTTTCAGTTTAATTTAACACAAATCAGACAATCGCACATCTGTCTTAACCTAACTCCCGCAAAGTATAAAAGAACAATTCATATATTTCAATAAAAATCTTTATATGTAAAAAAATGCCAGACGCCGTGGCTTGATTTATTTTATGAAGGTTACATTTTTCAGGACCAAAATAACATATTCACAAAGAGTTCGTGGGACAGCTCGTGCTCAAATCTGAGACACTGTTTTGGGTTATAAATTGTTAGTAAGTAAACTTTAAACTCATGGTTAAATGTGTGTTTGCTTAATTAATTGAGTAGGCCTACAGTGCGTTTGCTGTCGTCATAATTCTAAAAAAAACTAGTAACATATACAGTATGTTCATATATGGAAACTTAAAAACAATTCTAGAACACAGAAATCTTATATTATTTCAAATAATTTATTTAAAAAATGTCAGACTTCTGGCAGCAACAATAATAAAACTGAACTGGAAGCTGGAAGTGAACTGTTCTGTGACCTTTGACCTGGATATCTAAAACCACACTCCTTCTATGAAAAATAAGTACGTAGAATAAGTGAATTAAATCATTTCATCTAATGACCTCACCAATGCTTATAGATCATTCAAATGATTTTAAACATTAGACTGAAATGGACTGTGACCTTTGACCTGGATATCTAAAACCACACTCCATCTATGAAAAATAAGGACGTAGTATAAGTGAATGAAATCATTTCATAGAATTACCTCACAAATGACCAATCAGATCGATAATGCTAACGAGAGTGTAATTAATCAGGATTAAACTTCTTTATATCTATATACTTTCCTTAGAGACGTTCGCCACCTGAAAGATGACAGCTTCCCGGATCCAACGAGACCACTTACATCTAATTCGGGCATACGATTCACCAGATATGCACAGGTAAGCGTTGGCCAATCAGATGCAATATTCTAATGAGGGTGGATACAAATGAGGATGAAACTCGAGGGGAACCTTCCTTCTATACCTGGACAGAAGTGAAGTCCTCTATCTATTTCTCCTATCTATCTATCTATGTATCTATCTATCTATCTGAAATAGCCCCATTATAAAAGTGGAAAAAAGGAAATATATACATATATAAATATATTCTTTCTATAATGCTTACCGTCGACCTTTGGAGAAACGGTGAATAGACTCAGTGTGACAGGACATTCTATATTTAATTTAATAATAATAAATTAGGATAAACTTTTAAAAAAGGAAGTGGACTTGTGATATAAAACACAAATATACATCTGACTCAAATATAAATACGTCAATAAATTTGAATCTTTATATGTAAAAAAATGCCAGACAAATGGCCAATATAGGATAGTGGCATTTTATGTAAAATTACATCAAAATAAATATTACAAAATCTCATTGTTAGTAAGTAAACCTCATGTGTTTTGTGAGTAACAGTGCGTTTGCTGTGTAATTAGTATATAGTATGTTCATATATTTATTCTTCTTATATTATTTTAATTTATTTAACAGGTTGCAAATGTCAGCACACGTTGACTGACCCAACAGCTGTCCGCACCAGCCTAGCCTCTGCTCCTGTGACCTTTGACCTGATCCATCTCCACAGCCTCTCTATGAGTCCTGCATCACCTCAGCAAATGCGGTAGATCATTCGTGAAATGTAAACATTAGACTGAAATGGACTGTGATTTTTTGACCTGGATATGTTTTTATTTTAAAACCACACTCCATCTATGAAACCAGGACTAAGTGAATGAAATCATCATAGAGCACAAATGACCAATCAGATCGATAATGCTCGGTGGGAGAGTGTAATTAATCAGGATTAAACTTCTTTCCCCGCAGGCCATATCATATACTTTCCTTGGCAGAGACGTTCGCCACCTATGACAGCTTGATCCAACGAGACCACTTACATCTAATTCGGGCATACGATTCACCAGATATGCACGCTTCAGGTAAGCGTTGGCCAATCAGATGCAATATTCTAATGAGGGTGGATGAGGATGAAACTCGTTTTTATCTCTGGGATGCAACAATCTAACCCCTAACCCAGTGGTAGCTGTCCTGGGAGTGCACCTTTTCTGTAAAACCTGGACAGTTAAAATCCAAAAAAAGATGAATGAAGTAAATGGAAAAAAGGAAATATATACATATATAAATATATTCTTTCTATAAAGAGGGCTTACGTCGCCCTTATAGATCATTAAAATTGATATAAAAACTGTACATATCAAATTATATAAGATAGGATTGAACTGGATTGTGACCTTTGACCTGGTCCGCACCAGCCTAGCCTCTGCTCCTCCTTACTGTTAGCCTCTCTACTCCAGCTCAAGTAACAACACTCTCCATCTACGAAGCCTGGCAGAGTACTCGGTGGGATGAGTACGTACTGGACAAAAACTCCCCGCAGGCCAGTACCATCATAGCTCTGTGGCAGAACCTTCTACCATCAATGGCATACTCTGCACGGCACCAGAAATTCTCACAAATGTAAAACTCTGTTATAGATCATTCAAATGATTGTGAAACATTAGTCAATTAAATAATTTCATAAAATTCTCACAAATTGAAATGGACTGTGACCTTTGACCTGGATATCTAAAACCACACTCCTATGAAAAATAAGTACGTAGAATAAGTGAATTAAATAATTTCATCTAATGACCTCACAAATGCTTATAGATCATTCAAATTATTTTAAACATTAGATGGAAATGGACTTTGACCTTTTGACCTGTACTTCTAATACTTACCAGACTCCATCTATCTGGACATAATAACGGTCACACTGGATTTAAATACAACACTCCTTCCCCCATCCATATAACTAGTATGCTTCCATCATCATCACATCTTTGTACAATTCATAACACATATATAAATAAACGATTACTAACAATTACAGGCTAATCGAGATAGTGGATTGCTTATGGGAACTAGGCCCAATCAAAGCAAGACAGCACTTATATTTATGGAAACATCGAAACGACATACTGATTATGAACTGTACATATCAAAATATATAAAATGAGAAGTCAACCAAGAAAATTGCTGGAAGCTTTTAGAAACAGTTAAAAAAAGAAAGTATGCCCTCAAAGAAACCCATTATTAAATGACAAAAAAGGAAATATATACAAATACAGCAGGATATTTCTATAAAGAGGGCTTACGTCGCCATCTCTTGGACTAAACTGTGAATAGCATGTGTTGAAAACTCTTACGGATTGAGAAATTTAGCAGAAAATAACAATATGGAAGATGCTGTCAGACTGATGACTTCACTCCTAGAAAGTCCATCCTTCTGGGGCCCGTTTCAATAAGGAGGTTCAACCAACTCTGAGGTTAAACTTGAACTCAGAGTTGACTTACTCTGAGTTTTCGGTTACAGAACAGCTGAATTGTGTTAGTTTACTCAACTCTAAGTAGGTTGACTCTGAGTTTAGCGCGTGCACCACGACTATGAAAAGTCATGATCCGTGGAGCTCCGAAATTACAATTCACCATGGCAACAGCTCCCGCCAAAAAGATGTCAGTGCGCATACTTCCGTCAATGCGTAACTTTAATTCTTAATAACTGTCAATAACTTAATAACTGTTATACTATCAGAGGTGAAAATCTTACTACATTTGAATGCTTTTTAAAGGATTAAAAATACTGACAGACAATATAGGATAGTGGCACATTTTAAAAATGTAAATAATACTGGGGGGAAAAAATTGGTTGCTCTTTTCATATGGCAAATTATAGACAGGCCATCCTTCAGTTGTGTCTAGCTGTTTATTAATCTATTTTCATTATTTTTTTAACGATCGATCTATCTATCTATCTATCTATCTATCTATCTATCTATCTATCTATCTATCTAGCATTCATCTGAACCTACCGCCAGCTTCCTGTGTCCAACTTACATGCACATTGGGACTACGCGTCACGAGATATGACCAGGTAAGCTTTGACCAATCAGATGCAATATTCTAAGGAGGATGAAACTCGGTTTTATCTATATCTAAGGATGAACAAGAACCACACTAAAACGTATCCCTTAGTGTGGGAACCCTACAATATTCAAACCTAACTGTTTTGGCCCTGTAAGTTATAGACCTATATATCAGTCTGTATATATATGATGACTAACGATTACAGACTAATCGAGATAGTGGATTGCTTATGGGAACTAGGCCTAATCAAAGCAAGACAGCACTTATCCAGCTTTCCATCAGGAGGCTATTTTCTACATTCATAAAATAGAATGATCTATTAATGAATTTTCTGAAAAGTACATTTTGGCCTTGCAGGATGACTGAGCAGATGCAGGCACAGAGGAAGAGTTGGGAGATGAGGGCTTTGAAGATTCTGGTTTGGACCCCGCCGCTGGGCTACTGGACCCATCCCCTGGTCCATCACCTGCCACCACCAGCTCAGCCGTCATTCCAACTCCCACCTCTCTCCAGACCACCTTCGGGTCCTGCATCTGATATCGCTACAGCTGCACTTGAGCAACAACTGGTAATTATGCCTGTCACTTTTTTGTTTGATATCCTACTGTGTCAGTGGACTTCCCAGTTGCTCCGGATAATGTAGCCATTTTTAAAGACCAATTAAAGAAAAATAGAAATAAGACATCAAAGAAAGTTACTTTTTAATTCCTAATCCTCATTGGTCCCTCAGGACGGAAAGAACCTGGATCAAACGACTGGACAGTCTCTACCCAAGAGGACTGAATGAGGCGTGATGAAGTGATTTCTTTTTTTTGTCTTCTATCCATCCATTCATTCTTTACATTTCATCTCTTTCTGTTGAGAAAACCTTATATTTAATTTATTCTAATAGCCACAGGATCATTTAAATGAATATAAAACTGTGACTCTGTATTTTTCGGAAATAACATCTGACTGTCACACCAAAAACTTAGCCCTGAGTGACCATGTGGATGGTAGACACCTGACGGTTTTTACCCTCATGAGTACAATGATCTAACCTTGATCTACACACAGCCTAAACCTAAGGTCACTATAGCCCTAAGGAAAATTCCCCTTCATACCTTACACCTAAAAACGTTTACCCCTAGACAAAAATACCCCTAATGAATTAATTTGTTAAAACTAAAAGAGGAACCATCCAAAATACACAGACTAAATAGGATGAGTTTTGGTGGGAACTGAGATGAGGGGCTGAATTCAGGCAGACACTAGAGCGGGCAAGAAATGTAGGCCAGAGCTTAACCAAGGTCAGATTAGTCTGACCTTTGGAGATTTTTAATCCTTAACGGCCCTATAATATCTTTAACTAACCCTTGTGGTCACTTCTTCAGAGCCACTATAATGCGCTCCCCTCACAGCAAAACACAAGTGTTTTGGGACTGAAGGACAGTGCTGTTGTTTGGCACCGTGTCTTTCTATAAAGATGGTCGGACAGATGCGGTGCCCCTCATTTAATAATCTGCCTCTCTAATAAACTTTAGGATAACAGAGAACAGAACCGGGAGGGGGTTTAACTTTTAAAAAAGGAATATGCTGCCCTCGGCTGGACAACTTGAGACACAGACGTTCAGGCAAAACCAGCAGAGTGCATTTCTAATTTTGATTCGTTTCAGTTTAATTTAACACAAATCAGACAATCGCACATCTGTCTTAACCTAACTCCCGCAAAGTATAAAAGAACAATTCATATATTTCAATAAAAATCTTTATATGTAAAAAAATGCCAGACGCCGTGGCTTGATTTATTTTATGAAGGTTACATTTTTCAGGACCAAAATAACATATTCACAAAGAGTTCGTGGGACAGCTCGTGCTCAAATCTGAGACACTGTTTTGGGTTATAAATTGTTAGTAAGTAAACTTTAAACTCATGGTTAAATGTGTGTTTGCTTAATTAATTGAGTAGGCCTACAGTGCGTTTGCTGTCGTCATAATTCTAAAAAAAACTAGTAACATATACAGTATGTTCATATATGGAAACTTAAAAACAATTCTAGAACACAGAAATCTTATATTATTTCAAATAATTTATTTAAAAAATGTCAGACTTCTGGCAGCAACAATAATAAAACTGAACTGGAAGCTGGAAGTGAACTGTTCTGTGACCTTTGACCTGGATATCTAAAACCACACTCCTTCTATGAAAAATAAGTACGTAGAATAAGTGAATTAAATCATTTCATCTAATGACCTCACCAATGCTTATAGATCATTCAAATGATTTTAAACATTAGACTGAAATGGACTGTGACCTTTGACCTGGATATCTAAAACCACACTCCATCTATGAAAAATAAGGACGTAGTATAAGTGAATGAAATCATTTCATAGAATTACCTCACAAATGACCAATCAGATCGATAATGCTAACGAGAGTGTAATTAATCAGGATTAAACTTCTTTATATCTATATACTTTCCTTAGAGACGTTCGCCACCTGAAAGATGACAGCTTCCCGGATCCAACGAGACCACTTACATCTAATTCGGGCATACGATTCACCAGATATGCACAGGTAAGCGTTGGCCAATCAGATGCAATATTCTAATGAGGGTGGATACAAATGAGGATGAAACTCGTTTTTATCTCTATACCTAGCTGCAAGTTAACCCCAATCTAACCCCTAACCCTGGCCCCCTCTAACCCTAGCCCTCAAAACCCAAAGGGGAACCTTCCTTCTATACCTGGACAGTTATAAGATTGTCTATATCTATCTATTTCTCTATCTATCTATCTATCTAGTCTATATCTATCTATTTCTCTATCTATCTATCTATCTATCTATCATTATAAAGTGGAAAAAAGGAAATATATCTATCTATCTGAAATAGCCCACATTATAAAGTGGAAAAAAGGAAATATATAAAGAGGGCATATATAAATATATTCTTTCTATAAAGAGGGCGGTGAATACGTCGCCCTCTCTTGGATGAAACGGTGAATGCAGGACAGGTCTCTATATTTAATTTATGCAGGACATCTATATTTAATTTATATAAATGAGGATAGCAAATGAAGTAAACTGTGACATATTATACCCAAAAATGAATCCTACAGTGGACTAACACGTATATTGATATAAAAACTGAAACGACATACTGATTTTGACCTGTACATATCAAATTATATAAGATAATATACGTCAACGTACTAAATTTGAATGCCTTTTAAATGACTCAAAAACCTTACAGACAAATGGCCAATATAGGATAGTGGCACATTTTAAAAATGTAAAATTACAAGTAAATAATACTTGGGGGGGGAAAAAATGGATTGCTCTTTTAGTATGTTAAATTACTTTTACATGTCCCAGCTTTTGTGTGTTGCATCAGTGGTGTTATTGTTTTGCTTGTAATTGTATTAGTTTGATATTTATTTCATTAGTATTATTCGTTTTTATTATTACATTTAACAGGTTGCAAATGAGCACACCGTTGCACCCTCTGACCCAACAGCTGTCCGCACCAGCCTAGCCTCTGCTCCTCCTTACTGTTCCATCGTCCCAGCCTCTCTACTCCAGCTCCAAGTCCAGCAGCACCACAGCAACAGCCGGTAGGTCTTTCGTGACATGTAAACGGTGTGAAAGATGTGCTATTTTTCTGCCTGTGATATTGTTTTTATTTTATTTTTATGTATTCCTATATTGACCAGGCTGTGGATGAGCGCAACATCCCAGGGATGGACAGAGCGGACAGCCTGGCAGAGTACTCGGTGGGACTGAGGAATGAAACTGGACAAACTCTTAACTCCCCGCAGGCCAGTACCATCATAGCTCTGTGGCAGAACCTTCTACCATATGACCAGCTGCGTGTGGCATACTCTGCACGGCACCAGTCACGTCTGACTGCAGGACGCTTCAGGTGCTCTAAAAAGAAACCTGAATTTAGGCCAGGTGTGGAGAGCATGACACGTTGCGTCCTGGGATCAACAGGATCTCCTGCCCAGTGGCCAGATAGCTGTCGTCTGGTAGAGTGCATTTTTGTAAAACTCTGTGACATCCATAAAAGTCCAAAAAAAGAAGTGAATGAATTAAATAATTTCATCTAATTACCTCACCAATGCTTATAGATCATTAAAATGATTTGAAACATTAGATTGAACTGGATTGTGACCTTTGACCTGGTTATCTAACAACACTCTCCATCTACGAAAAATGAGTACGTAGAAAAAGTCAATTAAATAATTTCATAAAATTCTCACAAATGCTTATAGATCATTCAAATGATTTGAAACATTAGATTGAAATGGACTGTGACCTTTGACCTGGATATCTAAAACCACACTCCTATGAAAAATAAGTACGTAGAATAAGTGAATTAAATAATTTCATCTAATGACCTCACAAATGCTTATAGATCATTCAAATTATTTTAAACATTAGATGGAAATGGACTTTGACCTTTTGACCTGTACTTCTAATACTTACCAGACTCCATCTATCTGGACATAATAACGGTCACACTGGATTTAAATACAACACTCCTTCCCCCATCCATATAACTAGTATGCTTCCATCATCATCACATCTTTGTACAATTCATAACACATATATAAATAAACGATTACTAACAATTACAGGCTAATCGAGATAGTGGATTGCTTATGGGAACTAGGCCCAATCAAAGCAAGACAGCACTTATATTTATGGAAACATCGAAACGACATACTGATTATGAACTGTACATATCAAAATATATAAAATGAGAAGTCAACCAAGAAAATTGCTGGAAGCTTTTAGAAACAGTTAAAAAAAGAAAGTATGCCCTCAAAGAAACCCATTATTAAATGACAAAAAAGGAAATATATACAAATACAGCAGGATATTTCTATAAAGAGGGCTTACGTCGCCATCTCTTGGACTAAACTGTGAATAGCATGTGTTGAAAACTCTTACGGATTGAGAAATTTAGCAGAAAATAACAATATGGAAGATGCTGTCAGACTGATGACTTCACTCCTAGAAAGTCCATCCTTCTGGGGCCCGTTTCAATAAGGAGGTTCAACCAACTCTGAGGTTAAACTTGAACTCAGAGTGGACTTACTCTGAGTTTTCGGTTACAGAACAGCTGAATTGTGTTAGTTTACTCAACTCTAAGTAGGTTGACTCTGAGTTTAGCGCGTGCACCACGACTATGAAAAGTCATGATCCGTGGAGCTCCGAAATTACAATTCACCATGGCAACAGCTCCCGCCAAAAAGATGTCAGTGCGCATACTTCCGTCAATGCGTAACTTTAATTCTTAATAACTGTCAATAACTTAATAACTGTTATACTATCAGAGGTGAAAATCTTACTACATTTGAATGCTTTTTAAAGGATTAAAAATACTGACAGACAATATAGGATAGTGGCACATTTTAAAAATGTAAATAATACTGGGGGGAAAAAATTGGTTGCTCTTTTCATATGGCAAATTATAGACAGGCCATCCTTCAGTTGTGTCTAGCTGTTTATTAATCTATTTTCATTATTTTTTTAACGATCGATCTATCTATCTATCTATCTATCTATCTATCTATCTATCTATCTATCTATCTATCTGAACCTACCGCCAGCTTCCTGTGTCCAACTTACATGCACATTGGGACTACGCGTCACGAGATATGACCAGGTAAGCTTTGACCAATCAGATGCAATATTCTAAGGAGGATGAAACTCGGTTTTATCTATATCTAAGGATGAACAAGAACCACACTAAAACGTATCCCTTAGTGTGGGAACCCTACAATATTCAAACCTAACTGTTTTGGCCCTGTAAGTTATAGACCTATATATCAGTCTGTATATATATGATGACTAACGATTACAGACTAATCGAGATAGTGGATTGCTTATGGGAACTAGGCCTAATCAAAGCAAGACAGCACTTATCCAGCTTTCCATCAGGAGGATATTTTCTACATTCATAAAATAGAATGATCTATTAATGAATTTTCTGAAAAGTACATTTTGGCCTTGCAGGATGACTGAGCAGATGCAGGCACAGAGGAAGAGTTGGGAGATGAGGGCTTTGAAGATTCTGGTTTGGACCCCGCCGCTGGGCTACTGGACCCATCCCCTGGTCCATCACCTGCCACCACCAGCTCAGCCGTCATTCCAACTCCCACCTCTCTCCAGACCACCTTCGGGTCCTGCATCTGATATCGCTACAGCTGCACTTGAGCAACAACTGGTAATTATGCCTGTCACTTTTTTTTTTTATATCATACTGTGTCAGTGGACTTCCCAGTTGCTCCGGATAATGTAGCCATTTTTAAAGACCAATTAAAGAAAAATAGAAATAAGACATCAAAGAAAGTTACTTTTTAATTCCTAATCCTCATTGGTCCCTCAGGACGGAAAGAACCTGGATCAAACGACTGGACAGTCTCTACCCAAGAGGACTGAATGAGGCGTGATGAAGTGATTTCTTTTTTGTCTTCTATCCATCCATTCATTCTTTACATTTCATCTCTTTCTGTTGATAAAACCTTATATTTAATTTATTCTAATAGCCACAGGATCATTTAAATTGAATATAAAACTGTGACTCTGTATTTTTCGGAAATAACATCTGACTGTCACACCAAAAACTTAGCCCTGAGTGACCATGTGGATGGTAGACACCTGACGGTTTTTACCCTAATGAGTACAATTGATCTAACCTTGATCTACACACAGCCTAAACCTAAGGTCACTATAGCCCTAAGGAAAATTCCCCTTCATACCTTACACCTAAAAACTTTTACCCCTAGACAAAAATACCCCTAATGAATTAATTTGTTAAAACTAAAAGAGGAAACATCCAAAATACACAGACTAAATAGGATGAGTTTTGGTGGGAACTGAGATAAGGGGCTGAATTCAGGCAGACACTAGAGCGGGCAAGAAATGTAGGCCAGAGCTTAACCAAGGTCAGATTAGTCTGACCTTTGGAGATTTTTAATCCTTAACGGCCCTATAATATCTTTAACTAACCCTTGTGGTCACTTCTTCAGAGCCACTATAATGCGCTCCCCTCACAGCAAAACACAAGTGTTTTTGGACTGAAGGACAGTGCTGTTGTTTGGCACCGTGTCTTTCTATAAAGATGGTCGGACAGATGCGGTGCCCCTCATTTAATAATCTGCCTCTCTAATAAACTTTAGGATAACAGAGAACAGAACCGGGAGGGGGTTTAACTTTTAAAAAAGGAATATGCTGCCCTCTGCTGGACAACTTGAGACACAGACGTTCAGGCAAAACCAGCAGAGTGCATTTCTAATTTTTATTCGTTTCAGTTTAATTTAACACAAATCAGACAATCGCACATCTGTCTTAACCTAACTCCCGCAAAGTATAAAAGAACAATTAATATATTTAAATAAAAATCTTTATATGTAAAAAAATGCCAGACGCCGTGGCTTGATTTATTTTATGAAGGTTACATTTTTCATGACCAAAATAACATATTCACAAAGAGTTCGTGGGACAGCTCGTGCTCAAATCTGAGACACTGTTTTGGGTTATAAATTGTTAGTAAGTAAACTTTAAACTCATGGTTAAATGTGTGTTTGCTTAATTAATTGAGTAGGCCTACAGTGCGTTTGCTGTCGTCATAATTCTAAAAAAAACTAGTAACATATACAGTATGTTCATATATGGAAACTTAAAAACAATTCTATAACACAGAAATCTTATATTATTTAAAATAATTTATTTAAAAAATGTCAGACTTCTGGCAGCAACAATAATAAAACTGAACTTAATAAAGAAAGCAAAATAATTCTTAATTAAAAAAAATAAAAAATAGGTACATATAACCGTAACACACCTAAAGGAAGCTAGAAGAAGAAACTAAGAAAATTGCTGGATGCTTTTAGAAACAATTAAACCAAAAAAGAAAGTATGTCCTCAAAGAAACACATTATAAAATGACAAAAAATGAAATTTATACAAATAAAGCAGGATATTTCTATTTTGAGGGCTGCCATCTCTTGGACTAAACTGTGAATAGCATGTGTTAGTGTGCAGTTTAGCAGAAATTGACACTATGCTGGAAGCTGGAAGTGAACTGTTCTGTGACCTTTGACCTGATATCTAAAACCACACTCCTTCTATGAAAAATATCGTAGAATAAGTGAATTAAATAATTTATCTAATTACCTCCAAATGCTTATAGATCATTCAAATTATTTTAAACTTAGACTGAAATGACTGTGACCTTTGACCTGGATATCTAAAACCACACTCCTTCTATGAATTAAATAATTTCATCTAATTACCTCACAAATGCTTATAGATCATTCAAATTATTTTAAACATTAGACTGAAATGGACTGTGACCTTTGACCTGGATATCTAAAACCACACTCCTTCTATGAATTAAATAATTTCATCTAATTACCTCACAAATGCTTATAGATCATTCAAATTATTTTAAACATTAGACTGAAATGGACTGTGACCTTTGACCTGGATATCTAAAACCACACTCCTTCTATGAATTAAATAATTTCATCTAATTACCTCACAAATGCTTATAGATCATTCAAATTATTTTAAACATTAGACTGAAATGGACTGTGACCTTTGACCTGGATATCTAAAACCACACTCCATCTATGAAAAATAAGTACGTAGTATAAGTGAATTAAATCATTTCATATAATTACCTCACAAATGACCAATCAGATCGATAATGCTAATGAGAGTGTAATTAATCAGGATTAAACTTCTTTATATCTATATACTTTCCTTAGAGACGTTCGCCACCTGAAAGATGACAGCTTCCCGGATCCAACGAGACCACTTACATCTAATTCGGGCATACGATTCACCAGATATGCACAGGTAAGCGTTGGCCAATCAGATGCAATATTCTAATGAGGGTGGATACTAATGAGGATGAAACTCGTTTTTATCTCTATACCTAGCTGCAAGTTAACCCCAATCTAACCCCTAACCCTGGCCCCCTCTAACCCTAGCCCTCAAAACCCAAAGGTGAACCTTCCTTCTATACCTGGACAGTTATAAGATTGAAGTCTATATCTATCTATTTATCTATCTATCTATCTATCTATGTATCTATCTATCTATCTGAAATAGCCCACATTATAAAGTGGAAAAAAGGAAATATATACATATATAAATATATTCTTTCTATAAAGAGGGCTTACGTCGCCCTCTCTTGGATGAAACGGTGAATAGCAGGTCTCAGTGTGCAGGACATTATATATTTAATTTATATAAATGAGGATAGCAAATTAAGTAAACTGTGACATATTATACCCAAAAATTAATCCTACAGTGGACTAACACGTATATTGATATAAAAACTGAAACAACATACTGATTTTGACCTGTACATATCAAATTATATAAGATAATATACGTCAACGTACTAAATTTGAATGCCTTTTAAATGACTAAAAATCCTTACAGACAAATGGCCAATATAGGATAGTGGCACATTTTAAAAATGTAAAATTACAAGTAAATAATACTTGGGGGGGGGAAAAATGGATTGCTCTTTTAGCATGTTAAATTACTTTTACATGTCCCAGCTTTTGTGACATGTTGTATCAGTGGTGTTATTGTTTTGCTTGTAATTGTATTAGTTTGATATTTATTTCATTAGTATTATTAGTTTTTATTATTACATTTAACAGGTTGCAAATGAGCACACCGTTGCACCCTCTGACCCAACAGCTGTCCGCACCAGCCTAGCCTCTGCTCCTCCTTACTGTTCCATCGTCCCAGCCTCTCTACTCCAGCTCCAAGTCCAGCAGCACCACAGCAACAGCCGGTAGGTCTTTCGTGACATGTAAACGGTGTGAAAGATGTGCTATTTTTCTGCCTGTGATATTGTTTTTATTTTATTTTTATGTATTCCTATATTTACCAGGCTGTGGATGAGCGCAACATCCCAGGGATGGACAGAGTGGACAGCCTGGCAGAGTACTCGGTGGGACTGAGGAATGAAACTGGACAAACTCTTAACTCCCCGCAGGCCAGTACCATCATAGCTCTGTGGCAGAACCTTCTACCATATGACCAGCTGCGTGTGGCATACTCTGCACGGCACCAGTCACGTCTGACTGCAGGACGCTTCAGGTGCTCTAAAAAGAAACCTGAATTTATGCCAGGTGTGGAGAGCATGACACGTTGCGTCCTGGGATCAACAGGATCTCCTGCCCAGTGGCCAGATAGCTGTCGTCTGGTAGAGTGCATTTTTGTAAAACTCTGTGACATCCATAAAAGTCCAAAAAAAGAAGTGAATTCAATAATTTCATCTAATTACCTCACAAATGCTTATAGATCATTAAAATGATTTGAAACATTAGATTGAACTGGATTGTGACCTTTGACCTGGTTATCTAACAACACTCTCCATCTACGAAAAATGAGTACGTAGAATAAGTAAATTAAATAATTTCATAAAATTCTCACAAATGCTTATAGATCATTCAAATTATTTTAAACATTAGATTGAAATGGACTGTGACCTTTGACCTGGATATCTAAAACCACACTCCTATGAAAAATAAGTACGTAGAATAAGTGAATTAAATAATTTCATCTAATGACCTCACAAATGCTTATAGATCATTCAAACTATTTTAAACATTAGATGGAAATGGACTTTGACCTTTTGACCTGTACTTCTAATACTTACCAGACTCCATCTATCTGGACATAATAACGGTCACACTGGATTTAAATACAACACTCCTTCCCCCATCCATATAACTAGTATGCTTCCATCATCATCACATCTTTGTACAATTCATAACACATATATAAATAAACGATTACTAACAATTACAGGCTAATCGAGATAGTGGATTGCTTATGGGAACTAGGCCCAATCAAAGCAAGACAGCACTTATATTTATGGAAACATCGAAACGACATACTGATTATGAACTGTACATATCAAAATATATAAAATGAGAAGTCAACCAAGAAAATTGCTGGAAGCTTTTAGAAACAGTTAAACAAAAAAAGAAAGTATGCCCTCAAAGAAACACATTATTAAATGACAAAAAAGGAAATATATACAAATACAGCAGGATATTTCTATAAAGAGGGCTTACGTCGCCATCTCTTGGACTAAACTGTGAATAGCATGTGTTGAAAACTCTTACGGATTGAGAAATTTAGCAGAAAATAACAATATGGAAGATGCTGTCAGACTGATGACTTCACTCCTAGAAAGTCCATCCTTCTGGGGCCCGTTTCAATAAGGAGGTTCAACCAACTCTGAGGTTAAACTTGAACTCAGAGTTGACTTACTCTGAGTTTTCGGTTACAGAACAGCTGAATTGTGTTAGTTTACTCAACTCTAAGTAGGTTGACTCTGAGTTTAGCGCGTGCACCACGACTATGAAAAGTCATGATCAGTGGAGCTCCGAAATTACAATTCACCATGGCAACAGCTCCCGCCAAAAAGATGTCAGTGCGCATACTTCCGTCAATGCGTAACTTTAATTCTTAATAACTGTCAATAACTTAATAACTGTTATACTATCAGAGGTGAAAATCTTACTACATTTTAATGCTTTTTAAATGATTAAAAATACTTACAGACAATATAGGATAGTGGCACATTTTAAAAATGAAAATAATACTTGGGGGAAAAAATTGGTTGCTCTTTTAATATGGCAAATTATAGACAGGCCATCCTTCAGTTGTGTCTAGCTGTTTATTAATCTATTTTCATTATTTTTTTATCTATCGATCTATCTATCTATCTATCTATCTGAACCTACCGCCAGCTTCCTGTGTCCAACTTACATGCACATTGGGACTACGCGTCACGAGATATGACCAGGTAAGCTTTGACCAATCAGATGCAATATTCTAAGGAGGATGAAACTCGGTTTTATCTATATCTAAGGATGAACAAGAACCACACTAAAACGTATCCCTTAGTGTGGGAACCCTACAATATTCAAACCTAACTGTTTTGGCCCTGTAAGTTATAGACCTATATATCAGTCTGTATATATATGATGACTAACGATTACAGACTAATCGAGATAGTGGATTGCTTATGGGAACTAGGCCTAATCAAAGCAAGACAGCACTTATCCAGCTTTCCATCAGGAGGATATTTTCTACATTCATAAAATAGAATGATCTATTAATGAATTTTCTGAAAAGTACATTTTGGCCTTGCAGGATGACTGAGCAGATGCAGGCACAGAGGAAGAGTTGGGAGATGAGGGCTTTGAAGATTCTGGTTTGGACCCCGCCGCTGGGCTACTGGACCCATCCCCTGGTCCATCACCTGCCACCACCAGCTCAGCCGTCATTCCAACTCCCACCTCTCTCCAGACCACCTTCGGGTCCTGCATCTGATATCGCTACAGCTGCACTTGAGCAACAACTGGTAATTATGCCTGTCACTTTTTTTTTTTATATCATACTGTGTCAGTGGACTTCCCAGTTGCTCCGGATAATGTAGCCATTTTTAAAGACCAATTAAAGAAAAATAGAAATAAGACATCAAAGAAAGTTACTTTTTAATTCCTAATCCTCATTGGTCCCTCAGGACGGAAAGAACCTGGATCAAACGACTGGACAGTCTCTACCCAAGAGGACTGAATGAGGCGTGATGAAGTGATTTCTTTTTTGTCTTCTATCCATCCATTCATTCTTTACATTTCATCTCTTTCTGTTGATAAAACCTTATATTTAATTTATTCTAATAGCCACAGGATCATTTAAATTAATATAAAACTGTGACTCTGTATTTTTCGGAAATAACATCTGACTGTCACACCAAAAACTTAGCCCTGAGTGACCATGTGGATGGTAGACACCTGACGGTTTTTACCCTAATGAGTACAATTATCTAACCTTGATCTACACACAGCCTAAACCTAAGGTCACTATAGCCCTAAGGAAAATTCCCCTTCATACCTTACACCTAAAAACTTTTACCCCTAGACAAAAATACCCCTAATGAATTAATTTGTTAAAACTAAAAGAGGAAACATCCAAAATACACAGACTAAATAGGATGAGTTTTGGTGGGAACTGAGATAAGGGGCTGAATTCAGGCAGACACTAGAGCGGGCAAGAAATGTAGGCCAGAGCTTAACCAAGGTCAGATTAGTCTGACCTTTGGAGATTTTTAATCCTTAACGGCCCTATAATATCTTTAACTAACCCTTGTGGTCACTTCTTCAGAGCCACTATAATGCGCTCCCCTCACAGCAAAACACAAGTGTTTTTGGACTGAAGGACAGTGCTGTTGTTTGGCACCGTGTCTTTCTATAAAGATGGTCGGACAGATGCGGTGCCCCTCATTTAATAATCTGCCTCTCTAATAAACTTTAGGATAACAGAGAACAGAACCGGGAGGGGGTTTAACTTTTAAAAAAGGAATATGCTGCCCTCTGCTGGACAACTTGAGACACAGACGTTCAGGCAAAACCAGCAGAGTGCATTTCTAATTTTTATTCGTTTCAGTTTAATTTAACACAAATCAGACAATCGCACATCTGTCTTAACCTAACTCCCGCAAAGTATAAAAGAACAATTAATATATTTAAATAAAAATCTTTATATGTAAAAAAATGCCAGACGCCGTGGCTTGATTTATTTTATTAATGTTACATTTTTCATGACCAAAATAACATATTCACAAAGAGTTCGTGGGACAGCTCGTGCTCAAATCTGAGACACTGTTTTGGGTTATAAATTGTTAGTAAGTAAACTTTAAACTCATGGTTAAATGTGTGTTTGCTTAATTAATTGAGTAGGCCTACAGTGCGTTTGCTGTCGTCATAATTCTAAAAAAAACTAGTAACATATACAGTATGTTCATATATGGAAACTTAAAAACAATTCTATAACACAGAAATCTTATATTATTTAAAATAATTTATTTAAAAAATGTCAGACTTCTGGCAGCAACAATAATAAAACTGAACTTAATAAAGAAAGCAAAATAATTTCTTAATTAAAAAAAATAAAAAATAGGTACATATAACCGTAACACACCTAAAGGAAGCTAGAAGAAGAAACTAAGAAAATTGCTGGATGCTTTTAGAAACAATTAAACCAAAAAAGAAAGTATCTCCTCAAAGAAACACATTATAAAATGACAAAAAATGAAATTTATACAAATAAAGCAGGATATTTCTATTTTGAGGGCTGCCATCTCTTGGACTAAACTGTGAATAGCATGTGTTAGTGTGCAGTTTAGCAGAAATTGACACTATGCTGGAAGCTGGAAGTGAACTGTTCTGTGACCTTTGACCTGGATATCTAAAACCACACTCCTTCTATGAAAAATAAGTACGTAGAATAAGTGAATTAAATAATTTCATCTAATTACCTCACAAATGCTTATAGATCATTCAAATTATTTTAAACATTAGACTGAAATGGACTGTGACCTTTGACCTGGATATCTAAAACCACACTCCTTCTATGAATTAAATAATTTCATCTAATTACCTCACAAATGCTTATAGATCATTCAAATTATTTTAAACATTAGACTGAAATGGACTGTGACCTTTGACCTGGATATCTAAAACCACACTCCTTCTATGAATTAAATAATTTCATCTAATTACCTCACAAATGCTTATAGATCATTCAAATTATTTTAAACATTAGACTGAAATGGACTGTGACCTTTGACCTGGATATCTAAAACCACACTCCTTCTATGAATTAAATAATTTCATCTAATTACCTCACAAATGCTTATAGATCATTCAAATTATTTTAAACATTAGACTGAAATGGACTGTGACCTTTGACCTGGATATCTAAAACCACACTCCATCTATGAAAAATAAGTACGTAGTATAAGTGAATTAAATCATTTCATATAATTACCTCACAAATGACCAATCAGATCGATAATGCTAATGAGAGTGTAATTAATCAGGATTAAACTTCTTTATATCTATATACTTTCCTTAGAGACGTTCGCCACCTGAAAGATGACAGCTTCCCGGATCCAACGAGACCACTTACATCTAATTCGGGCATACGATTCACCAGATATGCACAGGTAAGCGTTGGCCAATCAGATGCAATATTCTAATGAGGGTGGATACTAATGAGGATGAAACTCGTTTTTATCTCTATACCTAACCCTAACCCTAACCTTACCCCTTATGGACACAACCCCACCATACCTAAAACCTACCCATTTTACCCCTTATGGACACAACCCCACTATACCTAAAACCTACCCATTTTACCCCTTATGGACACAACCCCACTATACCTAAAACCTACCCATTTTACCCCTTATGGACACAACCCCACTATACCTAAAACCTACCCTTTCCACCCCTAATAAATTACATTGACAAGTATTATCTATAACTATTAATAAATACCTAAAAACTAACCCTCAGTAGAAATGTTGGATTAATAAATAATACCTATAAAAACCTTAATAAATAACACTTATAATTAAAAATAATACTTGTTCATACATTTCAAAATCTCACTATCTGTGGTTCAATAAAAAGACCAAATATAATATTGGTGGTGGAGTGATGGGCCTAGGCCGTGGGGGCGGGCCTCGGCCGAGGCGGGAGAGCGGCCAGAAGGAGTATTGAAGGACTGTGCATTACCAGAGCTGGACACTGCTTCAGCTCTTGGATTTTTTCCAATCCTAACCCTAACCCTAACCCTAAAGATTTACAGAAATACCACAGGAGGATCAAATTAGAGGCCTTCTTTGAGAAAAAGAAAAAGACAAAAGAAAAGACCCCCTTCACCCTCGGATCAGACTGGACACCTCCTCTCTCCAGACTCCCTACACAGGTCCATAAGATCATTGATGCTGACCTACATGCGTTTCGACATCTGCATTGGAACTGGAGAGAGGAACCCAACCTGACCCGAGGGGAAGAAAGGGCCCTCAATCTCTTCAAAAACAACACAGACATCGTCATCAAGCCAGCCGATAAAGGCAACGCTATAGTACTTTTAGATAAAAAAGATTATTTGTGGGAGGGAATGAAGCAGTTGGAGAACACAGATCATTATATTCCTCTCGATGAACCCATCTACCCACAAACTAAAGTTGAGGTGGAAGAGATACTAGAGGAGATGTATGATAGAAAGATCATTAACAGAAAGCAGTGGGAATACCTCTCAGGCCCTGCCGTGCCAAGGGCACGCAGGTTTTATCTTTTGCCAAAGATCCATAAAGAAAGAAAAAAATG
The DNA here is from genome assembly GCA_027422415.1 of Schizothorax lantsangensis. Taxonomy (NCBI): domain Eukaryota; kingdom Metazoa; phylum Chordata; class Actinopteri; order Cypriniformes; family Cyprinidae; genus Schizothorax; species Schizothorax lantsangensis. The sequence continues at coordinate 53,481 of CM049854.1, forward strand.
GAGCCTGCCAGGTAAAGTGCCACCCGGTAGGCCCATCGTATCGGATTGTAATAGCGAGACGTACAATACCGCAGAATTCATCGAGTACCATTTGAACCCTATTTCACAAAAGCATACGAGCTATTTGAGAGACACGTACGACTTTATTGCAAAGACAAAAGACCTGAGGATTCCCACTGGCGCCCTACTCTTCACAATCGATATTGACAGTCTCTACACGAATATCGAGACGGAGGCAGGATTGTCGGCCGTACGAGGGTGCATGAATAAATTTCCCCATGGCAGTAGACCCGATGAGTACATCTTGAAACTACTAGAGATTAATTTGACCAAAAATGACTTCGAGTTCGATTCCAAGTTTTTCCTCCAAACCAAGGGTACGGCCATGGGGAAGAAATTCGCACCCTCGTACGCCAACATCTTCATGGCGCACTGGGAAGAGACCGCGCTGGCGACGGCCACTTTGAAACCGTTCGCCTATTACAGATTTTTAGACGACATTTGGGGTGTCTGGGAGCATTCGAGAGAAGAGTTTATCAAATTTATTGAGCATCTAAACACACATCAGACATCAATCACAGTGAAGTACGAGTTGAACAGTAGAGAAGTTAACTTTTTGGACGTGGTCACGTATAAAGGCACTACATTTGAGGAAAACAACAAGCTAGACTACCGTGTTTACTTTAAAGAGACGGACACTCATTGTCTTCTACATAAAGACAGCTTTCATCCCGGGCATACTTTTAAAGGGATACTCAAATCCCAGCTTTTAAGATTTCATCGAATCTGCTCGGAAGAGAATGAGTTCATAAAAGCCACAAAAGTACTCTTTAGAGCACTGAAAGATAGAGGATACGGTAGAGGATTTTTAAGATCAGTCCTCAGAAATTTCCTTAAATCCATAAATAACCCCAAACTGCCAACCCAAACTGGTGAAACAAAAATAGTTCCCTTAGTGGCTTTTTATTCATTCCAGAGCAAACAACTCAATTCGACCATCAAACAAAATTTCTCCAAATTTTTAGAGGACACAGAGATTTTACAAAGACATAAATCAATTGCGGCCTACAAAAGGAACAAAAACTTATTAGATATTCTAGTACAAAGTACAGTTAAAAGTAAAAGAACAATCGGGAAACAAAGAACGTGCAAATACTATCTTGCTCTGAAATGGATAAAAAATGTAACCACGAAGCAAATCTATCAAGTCGACAGAACTCTCTCTCCAGACACCCCGAATTGTGTCTACTTAATTTTCTGCACAAAGTGCAAAAAACAGTATGTCGGACAGACTAAAAATGAGGTGAGAACGAGAATATACCAGCACACTCATAACATCATCCACAAAATCCACAAACGCAGGTTTTTGATTCAACATTTTCTATTACATGGCCTCCCCTCTCTTAGAGCAACTATACTACAAACTAACCCTTTGTGGAGTCTAAAGGACAGACTAAGAGCAGAAAGACTTTGGATAAACAGACTCAACACTCTGTATCCAAAAGGATTGAATGAGGCCTAAGAGATGGGTGAGAGCCATTGAGGAGAATTGTATTCCTGTCCTTTAAGATAGTGAGATTATTCAAATACATATATATTATGATTGATATACCCATACCTAAAATCTACCCATTTTACCCCTTATGGACACAACCCCACCATACCTAAAACCTACCCATTTTACCCCTTATGGACACAACCCCACTATACCTAAAACCTACCCATTTTACCCCTTATGGACACAACCCCACTATACCTAAAACCTACCCATTTTACCCCTTATGGACACAACCCCACTATACCTAAAACCTACCCTTTCCACCCCTAATAAATTACATTGACAAGTATTATCTATAACTATTAATAAATACCTAAAAACTAACCCTCAGTAGAAATGTTGGATTAATAAATAATACCTATAAAAACCTTAATAAATAACACTTATAATTAAAAATAATACTTGTTCATACATTTCAAAATCTCACTATCTGTGGTTCAATAAAAAGACCAAATATAATATTGGTGGTGGAGTGATGGGCCTAGGCCGTGGGGGCGGGCCTCGGCCGAGGCGGGAGAGCGGCCAGAAGGAGTATTGAAGGACTGTGCATTACCAGAGCTGGACACTGCTTCAGCTCTTGGATTTTTTCCAATCCTAACCCTAACCCTAACCCTAACCCTACCTATAAAAACCTTAATAAATAACACTTATAATTAAAAATAATACTTGTTCATACATTTAAAAATCTCACTATCTGTGGTTCAATAAAAAGACCAAATATAATATTGGTGGTGGAGTGATGGGCCTAGGCCGTGGGGGCGGGCCTCGGCCGAGGCGGGAGAGCGGCCAGAAGGAGTATTGAAGGACTGTGCATTACCAGAGCTGGACACTGCTTCAGCTCTTGGATTCTTTCCAATCCTAACCCTAACGGTACTTTAACTCTTACGATCCCAAAACAGGATGCTGACGCACCTGCTGTTACACCTGTTACCGCACCTGTTAACCCGTCGTCTAATAACGACTATGGAGAGGACCAGATCGTCAGCGAAATCTTAAACAAGATCGTGACTAACTTGCCTAAATTGTAACGATAGACTACCACTGAGTTTTTGACTACTGCCGGATACGGTTGTTTTAACGAACGATGTTCGTTTATTTTTAAATGATGGCTCTTTTTTACTTTTAAACTGTATGATCTTACTTAACGGTCTGATATTTTTTATTTCACAACACGGTAAGATAAGACAGCATTTTCTAATGTTAACGAACGTGTTTGGTGCTTTTTTGTTAGATGAACAAACACTTCTTTTTATTTAACTTTGTCAAACTATCTATAATTGTAATGATAGAAAAACTAACGTATCTAATGCTTTATTTTCTAACTTTGCCTAAAATTGTTTTAATTACACCAACACGTCTTGACTTGTAGGGAAAACAATCGTTGCTCGTTTTACACGTATATTTAATGTGAAAACACTTTAATAAATACTTCCCTTTAACACGATTTCACCATTTAAAGTTTAAAATCACATAACAACGGCCCCACACACAAAAAACAGTCATAAATTCCTTAAATACACTGGAGTGGATAACCAGTTCATCATTAGATGGGGGTGGGGGTGTACAACAGGTGTCCAAAACAGATGTCCAGTTATGGAGGGAGGGAGGGAGGGATTGGGGGCTTGGTGGGTGGGATTTTTATGAGGGGCAATAAATCATTTTTTTTGCGACAAAGTGCCCTACGGTCTCTCTGTGGTTAAAAGTTGCATATGAAAGCTTGAGTTTGTCGAGCTCATAATCAGAAGTGTGACTTATAAAGTTTGTGATAGCATGAGACCAGCTATGTTGTTATTTTTATCCCGCTGTGCTCCCCGTCTGTGCAATTCATAAACGCAAATTTATTATGCACAGTATAATCAGATGACTGACTTTGAAACAGAGTATGTTTTCTGTAAAGATAACAGGCTTGTATTAATAGTGGAATGTTTATTTGCAAAGGCTAGCACTAGTGATGTTCGGTTCTTGAACGAATCGTTCTTTTGAGCCGGTTCTCAGGAAGTAAACGGTCGAGCCGGTTCACAAATCGAACTGAATCGAACTTTAGTTCTGGGTTGATGACGCAAGACGCACAGCCGAAGTAGCACGTCCAACTCAAAAAGAACCGAATGAGCCGTTCAACCAACTGACGAAGTTTGTCAAGGATTACCGAGGACTCAACAAGAACTGAATGAGCCGTGGTGAAGTTTGCCGAGGATTACCGAAGATTATGATGAGTGAGTTGCTGACACTGGGTGTGTATCACCGCGGACTCGAACGAGCCTGATGCGCAACGTTTCTTTATAACAAACAAAACGTAGGATACCAGAGATATGCTTTATTGTTTTATTAAAAAACTGAGTTTTTATTAAAACATGGAAAAATCTGAGTTTTAGTACAGTTTATTGTGCATGCAGATCATATTTTAAGTGATTTAACTTAAATCGATGAGTTTATCAGACTGGTTTATTCTTTCTTTATACTTAGGACATGTAGAACATATCCGCGTTTGTGCATCAGTGTCTGTAATGTGTGCTGTATGTGCGAAACCTTTAGGAAACCTATCGTAGGATAATCAATATTAGTCAGTTGTATCTGCCATAAAGGATCCGCGAATGAAATTGTGACCACTAACATTATTAACTTAAGTGAATGAAAGGCAATAATCAGCAATATGCATTCACAAAAATAACTATTTATTTGAATGTTTCAATATGTGTTGACACAAATGACTTTATTCGAATGTTTCATTGATGCAACATGGCACAGAGTTGTTAAAAAATAAATGCGTAGTGACATCATTGCTTGATAACGTCAGGAGCGGATGAATCGGCTTTTTGAACCGGTTCAGTGAGCCGAACTGTCTGAAAAGAACCAGTTCGTGGAAATGAATCGGACTTTGCATCACTAGCTAACACTGCTAATGCCGGAGCTTGAGCTCTTGAAGCTCCGCCCTCTTCTCCGGGAGCAACAGCTCATTTGCATTTAAAGCAACATACTCAAAATCAGCACGTTTGGGCTCATACACTAAAAGCTAAAAAAGCTCAAACTTAACATATACGCTCTGGGGACATCAGAAACTTATTTTACATCTTATAAAAAGGGGCATAATAGGTCCCCTTTAAAATTATCATGTTTAATTTATTTGAGAAAATAATTTAGTATTGTAGTGAGGGGGCACGAGTGAAAGGGGGGGGGGGGCTCTCATGCTTGTCATGTGACACACAGCAGCCACAATACCACTGTATAACTGATATAGGCTTATGTCCTACTGAAAAAAAAAACAATAAAACCATCACAGAAAATTTTAATGGTTTCCACTTCAAATGCCATTACAAACATTACAAACCATCAACTTTTAACCATTAAAACATTTTTTTTTTCTGTAGTGTGTTTTGGGACATATTCCATTAGGATTTATTGGTTTTAACAAGCCACCAATAGAAGGAGACCAATTACCAGTAGAGACCAACAGGGACCATTACAGTTTCAATTAAAACCAATACTTTTACTTTACTTTACTTTTTAGTCATTTAGCAGACGCTTTTATCCAAAGCGACTTACAAATAAGAAAAAGTAACCAAAACTGAAAGTGAAAACTCTGTAAATACTAAATACACACATTGAAGAAAATAAAGAAATTAAATAAAATAGAAAAATGCATACAACAACATTTCAATACTAAACATTTAAATGAAAGCTAAAAACAATTCAAAATAATAAAACAACAAAAGATAAGAGTATAATAATGCTTCTAACATAACACTAAGCCAAACACCAAAAAACAACTACATGTGTACAGCCATACAAATATACATACATCAAAAAATACATTAAATATATATATTATTTCATTTTCATGTAGTATGAAGTACTAAATAGCTCAAATTAAATAAAACTAAAACTGAATAAACAACCTATACAGACATCAACACAGAGCCAAGCCCACATGTTTTAAAACAACAGCAACAACTTACTTACACATAGTAAGAAATGGTTATACAAACTGAAATAGAAGTGAAACAAGTAGTAGGAAAGAGGAAAAATAAAAAGCGATACTTATCTCCTTTGCCGGTGTCGCTGCCCGGTGGAGTCGCACGGTAGAGTTGATGGTCTTTACTCTTCGGTCTTCACACGACGGCTGCCACGATCGCTGCCGCGTTATACTAAGCTTTTTATACCCATCTAACAAAATACTACTCCAATTCAGCTGCACACAATACAAGTCCCATTATAACCAGTAAAACCATTACTAATTTTGTAATGGAGTCTATTGTTTTTTTCAGCAGGGGTTTTATTTATTTATTTATTTTTATTCGATATAGCCCTAAAATATATCATGAAATACCTCGATTCTCAAATATGTGTAAGTAAATGCATTTTGCACCTTTATAGATTGTTATTTGGTCTATAATGGGCGATGGCCAAAGAAGCCTAATACTGTAATCTATTAACTACACTTAAGTACCAGATATGGGTGTCATGTCAAGTCAAGTCAAGTCACCTTTATTTATATAGCGCTTTTAACAATACAGATTGTGTCTTAAAAGCACTTAACAGTATCAAGTTGGAGGATAGAGTGTCAGTAATGTATAATAATAAGATTAAACACTCAATTTTCAGTTAAGGGCGTTTCATTATTGAATTCGGAGATGTCATTGTTTGGCTAAGTTTAGTTTAAATAGTAACTGTGAAATCAAATTTACTATAATCGCTAGAAATTAAGTGTCCCCAACTGAGCAAGCCAGAGGCGACAGCGGCAAGGAACCAAAACTCCCTCTGTGACAGAATGGAGAAAAAAACCTTGGGAGAAACCAGGCTCAGTCGGGGGGCCAGTTCTCCTCTGGCCAGGATATTATTGTTTATTCATTGTTTACTTATTGTTTTAATTACATTTTTAAATGTATAAATGTATTATATTTCTATTTTTATATTGTTGCAATTTCTAACAATAATAGTATTATGTAGTTAGGTATTTTATTATTATATTTTTAATTATTTGTTTTATTTTTAGTTTTATTGTATTTTAGTCGAGGTCTTCACTGGGGATATGTCTCTGGGGCTCATCGCTGACGATCAGGGCCGCAGACATCATCTCCCGGCGCCGATCCACCATCTGATCCAGACACGGACTGAGAAACAGAGTAAGAAAGAAACAACTATTAGCGTAGATGCCAATCTTCTTACGATGTAACGAGTACATCGTGTGTTATGGGAAGTGTTCCCGGTTCCAGTTGATCTAATTAATGCAGCCTAACAATCCTTTAACGGATTTGAATAATAGAAGTGTAGTAGTGTGTTAGGTGTATGTCAGGTTACTGTGACGTATGTGAGGTACTGGTACAGGATTTGTGAAGACTTATCAAAGTGTCTTAAATGTTCTATTCCAGCCTCTCCTTTAGTCTGCTTGTTGGGCGACCTAGATGGTGTCACTACAGAAGGTAACACAATCCACATGGCTTTCACTGCCCTATGCATTGCTAAGAAGTCTGTCCTCATGAACTGGAAAAATAAAAATAATCTTAATATCAACCAATATAGAGATTATTTGTGGGATTATATTAGTCTTGACACAGTCTCTGCTGCCACATTAGATCAATCTCTCTGGGCTCCTTTGATCAGCTCCATCACCTAGTGTGAGTGGGGGTCCCGATTCTGTCCGGCTGTGGTTTTTGTTGTTGGCGTGGGGTGGCGATGTGGGCCTGGGGCATCTGGGGGTTCCCTGGGGGTGGTTTTTTTTGGGGGGTTCGGCGCTGGGGCTGCGGCCTTGGCCTGGATGGGGTATTGGTAAAAAAAAAAAAAAAAGGTGTATGTCAGGTTAAAGAGGTGGGTCTTTAATCTAGATTTAAACTGACAGAGTGTGTCTGCCTCCCAAACAGTGTTTGGTAGATTGTTCCAGAGTTTGGGCGCTAAATAGGAAAAAGATCTGCCACCCGCAGTTGATTTTGATATTCTAGGTATTATCAAATGGCCAGAGTTTTGAGAACGCAGCGGACGTGAAGGACTATAATGCGATAAGAGCTCACTCAAGTACTGAGGAGCTAAACCATTTAGGGCTTTATAAGTAATTAACAAGATTTTAAAATCTATACGATGTTTAGTAGGGAGCCAGTGCAGTGTTGACAAAACTGGGCTAATGTGGTCATACTTCCTGGTTCTAGTAAGAACTCTAGCTGCTGCATTTTGAACCATCTGTAATTTGTTTATTAAGCATGCAGAACAACCACCCAATAAAGCATTACAATAATCTAACCTTGAGGTCATAAACGCATGAATTAATGTTTCTGCATTTGACATTGAGAGCATAGGTCTCAGTTTAGATATATTTTTAAGATGAAAAAATGCAGTTTTACAAATGCTAGAAACGTGGCTGTCAAAGGAGAGATTACTATTAAATAGCACACCTAGGTTCCTGACTGATAACGAAGAATTTACAGAGCAGCCATCAAGTGTTAGACAGTGTTCTAGGTTATTACTTGTGGGGGTTTTAGGTCCGATAATTAACACCTCTGTTTTTTCAGAATTTAGCAGTAAGAAATTACTCGTCATCCAGTTTTTTATATCGACTATGCATTCCATAAGTTTCTCAATTTGGTGTGTTTCACCAGGCCGTGAAGAAATATAGAGCTGAGTATCATCAGCATAACAGTGAAAGCTAACCCCGTCATGTCATAAAATACTTTTAATACGACTGACTTTGTATTTAATGTGAATTTAATAAAAACACTAAGTTAATTAGCCTATAACACTTTCATTGTAGAAAAAGAGAGCAAAGAACATTTTCACTTCAGTCCAGCGAGTTCAAGCACTCTCAAAAACTGTCATAATAATCTCTAAAGCTGTTTACACTGTGAAATTAATATCTTATTTACATTCATACATCTTCACTTTGTTGTTTCTGATGAGAGAATTAGTCAGAGAATTCAGTCAGCCAGCACACGTGGAGACAGCATGTTTCAGCGATGACTCATCTGAACACCTCTGATTGGTCCTTGCATTCATAAGCTCAACAGAATCGTATGTGATTGGTTATAATGCGCAGTGCTTTAAAAACGTGTCTGTCTCTGGCTCTGTGCCAGCCAGCGAAAGCAGATTTGAATTTAGCAGCTGGTGATGTTTTTCTTTTTATAGACCATTTCAACAGATATTCGGCGATTTAAGGAAGTGACGTCTTTGTTCCTCGGACGTTTCCGGTTAGTGTTCGAGCGCATTCAAAACAATAGCGGCAGGCGCTTGATGCATAGTGGGATTGCGATCATTTATTTAATCCTGCTGTTTAAAATGTCAAAATCAAAATCATATCCGTATTATATCAGTATATACATACTGATAAAAAAATGTATAGCCTGAATGCACTGTAAGTCGCTTTGGATAAAAGCGTCTGCTAAATGCATAAATGTAAATGTTATATCCTTGTTGCTCGGTGGTTGGTTGCTCCCTCTGGGCTGGAACTAACATTAATTTATAAATAATCGGAAATTAAAGGGTTTAGATGTCCGAGAAAGGCGCCTGGATTGCAGCAGTGAAGCGAGAAGCAGAATAATTCTCCGATATTCAGGTAAGGACAAGTTCATGTTGTTGTTCAATTGATTATTTGTATTTATTTACGTTAACTCTTCAATTATGATGCAGCATTGTGTTTTCGTCATTGTTGACATATGCACCTAGCATTTTGATTCTTGTTTTGTGAAAAAGGCCAAGCTTTTATTTCCATTTTATTGCAAGTGTTGTGGGCTATAATTAAATATGAGTTCACATTAGTTGTCTAGCTATCTTGTCAGCAGATAAATGCAGTGAGTAACGCATTATAGAAATGTATTCTGTAAACTAGAAACGAGGAACACACAGATATAACTCAAAATAATAGTCTTTAATGACGACATCAAGGTAAGGCAGACACACAGGAACACCGAGTAACGAGTAGACCAGAAGAAATCAAACTGAACAGACAGGACTATAAATACCCAGGTAAATCATAGATAATTAGACAAACACGGCTGGACAAGAATTAACCAATAATCACATCAGACGAGGACAGGAAACAAACTAAATATGGACACATGACACACACAACAGAACCCTGACAGGAAACAATTGTGCTGCTTAATTTTTTTCTGTAACCTGTGATGCTTTATACAGGATTGATTGAATCCTGGCAGGGATTTTCAAAATATAGAAATCTTTCCTAACAGTATGTCTTTACTATCACTTTTTTTATCGATTTTAAAATCCTTGCTGAATACATGTATTTATATTCTTTTAAAAAAAAAAATTAAAAAAAAATACTGACCCCAAACTTTTGAACAGTAGTGTATGTTACAAAATATTTATATTTTAAATGCTGTTCTTTTATTCTTCAAAGAATCCTAAAATTATCACAGATTATAAAAAATATTAAGCAGCACAATTGTTTCCAACACTGATAATAAATCAGCATATTAGAATGATTTCTGAAGGATCATGTGACACTGATAACTGGAGTAAATATGCTGTAAATTCAGATTTGATCACAGAAATACATTATATATTAAAGCACATTAAAATAGAAAACCAATTATTTTAAATTGTAATAATATTTCAAAATATGACTGTTTTTGTCTGTATTTGTGATCAATTAAATGCAGGCTTGATGAGCATAGGAGACTTCTTTCAAAAACATTAAAAATAGTAATAGTGCCCACACTTTTGACTAGTACTACTGTATGTGTGTTTACAGTAAATGTGCATAAAACCATGCATACCCACATATATACTGTATGTAGTGTGTGTGCATTTATTAATCTGCATGTAGGCTATACTTTTATCTTAAAAAAAAAAACTAATAAAGGTTTATGCAAAACACGGTAGCCAGCATTGAATTGCATTCATCTTGTTTATTTGTGACCACATGATGGCTCAGATAGAGCATTCAAATGCTTTCTAGCTCTGTTCCACAGCAACAAACGAGACCAAACTAAACACACATTATCAAACGAAGGAAATCAGTAATAATGGCATGTAGTGATTAGTTTATTAGCATTCATATAGCGTTGCAATAGACATGCATGTTCTGTAAAGCTGCAGTGAAACGATATGTATTGTGAAAAGCGCTGTATATTTGCATAGATATCCAGACTGACCCAGCAATGCAAGTGAAATGTCCACTAAAAAACCTCCCCGTACATCTTAGCGACAAACCATGATAAGTTCGTAAGTGACACTGTTTGTCTTGCTTCAGTCTAACCAAACATAAGCCTGATGTCATCAGTGATCCCAACTTTTCTGCTCAGGAGTTAATTGTAAGCATCCAGACTGCGATATATTTACCGCCATCTCTCGTGTACGCGCACGCAGCATCAGTCAGAGCCGCTTTGAGCCGTCTGGAAGACTACTTTTAATGTTCTTTGTAGGTTTGCTCATCAGTCATATTTAAAGGTTATTTCAATCACCGTTTATTTTATTTTTTCATTTTTTTAAATACCTTAACTGTTAAGTTTTCGCTAGACTTACGCGCTTGTTTTGACAGATGTGAGATTTAAAGATGGCGCTACCGGAAATGCTTCAGGACCAGACATGCGCAGTAGCGTTCCAACGCCTTTGTTATTGTTTACGTCCTTGAAATGGTGTATAATGACACAGGAATAATCCACCCACTCTAAAGCGGTACTAAAGCCTGAACCGTACCACGCAGTGGAAAAACACCATAATACAAGTGAAGTGATACTAAAATAAGAACAAATAAAGACATCAGATGTAAAAAACATCTGAAATTTTCTTCTAAAATCATTCTTATCAGGCTATTATATTTATGTTCAGTTATTTCACTGTAATGGCAATGAAAAGGACCTATATTTGCCTGATAAAAAATTTAATTTTTAAAAGAAAATTTCAGCTGGACTGATTTTGACATTTGTGATTAAATGAGACAAATTAAATTTTTGTGTGAACTATGCCTTTAAATGTTGCCCTGTGTCCTTGTTTACACAGAAATCATTTGTTTATGATAGAATATTATATCCGATACCATTATTGTATTTTCTGGAAAAACAATGTAAAAATGGAGATGACTGCTTATTAATTGCAAGAGCTTAAATATGGAACTTTAATGCTTTTTATGTTTTACAAGAAGCTTGAAAATTCTCTTACAAACCAAATTACCAGAAAAGAGGCAGAAAAGTCAAAGTGGCTAATCGGTGAGCGTTCTGCGAGGTCACGTAGTGGAGAGCAAGATGGGTAAGTCTTAAGATATTCTTGATTTTTAAATGGAAATACAATCTTTAAAAAGACAAGAATCATCTGTTTTAACTGAAAAAGTGGCACAGTGGTTGATTAATTGTTGTGTTTTCAGAGGGCTGTTGTGAGGAGCTGCACTGATGGTCTGTTTGTTTGTTTGTGAAATAATGTATTTTAGAGTTTTCAGATATGCATATACAAACGATACAAGTTATGCCAAATAATGTTTGTCAGGAGCTTCACTTTAACTTTTTTTTTTAAGATACTTGTGTTTTATAAAGTTGTAAATATACAAGTTGTAATGGTCATGTTCAAATTATTCCAACGAAACCTTGCTTAAAGCATTCAGAATACAAGTTATGAAGTTTTTACAAAGAAATATAGTTTTTCAGGAGCTTAAAATTTACTTTTTTTTTTAGATACTTGTGTTTCATAAAGTTGTAAATGTACAAGTTATGATAGTCATGTTTAAATTATTCTAAATAAACTTTGCTTAAAAGCATGAACTACTGGTTTCTGTTTAAGGAACACCTTTAGCATTTTAGTGGATTTAATGTAATGTTTGTGTTTAGGGGTTTACTGTAAAATAAGGTAACCCAAGCAGACAAATATATATAAGAGACCTACATAATACCTAGCTGGGTCACATCACTAACCCATGTAGGCAGACTCATGAAGCCACCAAATAGGAGCTACCTGGTTAACCCATATGGCCCCTATATAGAGCCCATCAAGGGCCCATCATCAGCCCATCTGGGCTAACACATGTGGGGCCACCATGGAAACAGGACAAAATTAGCTGGGACCCAGCTTACTGGTGGAGAGGAGACAGAGTGATGAAGCCATTCAGTGTATGGGGATGATTAGGAGGCCAATGGGTGAATTTGGCCAGGACACCGGGGTTACACCTCTACTCTTTTTAGAAGGACATCCTGGGATTTTTAATGACCACAGAGAGTCAGGACCTCGGTTTAACATCTCATCCGAAGGACGGTGCTTGTTGACAGTATAGTGTCCCCGTCACTATTCTGGGATGTTAGGACCCACACAGACCACAGGGTGAGCGCCCCCTGCTGGCCTCACTAACACATCTTCCAGCAGCAACCTAGTTTTCTCAGGAGGTCTCCCATCCAGGTACTGACCAGCTCAGCCCTGCTTAGCTTCAGTGGGTGACCGGTCTTGGGCTGCAGGGTGATATGTCTGGTCAAGATGAGCTTTGTGAGTTTCTGAAGTCGAGAAACGTTTCTGGTGACATCATACAGCAGGATCAGGTGTTCATGAAACACTGGTGTCGTCCCTAAAAATGAAGTCCTAGAGAGACTTTGATCAATAGATTGTGTATGAATTTCTTTCTAGATCCGCCGAGTGCTCAATACTGATCATTTTCATCATGCAGACACTGTAAATGTGACAAAAATGGCATGTAATTTTACACGGGATCCTGTAGCTGAGGAGGCAGAGGATTTGCAGGGAGTTACATTTACATCAGGAGAGGATTCTATTTTATTTTATTTTATTTTGCCATATACACATGCATGTTTATTTGAGCGTTACCACTTTTAAATGACATTCACTTGACAACATCTTGCTGCTAGTAACCTAATAATCAGAATTTCCTCCAGGATTTGCAGTGTGTGTTGGATGCAGTGATGACACACATATTCCCACCATCACAACTTCTGAAAATGAATCAGATTACTGCATGGACAAGATATATGCCGTAACCACCACCATAACTGTTAAATAAACACAAATTATTCACAGTTTATTTGGTCATCTTTTTTTCCTACAAAAGAACATTTATTGTTTTCCCAGTTGGATTTTAATCTTGGTATTGTGGCTATCTCCTCTTCATCTGTCAGTGCTGATGGTGCAGGTTATCTCCATATTTTACGAGTCTCTGCCTTCTTGCTGTTGACTGAATAGAAGTCAAATGTGTATTTCATTACCCTAATTAAGAAATGTATGTTGGATTAGAGAACATTTAATTATGTGAAAAGATCATTAAACTATGTGGAAAAGACCGCTGCACATTGAAATAGACGTGCAATATTGTTGAATATGTCAAATGTTTGTAAAATCATGTAGCCTACACCCATGAACCTTTAACACTTGAAGCTTTACCTGATTGAATTATGTTTTTATGTTTAATTTTTTCTGCTGCCATGTTTTTGTATACTCTTCTGCTTTTCCCTGGATATTACTGTGTTGCTGGTGTTGGATGCTGCCTGTTTGGTTTTAATAAAAGCTTGCACTTGGATCTCTGTTGTCACGCTCCTGTTCGTTACAAGTTATTATTAATAATAATAATAAAAATTATTACAGTGCAATAGGTTTATTGCAAACATAAAATTCCTTTAATGATTCATTAAAATTTAAATAATTACAATATAATATTAATATTTTGGTTATTACTATTATTGAATATTCAATTTTTATTTTACAGTACAATAGCTTTATTGCAATAATATTTCTTTATGAATTTCTTATACTTTAAATAATAATAAATAAAAATTCATATTTTTCTCATTATTATTATTATTAAATACCCACTTTTATTTTACAGTACAATAGAATTATTGCAATAGCAGCTTTTTATGTTTTTTTTTTAATTGTTATATTTTAAATAATAATACAATTAAATTAATATTTCTATATTTGTCACAGTACACACAGCAGGGAGGAACAAGGACACGCAGACGAGGACGTAAACTCAAATAATAGTCTTTAATAAGGACATCAGGGCTAGACATGGCAGGACAAGGCAAGGCTAACAGACAGGAAACACCGGGAGTAACGAGTAGACCAGACGAAATCAAAGTGAACAGACAGGACTATAAATACACAGGTTAATTAACACATAATCATATAAACACAGCTGGACAAGAATTAACCAATAATCACATCTGACGAGGACAGGAAACAAACCAAATATGGACACAAGAGGCAGGAACAGATGACACACACAACAGAACCCTGACAGTATTATACTCACTTTTTTATTTTACAGTGCAATAAGATTATTTCAACAGTAACAGTTTTTATGGACTTGTTTATTTTTTATAATTTAAACAAATACATTCATATTTTGGTTATTATTATTTTACATTTTAAAATACAATAGGATTGTATTGTATATGATTGTAGCATTGCATTTATTAATTTGTTATAATTAAAATAATAATAATAATAACATTTATATTTAGTTTCATTATTATTATTATTATTATTATTATTATTATTATTAAACACTGAGTTTTTATTTTACAGTGGAATAGGATTATTGTAATTGTAGCAAATGTCTTTATTTGTTGTACTGGAAATGATAATAAAATAAAATAATAATAATATTATTATTATTATTATTGTTGTTGTTGTTGTTGTTGTTGTTGTCTCACTTTTTATTTTACAGTACAATTACTGCAAAAGTAACTAGTAATAGTATTTTAATTGTTATTTAAATAAAAAATAAAATTACATTTATTATTATTGTTATTATTATTGTTGTTATTCTTCTTCTTCTTCTTCTTATTACTACTACTACTATTATTACTGACTTTTTTACAGTACAATAAGATTGTTGTGATAGTTGCATTTTTAGATGAATATGTTTAATTGTTATAATTTATAAATAAATTAAAAAATATTTTAATTATTCTTATTTTTAAAATACTCTTTTTTATTTTATAGTATAATAGGATAATTGCAACCGTGACCTTTCTTTGTTGATTTGTTATATTAATAAAATGTATTGTTGTTGATATTATTATTATTATTATACTCATATTTTATAATAATATTTTATTATTTTTTATTTATTTTAATTATATTTTATTATTTAAATAACAATTAAAAACATTTTACTATGAAGATCACGTGACCCTTTGACGGCGATGCAGGCTTAGTCTTTCGCTCTGCTCACTTTGCCACATATTTTGTGATCCTGTCAGTAAAACTTAAACCACTCTGCATTGGACCCATCATGAGTGCTAAGGCAGACAAAGGGGATTGGAAAAGAGAGATTGAGCAATCGCCAATGAAGAAAAAATTCAGAGATTCAGCCATCTCCAGAGAAGACCTCGACGATGCTATTGCTAACCGCATTGAACTAGCATTTAAAGAACACCAAGGTCAAGTCAAGTCACCTTTATTTATATAGCGCTTTTAACAATACAGATTGTGTCAAAGCACTTAACAGTATCAAGTTGGAGGATAGAGTGTCAGTAATGTATAATAATAAGATTAAACACTCAATTTTCAGTTAAGGGCATTTCATTATTGAAATCGGAGATGTCATTGTCTAGCTAAGTTTAGTTTAAATAGTATCTGTGAAATCAAATTTACGATAATCGCTAGAAATTAAGTGTCCCCAACTGAGCAAGCCAGAGGCGACAGCGGCAAGGAACCAAAACTCCCTCTGAGACAGAATGGAGAAAAAAACCTTGGGAGAAACCAGGCTCAGTCGGGGGGCCAGTTCTCCTCTGGCCAGGATATTATTGTTTATTCATTGTTTACTTATTGTTTTAATTAAATTTTTAAATGTATAAATGTATTATATTTCTATTTTTATATTGTTGCAATTTCTAACAATAATAGTATTATGTAGTTAGGTATTTTATTATTAAATTTTGAATTATTTGTTTTATTTTTAGTTTTATTGTATTTTAGTCGAGGTCTTCACTGGGGATATGTCTCTGGGGCTCATCGCTGACGATCAGGGCCGCAGACATCATCTCCCGGCACCGATCCACCATCTGATCCGGACACGGACTGAGAAACAGAATAAGAAAGAAACAACTATTAGCGTAGATGCCAATCTTCTTATGATGTAACGAGTACATCGTGTGTTATGGGAAGTGTTCCCGGTTCCGGTTGATCTAATTAATGCAGCCTAACAATCCTTTAACGGATTTGAATAATAGAAGTGTAGTAGTGTGTTAGGTGTATGTCAGGTTAAAGAGATGGGTCTTTAATCTAGATTTAAACTGACAGAGTGTGTCTGCCTCCCGAACAGTGTTTGGTAGATTGTTCCAGAGTTTTGGTGCTAAAAAGGAAAACGATCTGCCGCCCGCAGTTGATTTTGATATTCTAGGTATTATCAAACGGCCAGAGTTTTGAGAACACAGCGGCCGTGGAGGACTATAATGCGATAAGAGCTCACTCAAGTACTGAGGAGCTAAACCATTCAGGGCTTTATAAGTCATTAACAAGATTTTAAAATCTATACGATGTTTAGTAGGGAGCCAGTGCAGTGTTGACAGAACCGGGCTAATGTGGTCATACTTCCTGGTTCTAGTAAGAACTCTAGCTGCTGCATTTTGGACTAACTGTAGTTTGTTTATTAAACGTGCAGAGCAACCACCCAGTAAAGCATTACAATAATCTAACCTTGAGGTCATAAACACATGAATTAATATTTCTGCATTTGACGTTGAGAGCATAGGTCGCAGTTTGGATATGTTTTTGAGATGGAAGAACGCAGTTTTACAGATGCTAGAAACATGGCTTTCAAAAGAAAGATTGCTATCAAACAGCACACCTAGTTTCCTGACTGATGAAGAAGAAGAATTGACAGAGCAGCCGTCAAGTGTTAGATAGTGTTCTAAGTTATTACATGTGGGGTTTTTAGGTCCGATAATTAACACCTCTGTTTTTTCAGAATTTAGCAGTAGGAAATTACTCGTCATCCAGTTTTTTATATCGACTATGCATTCCGTTAGTTTCTCAATTTGGTGTGTTTCACCGGGCCGTGAAGAAATATAGAGCTGAGTATCATCAGCATAACAGTGAAAGCTAACACCATGTCTCCTGATAATATCTCCCAAGGGTAACATGTAAAGCGTGAAAAGTAACGGCCCTAGTACTGAGCCTTGAGGTACGTCATACTGCACTTGTGATCGATATGATACCTCGTCATTCACTGCTACGAACTGATGGCGGTCAGATAAGTACGATTTGAACCATGCTAAGGCACTTCCACTAATGCCAACAAAGTTTTCTAGTCTATTCAAAAGAATGTTGTGATCGATAGTGTCGAACGCAGCACTAAGATCCAGTAGACTAATAGAGAGATCCAACCACGATCAGATGATAGAAGCAGATCATTAGTAACTCTAATGAGAGCAGTCTCAGTACTATGATACGGTCTAAATCCTGACTGGAAATCCTCACAGATATCATTTTTCTCTAAGAAGGAATATAATTGTGAGGATACTACCTTTTCTAGTATCTTTGACAGAAAAGGAAGATTTGAGATCGGTCTGTAATTAACTAGATCTTTGGGGTCAAGTTGTGTTTTTTTAATGAGAGGCTTAATAACAGCCAATTCGAAGGTTTTGGGGACATATCCTAATGACAATGATGAATTAATAATAGCCAAAAGAGGATCTATGACTTCTGGAAGCAGCTCTTTTATTAGTTTAGATGGAATAGGGTATAACATACATGTTGTTGGTTTAGATGATTTAACAAGTTTATACAATTCTTCCTCTCCTATAGTAGAAAATGAGTGGAATTGTTCCTCAGGGGATCTATAGTGCACTATTTGATGCGATACTGTAGCTGATGGCTGCATGGTTACAATTTTTTCTCTGATAGTATCGATCTTGGAAGTAAAGTAGTTCATAAAATCATTACTGCTGTGCTCTTGGGAAATGCCAACACCTGTTGATGCTTTATTTTTCGTTAATTTAGTGACTGTATTGAATAAATACCGGGGGTTATGTTTGTTTTCTTCTAGAAGAGACGAAAAGTAATCAGATCTAGCAGTTTTTAATGCTTTTCTGTAGGATAGGATACTTTCCCGCCAAGCTAAATGAAATACCTCTAGTTTTGTTTTCCTCCAGCTGTGCTCCATTTTCCGGGCTGCTCTCTTTAGAGTGTGAGTGTGCTCATTATACCACGGTGTTGGACTCTTTTCCTTAATCTTCCTTAAGCGTAAAGGAGCAATTGTATCTAAAGTGCTAGAAAAGAGAGAGTCCATAGTCTCTGTTACATCATCAAGCTGTTCTGAGCTGTTGGATATGCTGAGGAATTGAGATAAATCAGGAATATTACTTACAAAGCAATCTTTTGTGCTAGAAGTGATGGTTCTACCATACTTGTAACAAGGAATAGAATTTAGAGTTTTAGCTATATGGAGTTTACACAAGACTAGATAATGATCTGATATATCATCGCTTTGCTGCAGAATTTCAACACCACTAACATCAATTCCATATGACAGTATTAAATCTAGAGTATGATTTCGACAATGAGTAGGTCCTGAAACGTGTTGTCTATCCCCAATAGAGTTCAGAATGTCTATGAATGCTGATCCTAATGCATCTTTTTCATTATCGACATGGATATTAAAATCGCCAACAATTAAGACTTTATCTGCAGCCAGTACTAACTCAGATAGAAAATCAGCAAATTCTTTAATAAAGTCTGTATGGTGCCCTGGTGGCCTGTATACATTAGCCAATACAAACATCACAGGGGATTTATCACTAACACGTGTTTCTCTAGATAATGTTATACGCAGCACCATAACTTCAAATGAGTTATGCTTAAAGCCTGCCCTCTGAGAAATACTGAGAATATTGCTATAAATTGTAGCAACACCTCCCCCTTTGCCTTTTGGACGTGGCTCATTTTTATAGCTGTAATCTTGGGGGGTGGACTCATTTAAAGTAATGTATTCATGTAGATTAATGTAGATGAGCAAATCTAGGTTGTGATCATTAATCAAATCATTTACAAAAAGTGATTTTGTAGAAAGGGACTTGATTTTCAGTAAGCCAAGTTTTATAAATTGTTTCTGTGTGTTGTAAACATTTTTTATTTGTTGAACATCAATTAAATGGTTACTCATAAATTGGTTTGGACGTTTTCTGTATTTTCTAGTTCGGGGAACAGACACAGTCTCTATAGTGTGATATCTAGGTGAAGGAGTCTCTATATGCTGAGAATTAACTGACTTCTGTGACGTGAGGCGGCTAGCAGACGGTCGGTTTAGCCAGTCTGTCTGCTTCCTGACCTGGGCTCCAGTTAGTCAAGTATGAACTCTAAGACTATGTGCCAAATTTCTAGAGAGAAGAGCGGCACCACCCGAGGAGGGATGAACACCATCTCTTTTCAACAGGTCAGGTCTGCCCCAAAAACTCGTCCAATTGTCTATAAAACCTATGCTATTCTGCGGGCACCACTTAGACATCCAGCCATTGAGTGATGACAGTCTGCTATGAATCTCATCACCCCGGTAAGCAGGGAGGGGGCCAGAGCATATTACAGTGTCTGACATCGTACTTGCAAGTTCACACACCTCTTTAACATTATTTTTAGTGATCTCCGACTGGCGAAGTCGAACATCATTAGCGCCGGCGTGGATAACAATCTTACTGAATTTACGTTTAGCATTAGCCAGCACTTTTAAATTTGCCAAGATGTCAGGCGCTCTGGCTCCAGGTAAACAATGGACTATGGTGGCTGGTGTCTCTATTTTCACGTTCCGTACAATAGAATCGCCAATAACTAGAGCACTTTCACCAGGTTTCTCAGTGGGTGCGTCACTGAGTGGGGAGAACCTGTTTGATGTTCTGATCGGAACGGAAGAGCGGTGTTTTGACCCGCGACTAGGCCGCCTCACTGTCACCTAGTTGCCCTGCTGCGGGGGCGCTAACGTTACCGGAACCGAACAATGTACAGGAGTCCCTGAGCTAATCACATCCAAAGCAGTATCTACAGCCCTCACATTCTTACTGTCCTCAACTAAAGTTTGGATGCGTGTCACTAGTTCTAAAACCTTCTCTGTCAGCCTAACTATTTCCCTACATTTATCACATGTGAATCCCTCATCGCTGACAGAGAGTGATAAATTATACATGTGGCAAACTGTGCAAATAACAATAGCAGGAGAAGAAGACATTACTCACCGTGATTGATGAAAGATACCAACTTAACTTACCACTTACCACCTACCACTGTTGTTTGATGAACTCGTGAAAAACGGAGCGAGAGAGAAATGAAAACGGAGCGATTAAAAAGAAAACAATAATAGGCGCGAATAGCAACGCGAATGGAACCGCGAGTGACAAGCTAACCGGCTAGCGAATGCTAACACGCTGCACTCGCGGTTTTAAAAGCGAGCGATCAGATTAGTTTGATAGATAATACCAGAAATATGGTGGGAATTAAGTTATATATTATTACTTTAAACAACAGGCAGTGAAAGTAAGGTAAATATTCAATAAAAAGCGGAGCTAAAATCGCAAACCTCTCAGCAGTACAGCAGTACAACAGACAGGAACAGACTGAAGCAATCGATCAGCAAAACAGGAGCAGAGGAAAACGTGCTGAGACCCAAAGCACTTTGAATTCGGTTGTGAATTCGGCAGTAAGAGATGCAATGGACTCTATGCTGATTCCAGCATTGCGCGAACTGCGTGAGGACATACAAGCGACCAACAAGTCTGTTAAAGAGCTAAGAGAGGAGTTTGAGGCCATAGTTACCGCGGCAAAGCAGACACGTGACCGCGTTGATTCTGTTCAGGCAGATGCACGTGAAGATAGGAGAACAGTCACGGACTTAAGAAATCAGCTGGAGCGACTCACCGAGAAGATGACAGATATGGAGGACAGGTGCAGACGGAACAACGTCAGACTGGTGGGGCTGCCAGAGGCGGCTGAAGGATCCGACGCGGCTGGTTTCCTCAGAGTTAATCTTTCCAAATGGATCCCTTCCTTGAGGGGCCGTGACATTGAGATTGAGGGCGCATCGCGTGTATGACGGAGGGAGGGGCTCCGATCGGCTGCGCACTCTCATCTTCCGTGTACTGAGATGGCATGACAGATCAGATATCCTAAAGGGTGCTCGGCAGGCTTATCCCGTGAAATGCGCACAGAGCAACATCACACTGCTATTATTTCCTGACTTTAGTCCGGCTACAGCAATCAGGAGAAAGGCATTTGGTCCGGTTTTGAAGAAGATGACAGCGCTTGGTCTACAGCCCTTCCTCATCTATCCGGCAGTAATTAAACTACGACACAAAGGGGAACAGATGAGTTTCGACTCCCCACAGAAAGCAGAGGATTTTATCAGCTCCCTGTCTCAGCAGAAGACGTATGCCGCGGCTCTACGGGAAGGCAACGGGAAAACAGCGGCCACTATCTCTCCGGCCCGACGGGAGAGGCTTGATGGCCGGGAAGGAGGCGGTTCTAGATGCCCAGAAAGGGATGATGACAGGATGGACATGAAAGCCTGAACCTGTCTTTTGCTTTTTCTTCAATGCTTTCTCCTACTGGGATATTGTCCCTATCTATCCGGTACAACAATCTCTTTGCTGGTAAGACTAACACCCCTTTTTTTTCTTTTTTGGATGGGACTAATGGAGAGTAGGTTTAATTAAAAAAATATTTTTTGGCTGTGTGAGCCTTTCGGGAGACATGTCTTGCATTGGAGTGGATCGATCACAGACATCACTATTTTTTGTTGCTCAGTCAGACCTATGTTCTCGGTAATGTGCGGCCTGAGTTGTTCCTTGTTTATGGTTGTCGGTTGTTCATGTTTTTTTGTGTTGTTTTTATTTTTTACAACAGACATTTATACTTTTATTTATTTTACCTTATTTCTAAAGGGATTTTTCATCTAGGAGGTTTTGTATTTAAAATGCACATCAGCGTTTACATGTTATTTACAGAATGGAAGTGCTTCTGCTTTTTTTCATTTATTGAATACAATCTTGGGATTATGAATATTCAATGCATACTCTAAATGTTTTATCACTGAATGTGAATGGTTTAAATTCTGCTGTTAAACGAACCCGTGTGTTAGAATATTTACACTGTAAATCTATTTCCTGTGCCCTAATTCAAGAGACACATTTAAAACAATCTGACGTGGCACGTTTCCAGAATAAATATTACAAATTAGCAGCTTTTTCCTGTGCTCTTAATAAAACTAAGGGGGTGCTTATCCTTGTTAACAGGAAGTTAAATTTAACGATTGAACACCTTGGTAGTGATGAGAAGGGTAGATTTGTTTTTATCCGATGCAAAATATATAATAATAGGTTAGCATTGGTCTCTATTTATGGTCCAAATGAGACAGACAGTGCAGTCCTTACACAGATTTCCAAAACTCTACTTGAGGAGATTGATTGCCCTCTAGTGGTGGGTGGTGATTTTAATGCTGTCATAAATCCTGTTTTAGATAAATCTCAATCTGATACAACAGCCAATCTATCCTCTAAATTACTGAATAAATTTATCACTGAGCTTAATTTAATCGATCTTTGGAGAATTCAGAATACTAAAGCTAAGGACTTCACTTTTTTTTCTAATAGACACAAGACTTTCTCTAGGATAGACTACATATTTCTTAGCTCATCTTTAATTTCATCTAATTCCTCAATCTCTATATTACCAATTTTATTATCTGATCATTCTGCTGTGCTGTGCAGTGTTCCTCTTTCCGATGTTAAAGCCAAGTCCCCTAGATGGCGCTTTAACATATCATTATTACGTAATCAGACTTTCATTACTTCTCTAAAAGAATATATTAAGGAATTTCTTGAAATTAATATGCCCTCTGATGTGGATCCTCAAATACTGTGGGAAACGACTAAGTGTGCTATACGAGGTTTCTGTATATCTTTCTCTTCTACTCTTGCCAGAGCGAAAACTCACCAGTTTACACAATTAGAAAATAAAATCCAATCATTACAAAATCTACAAAAACAACATTTTACTGAGCAACAGGCTACACAGCTGTCCTCTTTAAAAGAAGAATATGATTTACTTTCACACTCAAAGGCGGAATTTATTTTACATAGGACTAGACAAAAATATTATTTTGAATCAGAGAGACCTAGTCATTTATTGGCCCTTAGGTTGAAAGAATGCGAGTCTAAGGCATATATTAGCGCAATAAAATCATCGGATGATCAGGTCACCATGAACCCTGTGGCAATTAATGATATATTTAAAGGTTTTTACACAAATCTGTATAAAGCCGAAACAGATTTTGATGAACCAATTTGTAAGCAGTATTTAGATAAATTGGAACTGCCTCGGATCTCACAGATGGATAAAGAATCTTTGGAGGCCCCATTAAGTTTGGAGGAACTTCACGTCTCTCTAAAAAGCATTCAAAAGGGCAAATCGCCGGGTCTAGATGGTCTCCCCCCTAAATTCTACTTAGAAATTTGGGATTTGGTAGGGATACTTATGCTTAACTCATTTAATTTTGCAATTGAACATGGGGTATTTCATAGAGATCAAAAAACATCACTGATTTCATTACTTCTTAAAAAAGGGAAAGATCCATTAGATTGTTCCAGCTACAGACCGATTTCGCTTATCCCATGTGATCTAAAAATCTATGCTAAAGTTTTTGCTTCTCGTATGGAGAAGGTAATTCACAGTCTGATCAAGGAGGACCAAACTGGTTTCATCAAGGGGCGCAATGCATCTGACAATATGCGTCGACTCCTTCATATTCTTGACTTTGTGGACTCCCACCCAACCCCTTGTGCGGTCTTTTCACTTGATGCAGAAAAAGCCTTTGACAGGCTAGAGTGGAATTATATGTGGGCAGTTCTGCAATGTTTCGGCTTCGGTGAACACTTCATTTCTATGATTAAGACATTATACCACTCACCTGCAGCATCAGTCATAACTGGTAATATTATTTCCCCCTCATTCTCTTTACAGCGGGGAATGAGGCAGGGGTGTCCGCTTTCCCCCTTATTGTTTTGTCTATCTCTTGAACCCTTAGCACAAGCCATCAGGAAATCTGAAGTATCGATTAAGATTCATGATCATAATCATAGTATTTCATTATACGCTGATGATATTATTCTATATTTAGACCACTTTGATGTTTCAGTCTCTAGTATAATTAAGGAATTTGATAATTTTAGTAGCCTATCAGGATATAAAATAAATTGGAGCAAATCTGCTTTAATGCCAATTAACAATGTTAAAGTAAATTTTTCTATTCCCTCATTTATCCCTGTTAAGAAATCTTTCATCTATTTGGGCATTACCATATATAAAAACATTCATAAGATTGCCAGAGACAATTTTAATAACATTTTAGTTAAGGTCAAAAATGACATTCAGAGATGGAAGAATCTTAAAGTCTCTCTCCAAGGAAGAATCTCCACTGTTAAGATGAATTTGTTACCTCGATTTAATTTTTTTTTCTCTATGCTACCACTTTCTCCCCCTCCAGGTTACATTAAGGAGATCAACTCCATAATTTCTAAGTTTATCTGGAATGATAAATGTCCCAGAATTAAACTTACCACATTACAACATCCTAATAGCGCAGGAGGACTGGCTGTACCATATTTTGAACTGTATTATTGGTCGTTCCAGCTTAAGGCTCTTCATAATTGGGTTGATCCTCAATCTACAGTTTCATGGAGGGTGATTGAAGCTGACAAGGTTAAACCAAATAGACTTCAAGATATTTTATTTACTGGCACAGGAAAAAAAGGGGATAATTATAAATTTGGTCCGGTTGTGGCTAACTCTATTAAAATCTGGAAAACGGTTGAACGTCGGATAGGTGGACCCTTCAAATTCTGTAACAGTACACCCTTATGGCACAATTTAAATTTTGTATGCGGAAATCGTCCATTTGTCCAACCCTCTTGGTCTTCTTTGGGTGTAAACACGTGCGGTGATATATATGATAACCAGGGCCTCTGTTCATTTCAGACATTAAGAACCAAATTTTGTCTACCAGCATCCGCATATTTTGTCTTTCTTCAATTACGTTCTGTTCTCAAAGCGTATGGCGTTCCTTGGTCTTCTTCCATTTCCTCTCATCCTATGCGGGACTGGATTGCACCATCTGCTGGTCGGCCATCTGTTTCTTTAATATATAATAAAATTATTGATTGTATTACAAAACCTCTTTCTATTAAAACTATTTGGAATAGGGAATTATCTGACCTTAATTTATCTGTCGACTGGGAGAGGGTGTGGTCTAATCTCAGTTTAACATCTAAAAATCTGGCTCAGTGTCTTATTCACTTTAAAGTCATTCATAGAGCATACATAACTCCTTACAAAAGATTTAAAATGAAACTACAGTCAAATTTGAACTGCCATATATGTAACACTACATCATCAGGCACTTTTCTGCATATGTTTTGGGAATGTCCTGTCGTCATCAGTCTATGGACACATGTAAACCTGGTTTTGTCATCATTACTGCGAATTGATTGGTCTGTTAACCCAAGTTTGTGTCTTCTTAATGATGATTCTGGTCTCTGTATTAGTTCAATGCAAAGGAGAATGTTGTTTGCTGGTTTTACAGCTGTGAAGAAGACAATAATCCAGAACTGGTTTACACCACACATGTGTAGAAAAACATATTGGATCCGTAGCCTCCTGCAAATAGTGTCATGTGAATGTACAACAGCGTGAGTTGGTGGGGCCAAGCCTTCGACCATTGATGCTTGGCAGTGTTTTTTGTTGAATATAAGTGATTTTATAAAGGAGTGACTTTTGTGTTCTTGTCCTTCCCTCTCCCCCTCCCTTTTGATTGGACCTTGAGATGTTGCGTATGTGTCTGTTGTTTTGTTTTGTTATATTTTGGATACTATGTTATGTTATGTGTGAAAAAAAAAATTTGTTCATAACAAAAAAAAACATTTTACTATTACTCACTTTTTATTTTTTCAGTACAACTACTGCACTTTTATCTTATGTTTTTCATTGTTCTTATTTAAATACTACAATTATTTTTCTTCTTTATAATAACAATAATAATAATAATAATAATACAATTATATTCTTCTTCTTACTAAGTACTGAGTTTTTATTTTACAGAACAATAGGATTATTGCAATAGTTACTTTTTGTGGTTTTGGGTAATTGTTATAATTAACAATAAATAAATAACTAAAATATTTAGGACATTATTACTTTTAAATACTCATTTTTATTTTACAGTAGGATTATTGCAGCTGTAACATTTCCTTTTTCATATTAAAATAATTAAAAAAATTAAATAGATAAACATGTAGGGAAAAAAGGATAAATAAAATGCATATTTTGGTTATTATTATTGTTGTTGTTGTTATTATTACTATTGTTACTATTAAATACTCACATTTTATAGTACAGTACAAATATTGCAATAGTAACTAGTAATAGTAAAATGTTTTTAATTGTTATTTAAATAATAATAATAATAATAATTATTATTATTTTTATGAAATACTTATTTTTTTATTTTACAGAACAATATGATTATTGCAATTGTAACAAATATTACATATTAAAGATTTGTAACAAATCTTTATTAATTTGTTATACTATAAATAATAAAATAAAAATTATTATTATTATTATTTATTATTATTAAATACTGATTTTTTTTCTTTTAAAGTACCATATGATTATTGCAATTGAAACAAATATTACATATTAAAAATTTGTAACAAATCTTTATTAATTTGTTATACTTTAAATAATAAAATAAAATAATTATTATTTTTGTTATTATTATTATTATCATTATCATTTTTATTTTATAGTAACTTTTTATGGTTTTGGGTAATTGTTATAATAAACAATAAATAAATAACTAAAATATGTAGGATATTATTATTTTTAAATACCCATAGTTTTTTTTGTAACGTAGGATTATTGCAATTGTAACATTTCCTTTTTGATATACTGAAAATAATAAAATTCATATAAAATAAAATTCATATTTTGATTATTATTATTATTGTTGTTGTTGTCTCACTTTTTGTTTTACAGTACAATTACTGCAAAAGTAACTATCAATAGTATTTTTTTCTTTTAATTGTTATTTAAATAATAAAATAAAATAAAATAAAATGTATTATTATCATTTTTACTACTAAATACTGACATTTTATTTTACAGTTCAATAGGATTTTTTGATGAACTTGTTTAATTGTTAAAATTTATAAATACATGAAAATAAAATAAATATTTTGATAATTATTATTTTTAAATACTATTTTTTTTAGTTTATAGTATAATATTATAATTGCAATTGTGACTGTTCTTTGTTGACTTGTTATCATTTAAATATTAATAAAATCTATTGTTCTTACTATTATTATTATACTCACATTTAATACTTTTATTTTATAATTTTTTATTTCTTATAACTTTATTTTATTGTTTAAATAATATTTAAAAACATTTTACTATTACTCACTTTTTATTTTACAATACAATTACTGCAATATTAACTTATGATTTTTTTTGTTCTGATTTAAATAATAAAATTCTTCTTCATAATAATAATAATAAAACAGTTTTTTTGTTTTGTTTTGTTTTGTTTTGTTTTTACAGTAGAATAGGATTATTGTAAATGTAACAAATGTTTTTATTTTGTTGTACTTTAAATGATAATAAAATAAAATTATATTATTATTATTATTATTATCATCGTATCATTTATTTTTTATGTTTTTGCTTATTATAATTTTATTTTATTATTTAAATAACAATTAAAAACATTTTACTATTACTCACTTTTTATTTTTCAGTACAATTACTGCAATATTATCGTATGTGTTTTTATGGTTCTGATTTAATCTTCTTCTTCTTTATAATAATAATAATAATAATAAAAACTGAGTTTTTTTTTTTACAGAGGAATAGGATTATTGTAATTGTAACAAATGTTTTTATTTTGTTGTACTTTAAATAGTAATAAAATAAAATTATATTATTATTATTATTATTACTACTGAATACTGAGTTTTTGTTGTATAGTAATATTTATTTTTATGGTTTTGGGTAATTTTTATAATAACGATAACTAACTAACAAATATTTTGGATATTATTATTTATAAATACCCTTCTTTTTTTTGTGGATTATTGCAATTGTAACACATTTCTTTACTTGTTTGTTATAATTCAAATAATAGTTTGAATAACTATATTTGATTAAACGCTGTGATTAATGTTATATTTTGTTGTGTCTCTTTGAGGAATCGATTATATTCATGATTCATAAATCATTCAGACATTTCTCAGATTCATCAGCTTTATTGTACAGTACAGACTGATTCAAAGCATCTTTACAGTGAGAAACTAGAAATAGCGATTACATATTACATATTCGTCAATTACAATCTGATCACAAGATGATTAGTCATTGTGTTTTATTATTTGTGCACAAAAACAATCCAGAAAAAATTAGATGAATGATAACATATTAATATTTTCTGAATGAATGACAGATCTGACTGTCTCTATGAGGATTTCTGACACACATTTTTTCTGATTGATGTTCATATTAATGTCATGAAGAGACTCTATAACATCTGTTACTGATTGATCATGCAGCTCAAAGCATTATGGGTAGAATCTCTCATCAGTCTACTCTGATTCATCAACACAGTTTCACTGATGATCCAGGATAAACATTAAACCCAGGATAGAGCGGCTGAGTGAATGTGGTCTGGATTGTGTGGATGAGGCTAATTGTGTCAGAGACGCTGTAGAAGGACAGAGTTCCTGCACTGTGATCCACAAACACTCCTATTCTGCTGCTGATATGCTTCACAGGGAGATCAGTCTGTATGGTATTATGTCTGAATGAGTTACTGGAGGGAGAGCAGTCCAAACACCAGGACTGATCATTAAATCCAAACCCACACTCACCCAGTCCCTTCCTGCTGATGCTCTTATATGACACTGATATACGCACTTCTCTCCCACTCCACTCCAGCTCCCAGTAACAGCGTCCACACACACTCTCTCTACACAACACCTGACGACACACATCAAATCTGTCTGGATGATCAGGATACTGCTGATCTGTGCCAGTGGCAGTAATCACTCTGTTGTTCTCAGACAGATGGAGGAGTTTATTCACTGTGTTCAGATCCAGAGTGAACTGATGGGAATCTGATGGAGATAAAACACATCAGAATCAGGAATTCAAGTTTCAAGTTTCAAGTTTTATTTGTCACATACATGACTATACAGAGATTGTATAACCAGCAGTGAAATGTGAGTTAGGTCCGCTCCATGGACAGTGCAAATATTGTAGAATACAACACAAGGGAAGTATGCATAAAATAAAATGAATAAAAAATAGGATATAAAGCACAGAATATAAAATATAAAGTATAAAAGAATGTGCATGACAGTATGCTGTAGAATTAACCTGTTAACCAGCGCCCCCCATATTGGGAATCACAGCTGAAAATGACTAACTAACTTAAAATGGTAACAGTTCCCGACTTCAGTGTGCCACACACACAATTTTGGTGTCTTTGGAAAGAAGACCCTTTGGGCTTTACTATCCATCATCCAGAGTTGATAATGCTCAAAAATAAAAAAAGTTATAGACACTGAAGTGCCTTGATAAAAATTGTACCACACTGAATTTTCTTTTTATTTCATATAAAAATACATGAAATCAGTCCTGAAGCAATCCAGAAAAGTAATGGGTTGAAAGTCACATGTCTCATGAGTTTATATTACAAATCTGAAGAAGATACCATGAAAAATGAGATTCCTGCAGCCATTTTTCTAGTCCCCCCCCCCTCTGTTTGAGGAAAAATATTTACCAAATTATTGAAGGGTTCTACTACAAACTATTTAATCATTATACATGCCACTGCAGTTTTTCAATTATAAAACACTAGACAGAATCTTAGACATCGTATAAGTGATTTATTTGAGCACTAGAAAAATACAATAATAATAATTTTTGAGTGATGAAAAAAAAACAATAATGATAAAAAAAAATAACTTAAGTACATACTGATTTCCTGACATACAGATGCTCCTGCTCATACATTAGTAATCACATGCTGACGATCATTCATACAGATGCTAATCATACAGATGGCCCATATAGTCAATAATCACATTATAATGGCCTTTTATATAGACTGCATTCACACTGATATCTGTGAACAGTCAGTAATTACATGCTGATTATCAGCCATACAGATGTTAATCATACAGATACAGGCAATTCCCCACAAAACACGCAAACATATATGAAAACTGTTGAAGAAGAAAAAAAAATTAAAGGTTTATTTGTGCAAAAAAGATCGCTAAGTTACGCCCCCATCAGATGACAGGTGCGTCACAGCGTGCGTCACGCGCCGTCGCGAGGGAGTGCCAGAATTCAAATAAACAATCTTCCGTGTATCTTTGACATTTTTTTTTTTTGGATGATCTCATTCTGTTTGGGACATTGCCTGCTACAAAATCATGCTGTTTTTTTACCAACAAGATGCTGTTTTTGAGCGTAATTTGTTCCATAACAGACACAAACAATAACTCTCCCTGAAGAGATGAGACGTAAACAAATGAATAACGATCCAAATTACAACGTTGTTGTTTCTTTGGACTAAAATTGCTCGATGGAATGTTGTTCAGTGGACCCTTATCTCTGAAACGAAACCAGGATTTACAGCAGTGGATACGTTTGAGTGTCGTTATCAGGATGAATCTGGTATGTACTGCGGTTTTTTTATACATGTTTTGATGTGTACTGCTTACACAAATTTAGCAAATACATTCCTTTATAAGCTTTCTATCGAAAAACAGCGATCTGTCATCGATGCTTGAGGCTTAGACCTTCAAAATGATATATAGTTTGTCAAGATTAATTTTGTCCTGTTTTACTTTATCTGTTTGAAAACAATGATGTGTGCAAACAAAGAGCAAACAAAGAGCTTTCAGTGCGCTGGCGTCCTGGTGCATGTTAACAGGTTAAATATTAAGATAAGCATGACTGTACGGGAGGGGAGTGTGCAAACAGGTTGAACATGGTGACATGAGCAGCAATCACAAAAAGAATAAATATAAAAAATAAGATAAGATATCAAGATACAGAAAGTATTGTGTGCAAATGACAGTATTGTGTGCAAATGACACAGTCAGTATGAGGTAGATAATAATGAGTGTGAATATATTACTGATTGTGAGTGATTAGTAAGTGAAGTCATCATGATGTTAAGAGGCTGAGTTGAGTTCAGTTTGAGTTCAGGAGCCTGATGGCCTGGGGGAAGAAACTCCTCCTAAGTCTCTCAGTTTTTGCCATCAGGCTGCGGAAGCGCTTACCAGATGGCAGCAGAGTGAATAGACAGTTTCCAGGGTGATTTGAGTCCTTGGTGATTTTGACAGCTCTGCTTCTGCAGCTTTTGAGGTAGATGTCCTGCAGAGAGGGGAGAGCAGACCCAGAGATGCGCTCAGCTAAGCGCACAACTCTCTGCAAGGCCTTGCAGTCTTGGCTGGAGCTGTTTCCATACCACACTGAGATACACTGAGTCAATACACTTTCTATGGTCCCTGCATAGAAAGTTTTCAGGATTGATGGTGAGACCCTGAATTTCCTCAGCTGTCGCAGATGGTACAGTCTTTGCCTGGCTTTCTTAACCTGTGTTTGAATGTGTGTAGTCCAAGTCAGGTCCTCGGAGATGTTTACACCGAGGTACTTGAAGCTGCTTACTCTCTCCACAGGGGTCCCACTGATCATAAGAGGAGTGTAGGGCAGCAGGTGTTTCTTTCTGAAGTCTACAATCAGCTCTTTAGTTTTGCTCACATTCAGAGAGAGACAGTTGTCCTGGCACCATGATGTAAGTCTCTCCACCTCAACCAAGTATGCGGTCTCATCATTGTTGGAAATGAGGCCCAGAACCACAGTATCATCAGCAAATTTGATAATAGATGTGGAACTGTGAGAGGACACGCAGTCATGTGTGTAGAGAGAGTAGAGCAGGGGACTCAGGACACAACCCTGTGGGGCTCCTACGTTCAGGGTGATGGAGTTTGAGGTGTACTGGCCTACCTTCACCACTTGAGGTCTGCCGGTGAGGAAGTCTTGAATCCAGTCACAGAGTGAAGTGTTTAGGCCGAGGCCTGTGAGTTTATTAGTCAGCTTGATGGGGACTATGGTGTTGAAAGCTGAGCTATAGTCTATAAATAGCAGCCTTGCATAGTTCCCATTGCTGCTGTCAATGTGTGTGAGGGAGGAGTGGAGAATGTGAGAGATGGCATCATCAGTTGATCTATTGGGATGATATGCAAACTGAATAGGGTCCAAAGTAACAGGGATGGATGAGATAATGTGGCTCTTAACAAGTCTCTCAAAAACCTTCATGACTAAAGATGTGAGGGCCACTGGTCGATAGTCATTCAGGCAAGAGGGTTTATTGTTCTTAGGCACAGGGATGATGATGGATTTTTTAAAGGAGGTGGGAACTACAGAGGTAGCAAGGGACTCATTGAAGATGGAAGTGAACAAACCAGCAAGCTGATCAGCGCATGATCTCAGAACCCGGCCAGTAATTCTGTCAGGTCCAGCCGCTTTCCTGATGTTCACTCTCTTTAGTTCCCTCCGAACCTCGTCCTCCGACATGGTGATCACATGATTCTCGCTTCTCTGTCTGCTGCTTCCTGACGCGCTGCTCGGCAGAGCTGCGCTGCCGCCATTGCATTCAAAGTGGCCGTAGAAGGTGTTTAATTCGTCGGCCAGTAACGGATCTGCTCTCACCTCCGCGGAGGATTTGTAAGGAATTGTATTCCTCCATACTGTACGTCTACCAAAATTCTGCATACACCCCTTTTTAAATAAGATATTGATTGCAATCTTAATTACGAGGACTCAGGAAATTTCATCATAAACTGCATTTACGTTGTTATATCAGAGTAATACCCATGTCATTATACAAATTTGTGTTCTGATAAATCATATAAACATTTCAAGCTAAAGAGAGACTTGCCTCTATTTTAAAGAATGTGGAAATATTTAATTATATGACAGCATGTTACTACCATGTTACTAAAGCAAATCATTCATCATTATTTTAAAACAAGTATTCGATATGTAGTTTATTGAACTTATAAAACACATCATAGTAATAAACATGTTACAGCAAAGCAAACCATTTATCACACATTTTAAACAAGTGTTTTCGCTTTTCACTAACCACACATAAATGCTGTTTTCTTAAAACCACAAACATGTGTGTTCAAGCTACTGGCATATTATTGTAACCCAGTTTGTGCTGAATACAGTATAATCAGACTTTAGCCTATTAATATGCTTTTTAAGATTCTGAAAAACACCAATGTCAGGGACATGACAAAATTTCTACAGGGGACCCCAAAACCCTTCTGATCCAGAGGGTTAAAGAAGGTGGTAATACATATATAATTATATATGACAGCATGTTACAAAGGCAGTTCATTCATCATACATTTTAAACACACATTCAACATTTACTTAAGTTTATTGAAACTTATAAAACACATAATTATCTTCTTTTAAAGATGTTAATAAATAAGTTTGATTATATGTAACATACTATATAAACATTTACAAGTCTTAGGCGATAAAAAAATGTCTTACATTTTTTCGGTGAACAATGATGTCCATTCTGTGAATTAAAGATTTCCAAAATAAAATTAAAAAAGTTTAAGTTATAAACATTATTAAATATAAACAAAACTCACAGCTCCTCTTTGGGAATCTTCAATGTGAAACTGTAGGGTCTGCCTCAGACCCTGACAGACAAGGGAGGATGAGAGGTCGAGTTACAGACCAGATGATCTGAGATGTTATTCTTTTAACTTTTTTTCTCTAAGTGAATGTTATGGCCGTGTTAATAATTATTTCAAAGCCTAATCTGAAGACTTTAAATAAACATTTGGTAGAATCTTGTGGTTTTTGCTTAAATTTCAACAAAAGTATAATTTATATCAGATTTATTCCACATTAAACACTTCAGCATCTTTAAAAGGTTCTTATTTTAAGTATCATCTCCAATGTTTTAATCCCCTCTGTAACACCACGCCAGCAGAGGGAGCTCTTGCCTGAGTTTTGACTGTGAGCTCTTCCTCTGCAGTTACTTCCTGTTTGGCGGCCATATTTACCTGGCCACCACATTGCATCTTTGCGAAGTATTGCCAGTTTACCCTGCCTTACCAAGCGTTTATATCACTGTCTAGTTCTCCTGTGTATGA
Organism: Schizothorax lantsangensis; assembly: GCA_027422415.1. Lineage (NCBI taxonomy): Eukaryota > Metazoa > Chordata > Actinopteri > Cypriniformes > Cyprinidae > Schizothorax > Schizothorax lantsangensis. The sequence goes on from CM049854.1 coordinate 88,209, forward strand.
CCAGTTTTCCTGTTTCTCTTGACTTCTCTTTTGGATTGCACTTTTGTCTGTTTGCCTGTTTGGACTGCCTCCTTGTGTATCGACCTCACCGCTTGCTTTGCTGACACTGAGTTTGGATTTGTGGAACTGTTTAATAAACCCTGCATATGGATTCTACTTCGGCTTCCGCCTCAACTCCATTACAGAATACTTTGCCTCCAATGAATCCAGCGGAGGTTTCTCAGCTCCAAGCAGCTTTCGCTTATCAGAGCGAGTTGTTGAAAAATTACCAGGAACAACTCAAAAAACTGCAATCCGCAAACGACCATTTAACCCACTACATTCGATCGCTTCCCTCGCCCTCCACATCAACGGTAAGACTGGCATTGCCAGATAAGTTTGATGGTTCAGCAGGACAATGTCGTGGTTTTATTCGTCAAGTCCGTATCTATGTGGAAAGCCAAAGAGATCAGTTTTCTTCTGAGGGAAGTAAATGCACGTTCCTAATGTCTTTGTTATCTGGCAAAGTGATTGATTGGGCTTCAGTGGTTTGGGAGGCAGATTCACGATTTCGATCATCTTTTGAGTATCTGTTACAACAACTTAGGGAAGTATTTGAATATCCTGAGGGGGGCAAGGATATTTCTATGCAATTGCTTCACATGTCACAAGGGAACCGCACCGCTGCAGATTTCGCCATTGAATTTAGAACTCTTGCCGCTCAAAGTGGATGGAATGATGTGTCATTGAAGGCTGTGTTCAAACAGAGTTTAAATTTGGAGCTTCAGGCTGAGTTAGCCTGCAAGGGTGAGGACTTAACATTTTCTGCATTCATCACCATGGCCATCAAGGTTGATAATTTGCTGAGAAACACACCCAAGAGAAAATCCACTCGACAACCATTTTTTAACTCCCTCACTGCACCCTCTGATCACCAAGAGCCCATGCAAATAAATTATGCTCATTTATCTGATGAGGAGAGAACTCGACGCCGCCAACAGAATCTGTGCTACTACTGTGGTGAAACAGGCCATCGTAACGTCGAGTGCCCACACAAAGCCCGGAGGTCCGTCTCTGCTACCAGCCAGGTGAGTGTTGGTCAATTCTCTCTACCAATCTCAAAGTCATTTCTCATTCCTGTTCGGCTAACTACTAAAGATGGTCCCATTTCTTTGACAGCATTGATTGACTCCGGTGTCGCCTTGAATCTGATCAACAAGGATATCGTCAAGAAGTACAGTTTAACCACACTACCTTGTGTGCCCACCATTTGCATCACCGATGTCAACAATAAACCCATTGAGGGAGGTGTTACCAGACAAACTGCACCTGCTCAGTTACAGATTGGATTGTTCCACAGAGAAAGCATTTCTTTCTATATCATTGATTCACCCCGATATGAAATCATCCTAGGATACCCCTGGCTATCCACTCACGATCCTGTATTATCCTGGAATCATGGAGAATTGACTCACTGGTCTGAATTTTGTCGAAACCATTGCATGCCCATCAATATGCCTCAACCATGTCTCACAACATCTGCTGAAGATCCAGCTTCTGCCTCCAGTTTTAAAATCCCTGCCTACTATCAGGACTTTTCAGATGTGTTCAGCAAGAGCAAAGCTTCACAGCTACCACCTCACCGTCCCTGGGATTGCACCATTGATCTTCTGCACAATGCCATGCCACCCAAGAGTAAGGTATACCCACTATCACGCCATGAATCCAAGGCTATGGAAGATTACATTGAAGAGGCTTTGAACCTTGGTTTTATTAGGCCCTCTACCTCTCCAGCAGCAGTGGGGTTCTTCTTCGTTGAGAAGAAGGATGGAGGTCTACGACCTTGCATTGATTACCGAGGTCTCAACAATGTTACTGTAAAATTCCGCTATCCTCTTCCACTTGTTCCTGCCGCATTAGAACAGCTTCGAGAGGCTAAGATTTACACCAAGCTAGACTTGAGGAGTGCTTATAATCTCATTCGCATCAAAGAAGGGGATGAGTGGAATACAGCTTTTCTCACCACGGGAGGTCACTATGAGTACTTGGTGATGCCGTTTGGGCTAGCCAACGCCCCAGCTGTGTTCCAGTCATTTATCAATGAAATATTCAGGGACATGTTGAACCAGTATGTGATTGTCTACATAGACGACATCCTTATATATTCCAAGTCTGAAGATGAACACATTAAACATGTTCAAACCATCCTCTCTCGTCTTCAAGAACACCAGCTCTTTGTGAAAGCAGAGAAATGTGAATTCCATGTACAGCACACCACTTTCTTAGGATATCACATAAGTCATCATGGAGTCGAGATGGATAATTCCAAGATTCATGCAGTTACGGAGTGGCCTCAGCCATCAACAATTAAGGAACTTCAACGATTTCTAGGTTTTGCGAACTTCTATCGCCGTTTCATCAGAAACTACAGCATGATTGCATCACCGTTGACATCTCTCCTGAAGGGGAAACCATCCAAGTTGAGATGGTCAAACGAAGCTACCGCCGCTTTCACAAAACTCAAATCAAGCTTCACGTCGGCCCCTATCTTGAAACACCCTGACCCTAACCTGCCATTTGTACTGGAGGTGGATGCTTCAGACTGTGGAATTGGGGGAGTACTATCACAACGTCATGGTCAACCAGCTAAGTTGTATCCATGTGCTTTCTTTTCAAGGAAACTTACTTCTGCTGAGAGGAACTATGATGTTGGTAACAAGGAGTTACTGTCCATGAAAGCTGCAATAGAGGAGTGGAGACATTGGCTGGAGGGAGCCATTCATCCGTTTCAGGTTATCACAGATCACAAAAACCTTGAGTATGTAAAAAGTGCCAAAAGACTAAATCCACGTCAGGCCAGGTAGTCATTATTCTTCTCAAGATTCCAGTTTACTGTCACATATCGTCCAGGAAGCAAGAATAGTAAAGCAGATGCCCTCTCCAGGCGCCATGATCCTCCCTTCCAAGAACATTCACCAGAACCCATCTTGCCTCCCTCAGTCATTATTGCCCCTGTAAACTGGGACATCATGGAGGAAATTCAAAGGACCACTCAACAAGATCCTCCGCCTGCCAGGTGCCCACCCAACAAGCAGTATGTCCGCCAGGTACTATGACAGTGGGTCATGCAATGGGTCCATACATCCATCAACTCAGGCCATCCAGGTATCTCTCGTACCATCAAATTGATCCACAATGCTTTCTGGTGGCCAGCAATGAATAGAGAGATAACAGATTACGTGAAGGCTTGTCAAATTTGTGCACAGTCTAAGACCCCAAAGGAACTTCCATCTGGTCTGCTGCAGCCACTACCTATTCCTCAACGTCCATGGTCCCATCTGTCAATTGACTTTGTGACTGATCTGCCCCCCGCCAAAGATTTCACAACCATTCTGGTCATCATTGTCAGATTCTACAAGTCTTGCCGCCTCATTCCCCTCAAGGGTTTACCCACTGCCATGGAGACAGCTCAAGCGTTATTTCATCAGGTCTTCCGAATCTATGGTTTACCCGAAGACATTGTTTCTGATCGAGGAACTCAGTTCACTTCCCAGGTATGGAAAGCCTTTTGTCGACAATTGGACATTAACGTGAGTTTGACGTCAGGATATCATCCTCAGTCAAATGGTCAAGTCGAGAGATTGAACCAGGAGATCGGTAGATACTTGAGATCTTACTGCAGCCGGGAACAAAACCGGTGGGAGGAATTCCTACCATGGGCGGAATATTCTCAAAATTCCCTCACTCATGCCTCTACAGGACTCACCCCCTTTCAATGTGTGCTCGGATATCAACTCCATTTGTTCCTGTGGTCTGGCGAACCCTCTTCTGTTCCAGCAGTTGATGACTGGATACGTCATAGCGAGAGGGTGTGGGACAGCGCTCATGTTCATCTTCAAAGAGCTGTACGAGTACAAGAACTCCAGGCCAATCGAAGAAGGCGTCCACATCCTCCCTACCAACCGGGACAAAGGGTCTGGCTCTCCACCAGGGACATCAAGCTACGTCTGCCGAGCAGGAAGCTCAGCCCAAGGTATGTTGGCCCATTCAAAATTTTAAAACAAATAAATGAGGTCACATATCAGCTTGAGCTTCCTGCTAAATACCGCATCTCTCCATCTTTTCATGTCTCGCTCCTCAAACCGGTCCACCCGAATGCCAACCCCAACGCGGAGTCCCAAGAGCCACCACCTCCGCTGGACATTGATGGATCGCCAGCTTATAGGGTGAATCTGCTGCTGGACTCAAGGCGTAGAGGGGGTCGGCTTCAATACTTGGTGGACTGGGAGGGCTACGGACCAGAGGAGAGATCATGGATACCTGCTTCTGATATTCTGGACCCGTCACTCATAGAGGAATTTCATCGTGCCAGGCCCAACCGTCCAGCGCCACGACCATGGGGACGTCTACGTAGAGCTCCAGGAGTCGCTCTTAGAAGGGGGGGGGGGTTCTGTAACACCACGCCAGCAGAGGGAGCTCTCGCCTGAGTTTTGACTGTGAGCTCTTCCTCTGCAGTTACTTCCTGTTTGGCGGCCATATTTACCTGGCCACCACATTGCATCTTTGCGAAGTATTGCCAGTTTACCCTGCCTTACCAAGCGTTTATATCACTGTCTAGTTCTCCTGTGCATGACCAGTTTTTACTGTTTCTCTTGACTTCTCTTTTGGATTGCACTTTTGTCTGTTTGCCTGTTTGGACTGCCTCCTTGTGTATCGACCTCACCGCTTGCTTTGCTGACACTGAGTTTGGATTTGTGGAACTGTTTAATAAACCCTGCATATGGATTCTACTTCGACTTCCGCCTCAACTCCATTACACACTCACACATGCGATAAAACATTTCGCCAAGTCTTTCTGTATGTTTTAAAAAAATAAACTAGCAATATTTTAAAAAGGTTCCATATGTGAAGGCGTCTGGGTCTTATTTAAGTTTTATCTTTTAGAAAATTTTATATTGAATTTATTTCAAGGCATATTACCGCTTAAAAGGCGAAATATATATATATATATTTTTTTAAAGTGACCATATCTTAGAGTATTAGCCTACTGGGGTGAGCCTGTAGCTATGATCTAGTTCTACACTTATATAGTTGTATATGGTCGTACTTTTTCTGAACACTCTTTATCAGTAGGGTGAAACATACCCTTAGCTGAAAATATACTATTGGTTGTCTACTCAGAAATATATGTAGACAGACCATATGACAATGTAACATATTGCCTGATGGTCACGTGATCAGTCTTTGAAGAGCGAGTTTATGGGTTTTACAGGCACCAACCCTTTTACCCATAACGTTACGGTTCATTTAAAATGTTTGTTTAAACAACAACTTGTCGAGCATAAGGTTGCGTACAGATACGAGAAAAGACTTTCCAAAAACGTCCATGTCATCACTATGCGCATTCTTCGAATACCTGCTTAGTCATAAACCACGCTCGAATGAAACATCACCATGCGAGGAGCATCTTCTGGGGGTCAATGGTCTCCTGAGAATATTTAATTGTGCTTAAAAAAAAAACACAGTACAAGCTAAATGAATGTCCGACGGTATGAAAAAACCTACGTTGTTAAAACCTATTTACAATATGTATTAAACATACGCTTTTGTTGTTAAGACTGCTTATTAATAGTGTTAATACTGTTGTTAGGGAATACCAACTGCAGACAGATCCACACACACACACACACACACACACAGGAAGGTCAGCAGTTCAGGTCGTCAAAAGGAAGTTTTCAAATCAAGTATTGTGCATTTGTATAAGACTTACTGTTTTAAAGCATAAACTTCCTTTAAAGTTTGAATAAAAGGTTACCAAATACAGTTTCATATCCGTTGTGTTCTAACAAAGTCATTAATCTATTCTCTTTGTTTTAGACGATTTACTTCTACGAAGGATCATGATACTTTTATAAGTCTGATAAATATGTGATGAATGCAGATGAAACGAGAATTGAGCTACCAATGAAGTTTGATGCAATGTTTTTAAGAAAGGGATTTTATTTATTTTATTTATTTTTAAACACAACTAAACCAGATAAAAGATGATTCTTTCTTTTTGAAAAACCTACATTTAAAAAGTATTTGATTTGAAAATTATTTGCTCTTATTTTCTAAGTTCCAATAGACGAACCTTCTTACACCATCAAAGAAAACAATTTACATTCATTCAACACGTTATTCAATATTTTTGCACGAGTATCGGGGCTTCATGTTCTCTTTTAAGGGTTTGTTTAATAATTTAGATGCACAGAATGTGGATTTTTCACCATCCAACATGAAATTAAAAGAGATGTATCCGCTGAGCTTGTTTCAACTGTTTATTATTATTATTATTATTAGTGTGTACTCGCATAGATATAGAATAGATAATAGATCAAACCTTATTGTTATTCCGCTCGTGGGCATTTGTGTATATTCTTGCAAACGTTGAAATATAAATTACTTTTTTCTTTATGTCACTAGATTTAGACCTCTTGTTCAAGGTAGCTGATGACGATATTCACATATTATTTGTCATACCAATGACTCGTTTCTTTCAAAAATGTCAGTTTTGTCCACTTTTGGCTGATTTGATAGAGGGACTATGTCGACTTCTTGTAATGTGATCGCAATAAAGAACCATAACATTAAACTACATACCCATGAAAAGGTCACAGATGTAGTCTTTTATACAGGAAATATGTTTGCACATCAGAAATATGTATCGGTATAACAAATACCTAATGCTGAAATACTCTCTTCTAAATATATTTAATGTTTTTAGTTTCAGTGTTGATTTTGACGGCTTACCCCAATAGCTGATACCACTCTATAATTTTTTCATTGTTTTTGTACAGTATTTAGATGAAGACCATCCTCAGAGTTTGGTCAATCATGCAGCGAGTGAAAACGAGAACAAATGCAGTATAAGATAATTAAAGGAAAGTCAAGAGAGTGTTTAAACTGAGATTGTGGTGTACAGATTACTGGTCTGTCTACAAAGAGGCCACGCGACAAGGCATCGATCTTACTATTTCGCTGTTACATGTACATCTATTTCATTTAGAGCGCATAAAGTTGCACATTACAAGTTGAAGATGGCGTGGAAACAATTTTCTGTGTACGCGTCTCTAAATGTGACTTTAATAAATCACTGTTGTTTTTAAGCAAAAGCTATGATTCAGTCCGTTTTATTCAGTCGTTGTGTTTTAGGCGTCCGCCTTTTTAGTTTTGTTCCAGGAAACAGGTACGACTATAACTGTCTGTTCTTCTTTAAGAAAACAGGTGGCTGGCAGTTTTTAACATCTCTTAATTTTTCACAATCGCAAATGCCTAAATATTAGCTTTTAGCAACAGTGTCAGGCATGATGCTTATATGTCTTTTTAAATAATTACGACAAAGTTACAGGTTTCTTGGGCGAACGTTTGCCAGAGCGTTGCTCAATAAGTCTCTGCGTTATCTTTTAATAAAATATTCCATTGAATGTCACTAAGACAAATTCTGTAACAGCGTTCATAAATGAATATAAACGTACAAATCTATATAGAGACAATAAGAACAATATGATCTAACAACACAAACACACATGTGTTCGACTACTCATAGTCGAAATCATACTCTAGATTTAATACTGTCACATGGAATTGATGTTAATGGTGTTGAAATTCTGCAGCAAAGCGATGATATATCAGATCATTATCTAGTCTTGTGTAAACTCCATATAGTTAAAGCTGTAAATTCAACTCCTTCTTACAAATATGGTAGAACCATCACTTCTACCACAAAAGACTGCTTTGTAAGTAATCTTCCTGATTTATCTCAATTCCTTAGCATATCCAACAGCTCAGAACAACTTGATGATGTAACAGAAACTATGAACTCTCTCTTTTCTAGCACTTTAGATACGGTTGCTCCTTTACGCTTAAGGAAGATTAAGGAAAAGAGTCCAACACCGTGGTATAATGAGCACACTCGCACTCTAAAGAGAGCAGCCCGGAAAATGGAGCGCAGCTGGAGGAAAACAAAACTAGAGGTATTTCGTTTAGCTTGGCGGGAAAGTACTCTATCCTACAGAAAAGCTTTAAAAACTGCTAGATCTGATTACTTTTCGTCTCTTTTAGAACAAAACAAACATAACCCCAGGTATTTATTCAATACAGTGGCAAAATTAACAAAAAATAAAGCATCAACAGGTGTTGACATTTCCCAACAGCACAGCAGTAATGACTTTATGAACTATTTTACTTCCAAAATTGATACTATTAGAGATCAAATTGTAACCATGCAGCCGTCAGCTATATTATCGCATCAAATAGTGTACTATAGATCCCCTGAGGAACAATTCCACTCATTCTCTACTATAGGAGAGGAAGAATTGTATAAACTTGTTAAATCATCTAAACCAACAACATGTATGTTAGACCCTATTCCATCTAAACTACTAAAAGAGGTGCTTCCAGAAGTCATAGATCCTCTTTTGGCTATTATTAATTCGTCATTGTCATTAGGATATGTCCCCAAAAACTTTAAATTGGCTGTTATTAAGCCTCTCATTAAAAAACCACAACTTGACCCCAAAGATCTAGTTAATTACAGACCGATCTCGAATCTCCCTTTTTTGTCAAAGATATTAGAAAAGGTTGTATCCTCACAATTACATTCCTTCCTAGAGAAAAATGATATCTGTGAGGATTTCCAGTCAGGATTTAGACCGTATCATAGTACTGAGACTGCTCTCATTAGAGTTACTAATGATCTGCTTTTATCATCTGATTGTGGTTGTATCTCTCTGTTAGTTCTACTGGATCTTAGCGCTGCGTTCGACACTATCGATCACAACATTCTTTTGAATAGACTAGAAAACTTTGTTGGCATTAGTGGAAGTGCATTAGCATGGTTCAAATCGTACTTATCTGACCGCCATCAATTCGTAGCAGTGAATGACGAGGTATCATATCAATCACAAGTGCAGTATGGAGTTCCTCAAGGCTCAGTACTAGGGCCGTTACTTTTCACGCTTTATATGTTACCCTTGGGAAATATCATTAGGAAACACGGGGTTAGCTTTCACTGTTATGCTGATGATACTCAGCTCTATATTTCTTCACGGCCTGGTGAAACACACCAAATTGAGAAACTTATGGAATGCATAGTCGATATAAAAAACTGGATGACGAGTAATTTCTTACTGCTAAATTCTGAAAAAACAGAGGTGTTAATTATCGGACCTAAAACCCCCACAAGTAATAACATAGAACACAGTCTAACACTTGATGGCTGCTCTGTAAATTCTTCGTCATCAGTCAGGAACCTAGGTGTGCTATTTAATAGTAATCTCTCCTTTGACAGCCACGTTTCTAGCATTTGTAAAACTGCATTTTTTCATCTTAAAAATATATCTAAACTGAGACCTATGCTCTCAATGTCAAATGCAGAAACATTAATTCATGCGTTTATGACCTCAAGGTTAGATTATTGTAATGCTTTATTGGGTGGTTGTTCTGCACGCTTAATAAACAAATTACAGATGGTTCAAAATGCAGCAGCTAGAGTTCTTACTAGAACCAGGAAGTAAGACCACATTAGCCCGGTTCTGTCAACACTGCACTGGCTCCCTTCTAAACATCGTATAGATTTTAAAATCTTGTTAATTACTTATAAAGCCCTAAATGGTTTAGCTCCTCAGTACTTGAGTGAGCTCTTATCGCATTATAGTCCTTCACGTCCGCTGCGTTCTCAAAACTCTGGCCATTTGATAATACCTAGAATATCAAAATCAACTGCGGGCGGCAGATCTTTTTCCTATTTAGCGCCCAAACTCTGGAACAATCTACCAAACACTGTTCGGGAGGCAGACACACTCTGTCAGTTTAAATCTAGATTAAAGACCCACCTCTTTAACCTGACATACACCTAACACACTACTACACTTCTATTATTCAAATCCGTTAAAGGATTGTTAGGCTGCATTAATTAGATCAACCGGAACCGGGAACACTTCCCATAACACACGATGTACTCGTTACATCGTAAGAAGATTGGCATCTACGCTAATAGTTGTTTCTTTCTTATTCTGTTTCTCAGTCCGTGTCCGGATCAGATGGTGGATCGGCGCCGGGAGATGATGTCTGCGGCCCTGATCGTCAGCGATGAGCCCCAGTGAAGACCTCGACTAAAATACAATAAAACTAAAAATAAAACAAATAATTAAAAATATAATAATAAAATACCTAACTACATAATACTATTATTGTTAGAAATTGCAACAATATAAAAATAGAAATATAATACATTTATACATTTAAAAATGTAATTAAAACAATAAGTAAACAATGAATAAACAATAATATCCTGGCCAGAGGAGAACTGGCCCCCCGACTGAGCCTGGTTTCTCCCAAGGTTTTTTTCTCCATTCTGTCACAGAGGGAGTTTTGGTTCCTTGCCGCTGTCGCCTCTGGCTTGCTCAGTTGGGGACACTTAATTTCTAGCGATTATAGTAAATTTGATTTCACAGTTACTATTTAAACTAAACTTAGCTAGACAATGACATCTCCGAATTCAATAATGAAACGCCCTTAACTGAAAATTGAGTGTTTAATCTTATTATTATACATTACTGACACTCTATCCTCCAACTTGATACTGTTAAGTGCTTTGACACAATCTGTATTGTTAAAAGCGCTATATAAATAAAGGTGACTTGACTTGACTTGACATGCTTGTTCTAACTCTTTCACACACCAGACTGATTCTTGCTAACTACGCCTAAAACTTAGATATCTTGACTTTATCCGTGTGTTTAACGGCGCTAGGCCTTGCCACACCGTTGTGATATATAAACAGCAGAGTTTTTCATAGTTTGCGCATTCTTTTCGTTTGAATTTGTTTACCGCTCTTGTTGTATTTCCCATCTAATGGTAATTGTCAGGCCTTACGCTTTGCTTCCTAGTTTTTGCTGTCATGTTAGCGGGCTCTTCGTCCATATTTCTGTGAATTTGCTTGATTTAATAAAATATGGCTTCAACCCGTCGTCTTCATTCAAGACATTTACGTTATATTATTAACACTATCCTAGTTTAGATATCATATACGAGACCTATTTCCGTCTACGCTCGTATTCCGGCCGTTTTCTTTTTAGAAAATTGATAAATACCACAATCAGAGGTTTTCACAAACTACTATTATTATAAATTATATAATAATTTAAGAGATAATATCATGGGTTAAAGCGCACACCACGTTACTTTCCTCGGTTGTTTGGTCCAACCTACATTCAGAATTTGGTATTAAAATAAGGTTTGGGGGTTTCTACATTGTCTTCTACATCGTTACAATGGCCTACTCCGCTCCTGAAAGAAGAGTGATGTCAGTTACACCGCCAAGAAGATCTGTTGAAACGGACGAAGATGCGCTCCGTCTGACGAAGATTGTCCGTGAAGATTTTGTGAAACAAGATTTCCCAGTGTCTGATGATCGTGTGGGTAGATTTGTGTTTGACAAGACATTGCAGACAGTGAAACTCTACGTTTTGGATTCTTACGCAGACTATACATCCGAATGTGCCTACCTGCTTTTGACCATCATAGACTGGACATACTTCTACAATCAAATTTGGAGAGAATTTAATTTTGGCGGTAAAATCAGGTCCATTTTCCAGTGGGATGCTGTTACGCAGGGGGTGAGGTACCGTTGGACAACGCGGACGGCCTACATATGCATTTCATCCTGTTGGAACAAAACACATCATGACCAAAATTATGTCATGATGGTAAATAAACGTCGGGAGGAAACAAAACAAACGTTTTGTCTCAAAGCAGCGATGAGTCAGACAATGAATCAGACTCTGACGAGACTGACTCTGAGTATGATCGTGACTTCCCTATTCCTGAGGACAACCCTTTCGGGTGCTGCAAAACGAATCTATATTTCGAGCATGCGTGCGATCCGAATCATAATTCTGCGGGGGCTACCAAGCGTGTAAAAAAATCTCAAGAACGAAATGGACATTGTAAGAAGTCTGACCGATTCATGGCCTGATTTGACGAGCATGTTTATTACCGGTAGAGACCCAGTCCCTTTAACGGACAGAAAAATTCTGGATGTGATATCTGAATGGGAGGATGAGATGGACGTTAACGAGGTTCTCTGTCTGTGTACGTATGTAACAGACTTATGCACGTTGCTGGTCTCAAAATAGTATGGTTCCATGATATGTGAAATTGTCGGATCGTTGGTTGATTTTATATTACAGCAAAACATGTTGGTTTGCAGAGATTTTCTTTTCTGGCTAGACCGCCTGTAATGTCATTACTATTGTTTGTTTGTAACGGCAATTTGAATTCACTACTTCAATGTATGCATGTATATTCAACAATAAACTGTTAAAAACTGTTAAAAAATGTGTATACGCCTTTTCCGAAGCGACTTACAAATGAGCAATTTACAAATATATTTTTCAAATCAATTTTCTAAAAAGAAAACGGCCGGAATACGAGCGTAGACGGAAATAGGTCTCGTATATGATATCTAAACTAGGATAGTGTTAATAATATAATGTAAAGGTCTTGAATGAAGACAACGGATTGAAGCCATATTTTATTAAATCAAGCAAATTCACAGAAATATGGACGAAGAACCCGCTAACATGACAGCAAAAACTAGGAAGCAAAGCGTAAGGCCTGACAATTACCATTAGATGGGAAATACAACAAAAGCGGTGAACAAATTCAAACGGAAAGAATGCGCAAACTATGAAAAACTCTGCGGTTTATATATCACAACGGTGTGGCAAGGCCTAGCGCCGTTAAAACACGGATAAAGTCAAGATTTCTAAGTTTTAGGCGTAGTTAGCAAGAATCAGTCTGGTGTGTGAAAGAGTTAGAACAAGCATGTGTGTTTGTGTTGTTAGACCATATTGTTCTTATTGTCTCTATAAAGATTTGTACATTTATATTCATTTATGAACGTTGTTCCAGAATTTGTCTTAGTGACATTCAATGGAATATTTTATTAAAAGATAACGCAGAGACTTATTGAGCAATGCTCTGGCAAACGTTCGCCCAAGAAACCTGTAACTTTGTCGTAATTATTTAAAAAGACATATAAGCATCATGCCTGACACTGTTGCTAAAAGCTAATATTTAGGCATTTGCGATTGTGAAAAATTAAGAGATGTTAAAAACTGCCGGCCGCCTGTTTTCTTAAAGAAGAACAGACAGTTACAGTCGTACCTGTTTCCTGGAACAAAACTAAAAAGGCGGACGCCTAAAACACAACGACTGAATAAAACGGACTGAATCATAGCTTTTGCTTAAAAACAACAGTGATTTATTAAAGTCACATTTAGAGACGCGTACACAGAAAATTGTGTTTCCACGCCATCTTCAACTTGTAATGTGCAACTTTATGCGCTCTAAATGAAATAGATGTACATGTAACAGCGAAATAGTAAGATCGATGCCTTGTGTCGCGTGGCCTCTTTGTAGACAGACCAGTAATCTGTACACCACAATCTCAGTTTAAACACTCTCTTGACATTCCTTTAATTATCTTATACTGCATTTGTTCTCGTTTTCACTCGCTGCATGTTTGACCAAACTCTGAGGATGGTCTTCATCTAAATACTGTACAAAAACAATGAAAAAAGTATAGAGTGGTATCAGCTATTGGGGTAAGCCGTCAAAATCAACAATGAAACTAAAAACATTAAATATATTTAGAAGAGAGTATTTCAGCATTAGGTATTTGTTATACCGATACATATTTCTGATGTGCAAACATATTTCCTGTATAAAAGACTACGTCTGTGACCTTTTCATGGGTATGTAGTTTAATGTTATGGTTCTTTATTGCGATCACATTACAAGAAGTCGACATAGTCCCTCTATCAAATCGGCCAAAAGTGGACAAAACTGAAATTTTTGAAAGAAACGAGTCGTTGGTATGACAAATAAAATGTAAATATCGTCATCAGCTATCTTGAACAAGAGGTCTAAATCGAGTGACATAAAGAAAAAAGTCATTTATATTTCAACATTTGCAAAAATATACACAAATGCCCACGAGCGGAATTGTCTGTATTCATATGGCAATTTTCTTAGTGGTACATGTACAATAAGGTTTGATCTATTATCTATTCTATATCTATGCGAGTACACACTAATAATAATAATAATAATAATAATAATAATAAACAGTTGAAACAAGCTCAGCGGATACATCTCTTTTAATTTCATGTTGGATGGTGAAAAATCCACATTCTGTGCATCTAAATTATTAAACAAACCCTTAAAAAAGAACATGAAGCCCCGATACTCGTGCAAAAATATTGAATAACGTGTTGAATGAATGTAAATTGTTTTCTCTGATGGTGTAAGAAGGTTCGTCTATCTGAACTTAGAAAATAAGAGCAAATGATTTTCAAATCAAATACTTTTTAAATGTTGGTTTGTCAAAAAGAAAGAATAATCTTTTATCTGGTTTAGTTGTGTTTAAAAATAAATAAAATAAATAAAATCCCTTTCTTAAAAACATTGCCTCAAACTTCATTGGTAGCTCAATTCTCATTTCATCTGCATTCATCACATATTTATCAGACTTATAAAAGTATCATGATCCTTCGTAGAAGTAAATCGTATAAAACAAAGAGAATAGATTAATGACTTTGTTAGAACACAACGGATATGAAACTATATTTGGTAACCTTTTATTCAAGCTTTAAAGGAAGTTTATGCTTTAAAACAGTAAGTCTTATACAAATGCACAATACTTGATTTGAAAACTTCCTTTTGACGACCTGAACTGCTGACCTTCCTGTGTGTGTGTGTGTGTGTGTGTGTGTGTGTGTGTGGATCTGTCTGCAGTTGGTATTCCCTAACAACAGTATTAACACTATTAATAAGCAGTCTTAACAACAAAAGCGTATGTTTAATACATATTGTATATAGGTTTTAACAACGTAGGTCTTTTCATACCGTCGGACATTCATTTAGCTTGTACTGTGTTTTTTGTTAAGCACAATTAAATATTCTCAGGGGACCATTGACCCCCAGAAGACGCTCCTCGCATGTTGATGTTTCATTCGAGCGCGGTTTAAGACTCAGCAGGTATTCGAAGAATGCGCATAGTGATGACATGGACGTTTTTGGAAAGTCTTTTCTCCTTATGCTCCTTTGCAACCTTATGCTTGAGAAGTTGTTGTTTAAACAAACATTTTAAATGAACTGTAACGTTATGGGTAAAAGGGTTGGTGCCTGTAAAAGCCATAAACTCGCTCTTCAAAGACTGATCACGTGACCATCAGGCAATATGTTACATCGTCATATGGTCTGTCTACATATATTTCTGAGTAGACAACCAATAGTATATTTTCAGCTAAGGGTATGTTTCACCCTACTGATAAAGAGCATTCAGAAAAAGTACGACCATATACAACTATATAAGTGTAGAACTAGATCATAGCTACAGGCTCACCCCAGTAGGCTAATACTCTAAGACATGGTCACTTTAAAAATATATATATATATATTTCGCCTTTTAAGCGGTAATATGCCTTGAAATAAATTCAATATAAAATTTTCTAAAAGATAAAACTTAAATAAGACCCAGACGCCTTCACATATGGAACCTTTTTAAAATATTGCTAGTTTATTTTTTTAAAACATACAGAAAGACTTTGGCGAAATGTTTTATCGCATGTGTGAGGGGATTAAAACATTGGAGATGATACTTAAAATAAGAACCTTTTAAAGATGCTGAAGTGTTTAATGTGGAATAAATCGGATATAAATTATACTTTAGTTGAAATTTAAGCAAAAACCACAGGATTCTACCAAATGTTTATTTAAAGTCTTAAGATTAGGCTTTGAAATAATTATTAACACGGCCATAACATTCACTTAGAGAAAAAAAGTTAAAAGAATAACATCTCAGATCATCTGGTCTGTAACTCGACCTCTCATCCTCCCTTGTCTGTCAGGGTCTGAGGCAGACCCTACAGTTTCACATGGGAGATTCCCAAAGAGGAGCTGTGAGTTTTGTTTATATTTAATAATGTTTATAACTTAAACTTTTTTTATTTTATTTTTATTTTACTTTGGAAATCTTTAATTCACAGAATGGACATCATTGTTCACCGAAAAAATGTAAGACATTTTATTATCGCCTAAGACTTGTAAATGTTTATATAGTATGTTACTTATAATCAAACTTATTTATTAACATCTTTAAAAGAAGATAATTATGTGTTTTATAAGTTTCAATAAACTTAAATAAATGTTGAATGTGTGTTTAAAATGTATGATGAATGAACTGCCTTTGTAACATGCTGTCATATATAATTATATATGTATTACCACCTTCTTCAACCCTCTGGATCAGAAGGGTTTTGGGGTCCCCTGTAGAAATTTTGTCATGTCCCTGACATTGGTGTTTTTCAGAATCTTAAAAAGCATATTAATAGGCTAAAGTCTGATTATACTGTATTCAGCACAAACTGGGTTACAATAATATGCCAGTAGCTTGAACACACATGTTTGTGGTTTTAAGAAAACAGCATTTATGTGTGGTTAGTGAAAAACGAAAACACTTGTTTAAAATGTGTGATAAATGGTTTGCTTTGCTGTAACATGTTTATTACTATGATGTGTTTTATAAGTTCAATAAACTACATATCGAATACTTGTTTTAAAATAATGATGAATGATTTGCTTTAGTAAAATGGTAGTAACATGCTGTCATATAATTAAATATTTCCACATTCTTTAAAATAGAGGCAAGTCTCTCTTTAGCTTGAAATGTTTATATGATTTATCAGAACACAAATTTGTATAATGACATGGGTATTACTCTGATATAACAACGTAAATGCAGTTTATGATGAAATTTCCTGAGTCCTCGTAATTAAGATTGCAATCAATATCTTATTTAAAAAGGGGTGTATGCAGAATTTTGGTAGACGTACAGTACAAAAACATTACGACTATATGTGGAACGTCCACAGAAAACATACAAAACAACGTGTGCATGTGTGTGTGTGTGTGTGTGTGTGTGTCAGCTCGTCCAACTCAGACTGAAATTTTACTCTTGTGAGTTAGAAGTGCTCAAAAGCAAGACTCAATTTCCCAACTTACACTTTGTAAACATTTAATTTGAGGTATGAACATCATTACCCCCAGAATAATGTATGTTATATATAATCACAGTTTTTAACTACCTTCTTTAAATGAAGAGAGTTATGTGTTTTATAAGTTCAATAAACTTAAATGTTGAATATGAGTTTAAAATGTACGATAAAAGATTTGCTTTGCTTTAGTAACATGTTTGTTACTATGTCATATATAATTATATATTTTGTTTATTACCATATTCTTTAAATGAAGAGAATGATGTGTTAAATAAATGTTGAATACTTGTTTAAAATGAATGATGAATGATTTGCTTTTGTAACATGGTAGTAAAATGCCGTCATATATAATTATATTTTTCCATATTCTTTAAAATAGAGATAAGTCTCTCTTTAGCTTGAAATGTTTATGTGCATGCTTGTTTATATAACTTATCATGATACAAAATTGTATAATGACATAGGTATTACACTGATATGACAATGTGGTTTATGATTAAACTTCTTGAGTCCTCATAATTTAGACTGTTAAAAAACAATATTTATTAAAAAATGGTTGTATGCAGAATTTTGGAAGGTGTACAGTAAAAAAATATTTTTGTCTATGGAGTGTCATGGAGTGTCTATGGAGTGTAGTAATACTCCAAATAATTGTCCCACGCTCATAACAGCTTTTTACATTATACTAAATGAATTTCTATGAAAATATAAAATGCAGAAAGTTTACTGTGATGGGTGGGTTAAGGGGATGATACTGTATAAAATGCATTAATATAATGGAAGTATAAATATTAAAGGTTCTAAATATAATGTAGAAACTCTAATTTTCTGTGATACAAATACAAATATACAAATAAACGTGAACTGAATTAAAATATGTCTATGAAAAGACTCCATAAAACATGCCCGGACATGTTGAGTCCAATATATCCCTTACCATTTGCCTGTTAAAATATTTATTTAAAAGATGAGAGTAAGACTCTGACAATTGAATGTGTGTCTGTGTAGCCTACTTGTTTAACCTACGGTGTGGGGTCAAGTGTCCTCTCAGAGAGAGAGAGAGGGAACATTTTGTTGCTGGTCAAATTATGACCAGTCACCTGACAGGAAGCAGGAACAGTATATAGAGAGCAGCATGGCCAACAAACTAGGGGGCCACTTTCAGCTACCCTACACACCTGGATCGTGGAGTTTCATTTCTGTGGACTTACCTTTCCAGATTCACTTGCAACAAATTGGATTATCACTCATTTTGGATTGTATGTATATACAATATGGTGGACTCACTTTGGGATTTTTTCAGCACACTAGGATTCTTGGACTGTTTTTGGGGTATGGTGCAGTAAACTGTATGCTTTTAACAGACTGAGTTTTCCTGGATTTATTGTGTTGTTTTAAAGTCCCGTTCTTAAACGTATTTCTGTTTTATGTCATTCTTTTAACACCAACAAATCTATCACACAGTAAAATCTGACCCCATTTTAAACTTTGTAACCCAGCCTGTTAGGCCGATTGTTACAAGTTTTTCAAGAAAAGCTAGCAGTTACAGAATAAATATGCAGTTGATAGAGGGTCAAGTGTGTGTGATTTTTTTAAATAAAAAGAAGACAGATAGATAAAATAGAATTAGAATAGAGAGTGTTAGAGTTAGAGGGTCAAATAAAGATGGAAGAGATGTGTTTTTAGCCGTTTCTTGAAGATGGCTAAGGATTCAGCTGCTCGGATTGAGTTGGGCAGGTAATTCCACCAGGTGGGAACAGTTAATGAAAAAGTCTGTGAAAGTTATTTTGTGCCTCTTTGGGATGGCACAATAATGCATCGTTCACTTGCAGAACGCAAGGTTCTAGAGGGCACATAGGTCTGAAGTACTGAATTTAGGTAAAGAGGTGCAGAGCCAGAGGTGATTTTGTAGGCAAACAATAATGCCTTGAATTTTATGTGAGCAGCTATTGGTAGCCAGTGCAAATTGATGAGGTGTGACATGCGTACTTTTCGGCTCATTAAAGATTAACCTTGCAGCGGCATTTTGGATTAATTGTAGAGGTTTGCTGGAATTGGCTGGAAGACCTGCCAAGAGAGCATTGCAATAGTCAAGTCTGGACAGAACAAGAGCTTGAACAAGGAGTTGTGTTGCTTGTTCCAAAAGAAAGGGCCTGATCTTCCTAATATTGTATAAAGCAAATCTGCAGGACCGGGCAGTTTTAGCAATGTGGTCTGAGAAATTCAGCTTATCATCAATCACAACTCCAAGGTTTCTGGCAGTTTTTGAAGAAGTTATGGTAGATGAGCCTAACGGGAAGGTGAAATTGTGATGAAGTGATGGGTTTGCTGAAACTACAAGTAGTTTTGTCTTAGCTAGGTTGAGTTGAAGGTGATGGTCCTTCATCCAGCAAGAAATGTCTGTTAGACATGCTGAGATGTGAGTAGCTATCGTCGGATCGTCAGGATGGAATGAGAGGTAGAGTTGAGTGTCATCAGCATAGCAGTGATATGAAAAGCCATGTTTCTGAATGACAGAACCTAGTGATGCCATGTAGACAGAGAAGAGAAGTGGGCCAAGAACTGAGCCCTGAGGCACCCCAGTAGCTAGATGTTGTGACTTGGATACCTCACCTCTCCAAGATACCTTGAAGGACCTATCTGAGAGGTAAGACTCAAACCACTGGAATGCCCTTCCAGATGAGATGCCCTTTCTCAATAGGGTTGACAGGAGGATCTGGTGGTTGACCATATCAAAAGCAGCGGACAGATCCAGCAAAATAAGTAATGAAGACTTGGAAGCCGCTCTTGCAAGTCTTAGGGCTTCAACAACTGAGAGCAAGGCAGTTTCGGTCGAATGTCCACATCTGAAGCCAGATTGGTTGCTGTCCAGGAGGTTGTTCTGTGTGAGAAAGGCAGAGACTTGGTTGAACACAACTCGTTCAAGTGTTTTTGCAATGAAAGGTAGAAGGGAAACCGGTCTATAGTTCCCTAAAAGAGTTGGGTTAAGAGTGGGTTTCTTAAGAAGTGGGGTTATACGAGCCTGTTTAAATGCTGAGGGAAAAACTCCAGTGTGAAGGGATGTGTTAATGATGTGAGTGAGTGCAGGTACAACTGCAGGAGAAATGGCTTGAAGGAGATGAGATGGAATAGGATCAAGCGGACAATTAGTAGGATGACTGGAAAGGATACGTTTAGAGACTTCTGCCTCAGAGAGTGGAGAGAAGGATGTGAATGAGTGTATGTTTGCTGGTAAGATGTGTTTGACAGTTTGTGGTGTGGAGAATTGTGCAGTGAGGTTTGTAATTTTATTTATGAAGAATGGGGCAAAGTCGTCAGCTGTTAGAGTTGATGAAGGAGGGGGAGGAGGAGGACAAAGGAGGGAATAAAATGTTTTAAAGAGCATGCGAGAGTTAGGCGAATTGTTAAATATATATGTATATATGTATATAAAAATTATCTCAGGTTACGTATGTAACCATGGTTCCCTGAGTAGGGAACGAGACACTGCGTCCTCTAGGGGTCGCTATGAGGGTCGCCGTCAGTGTGACCCATGTCTGAAGCATACATACAAAAACACAACAACATGTTGGCCAACGACAGCCTATGACGTCACTACCGGTGCGACCACAGTATAAAGGGGTGCAGGGAAAATACGTCATCCACTTCTTCGGCTGAAGCTTGCGTCCGAAGCATGGCACGAAGCCTAGAGGACGCAGTGTCTCGTTCCCTACTCAGGTAACCATGGTTACATGTGTAACCTGAGACGTTCCCTTTCGAGTGAGCTTCGAACTGCGTCCTCTAGGGATCGCTATGGGGAACGGAATACCCACGCCATCATGCTGAGGGGAGTGCAAGCCAAGGACAAAGGTGAGCACTAAGTACCAACTCTACCAGGCTAAGGGAGTTGCCCCTGGGATGGTTTGACGCTGTCAGTGACATTATCCCCTACGGCCAAAGACCCGAGCTGCATACCCTAAAACTTACCTGTTAAGGGCCGGGACTCCCGGACCCAGGGTAGAGCTCGAAGGCTTAGAATCATAAGAAAAGATTCCTTTAAGGGGATACGGGAGAAATAGGTAGAGTGGGGCCCAAGGCGAAACCGGGGCCTGACCAACTCAAAGAAAGGGCACGAAGCAGCAGCGCGTAACCCTTACTGTACAGGATTTAAGAAAGAACGCAAAACACTTGATGTGCGATCTTACCACAACGTGGATTTCAGAAAGTGTACAAAGACTTGACGGGGCGCTGCGCACGTGGCGACCAGCAGCGGAATTAGAAACAGTGGACTTGTTTGTCGTGTTTGTTTGTTCTTAAAAGTTTTTTATTTTTATTTTTTACCTGCTCTGGATTTGCTCTGGACTTTGTTGCTGAAAACCAACAAAAGCCAAAATGGATGCACTGTCTATAGTCCTATTGTGGGCTTTATTCCTCCTTCCCGCATGTTTGAATGCATCGCCGGCTAAACAACCGGTGAGGATCCAGTACGACAGAGAGTTTCTCCTTCAGTGGCATCGGCCTTACAACATTCGTTATCCTGTAGATCTACGTTCGCAGCACGGAAACTGTGCTCATAACAACGGATTGCCTACTAGATGGGATCAAAACCCTCCTAAAATGCGGAAGAGAGGGAAGAAAGGAGGGGTACGGGTGAGACTGAGGAAGTCTCGGCTAAACCGGACTCCTCTCCCATCTATCATCATGTCTAACGTCCAGTCTCTTAGAAGTAAGATCGACGATCTACAGGCAATGGTACGTTTTCAACATGATTATAAGGATGCTTGTATCTTGGCTCTTACTGAGACATGGTTAAAAAGCAGTGACCCTGGAAATTCTGTAATTATTGATGGGTTTGGCATTCCTTTCCGTACCGATCGTTGCCCTAGAGTTACGGGGAAAAAGCAAGGAGGTGGTGTTTGCCTATATATTAATCACGAATGGTGCAGTTCTGTTACTGTGAGAGAGAGTGTGTGTACTAAAGATATTGAATTACTCTCTGTGTCGCTTCGGCCACAGTATCTCCCTCGGGAATTTCCACAAATTTTTGTTACTGTGGTTTATATTCATCCGAGGGCAAACGAGGCGAACGCAGCAGAGACTCTCGGTAGTGTTGTGCATAAAATGCAATGCATATCTCCAGATGCCCCGAATTTGATTATGGGTGATTTTAATAAATGTTCCATGAAGCAATGCCTGAGGAACTTTTATCAATATGTTTCCTGTCCCACACGTCTTAACAAGACTCTTGACCTTTGTTATGGATCAATTAAAGGTGCATATAAGTCTGTTGTTAAGCCTCCTGTGGGGGCGGCGGACCATAATACTGTCCTGCTTGTCCCAGTTTATAAAACTGTTTTAAAAAGAGAAAAACCACAAACTAAGAATATTAGAGTGTGGTTTGAAGAGTCTACTGCATCTTTGCAAGGATGCCTGGAATGTACGGATTGGGATATTTTTTATGACTCTTGCATGGATATAGATGAACTCACAGATGTTGTTAGCAGTTATATTTTGTTCTGTGAAGATATGCTCATCCCCTGTAAGACTGTCAAAATATTACCAAACAATAAGCCATGGTTCACAAAATCCTTGAAAGCACTGAATGAAAGATGTAGAGCATTTTATGAGGGCGATTTAGTAAAAAGATTGGAATTGCAGAAAGAGATTAAAAGGGAAGTGAGGAAAGCAAAGTTAAATTATAAACTAAACCTAGAGAAAGAGCTGAGTAGAAATAATTTGGGGTCAGTTTGGAAAGGGATGACAGTTATAACTGGATCTAAAGGGTGTGAGACTAAGATAATTCAGTTACCTGGGTATGACTCTAGTAGTCAATTGGCTGAGGAACTAAATAGATTTTATCTACGCTTTGATGCACCTGAATTTGGTCCCAAAATAGAGTCTATGAATTATAAAATGAGTGGTGGTGGTGACTATAACTTTCTTGATGAATCAGATATAATTAAAGTTTTTAAGGGTTGTAAGAAGACAAAAACTCCTGGACCAGACAATATTGGGGGGCATTTAATTAAGGTTTGTGCTGAGCAATTGGCACCAGTGTTCTGTAATATTTTTCAATGGTCTTTTGCTATTCAGCGAGTCCCTAAAGTGTGGAAACAGGCTATTGTGGTACCTGTGCCTAAAATTGTAAATGCAGTAACACTAAATGATTTTAGGCCAATAGCACTAACATCTCTTATAATGAAATGTTTTGAGAAATTGGTAACTAAAAATCTTTTAGACTCCCTTCAGTTCACTTATAGAACACAGCGAGGTGTCAAAGATGCAACAGCAACTTTATTAAATCTGGTATTAAAGCACTTGGAAGGGAGCAAAACACATGTCAAGCTTTTGTTTGCGGATTTTTCATCTGCTTTTAATTCTTTACAACCTTATATTTTAGTAGAGAAGTTAATTACTGATTTTGGTCTTGATTTTAATTTAGTGGGCTGGATTTTAGATTTTCTAACTGACAGAACTCAAAGAGCGAGAGTCAACGGTAGTCTCTCAGCTCCCTTGATATCATCTACAGGAACTCCTCAAGGCTGTGTTTTGTCTCCTTTGTTGTATATTTTATATACAAATGATTGTATGAGTAAACACAGTAATAGATTTTTTTTAAAGTTTGCTGATGATACAGTCATCGTGAGTCTTTTGGAAAATAATGAAATGTGTCATGGTCCAGTGGTTGATGACTTTGTGAAATGGTGTGATGACGCCTGTTTGCAATTGAATGTGTCCAAGACAAAACATATGATTATCGATTTTAGAACAAAACCACATTTTTCCCAGGCTACCCTTATTAGAGGTGAGAAGGTAGAATGTGTGGACAGCTATAAATATCTGGGCACCACTATTGATAACAGATTGTGTTTTGATGTGAACTCAGGGGTATTATGTAAAAAGGGACAGCAGCGTCTATACTGTTTAAGAAAATTAAGATCATTCAATGTAGATAGGACAATGATGGAATTGTTCTATAAGTCTTATATTGAGCCGGTTCTGTCCTTTTCTATTAGCTGTTGGTTCGGAAATCTCAGTGTGAAACATAAAAATGCATTAAATAGAATAGTTACTCTTAGTGGGAAGATTATAGGCAAAGAACAAAGAAGTTTATCATTTTTGTTTAATAGAAATGTTTTGAGTCGGGCCCAATCTGTGCTCCTGGACAGTGACCATTTTCTGTATCCAGAGTTTTTAATGCTCCCTTCAGGATCCCGTTATAGACTAGCAAAGATGAAAAGTAACCGATACAAATATTCGTTTGTTCCCTGTGCAATTCGGTTGTTAAATGGTCTTTAAGGGAATCCGTTGGGGAAATTTATTGTATTTTCTGTATTTTATTTATATATTTTTATGTATTTATGTCTTGGAATGTATTGTATGAGTCCGCTGTGTTTCTGATTCTTGCTGCATCTAAATTGCCCGTAAGGGATCTTAATAAAGTTTGACTTGACTTGACTTGAGACTTAGCGTGCGCACTTACCATAACATGGAATTGTAAATACCGTTCTTAGGGGGTCATAGAGGCTGTTACTAGACAGGCCTAGAGACCCTATGTGACCGTGGCACTCGAAAATAATACATAGAGCGCACATAGATGGAAATGGCGCTTCTCATAGAACAACTGTCATATGAGGGGTCCGCAATTCATCATCATGGCCATAAGCCTGGTTTGTCTAACAGTAACTTACATAGCTGAGGGAGTATAGCACCCAGCTCTCAGCTGAGAGGGGGAGACAGATTCTCGACCTACAGCATGCTGAAGGGTAAGCGTACTGCAATTTAAACCAAAAATGCAGCATATCAGGGAGGCAGAGGAAGGGGCCTAGAACCCTGATGTTGCTGATTGAAGGAGCTCTGAGAAGTGAAGAACTCAGCTCTCAATGTGAGAGGAGAACTCCGAACCTACCGAGGGGAATAGTGTGCTCATAGGTGACCCTCCTGAAATGAGGGGAGCACTACTAAAGCCCACTACGAGAACAACCCACTTTTAGGGGAGTGGTTCTACAAAAGGCCCGACCCCTCTGGGCTCCTAAATGTATATGACCATGGAGCGGGGAATTCAATTCTACCAGAGGGGAGGAAATTCAAGGAAGGCATGAGGAGGCCTAACAATCCGGTATGACCACAGCTCCGGAGAGCGGGGGCCCAACTGAGAGGAACATCAAACGCTCAGCTTAAGTATGAAGTGCTCATAGGAAACGCTCTGGTTGAGGGGAGCACTACTAAGCCTATACCGTAGTATTGCCAGGCACAGCCCATTCTCAATACACTTAATTACAGTTAAGTGGGTGGTCAATAGCCCAGGGGGCATGTTCCTAACTTCCGAATTTCCTTAGTAGAGAGGAGGAAGACCTGATCTACCCAGGTGTGGCAAGCTCATAACAGACCCTCCCGCAGCGAGGGGAGCACTGCCACACCCTGAGGATGGACTGACCGAAAGGGGGGCCATGGAAATGGGATCCAGCTCAAAGGGGAATCCGACTTTCCTGTAGAGATGAGTCTAACAACTCAGTATGGCTGCATAGCGAGCAGCGGTGCCCCCAGCCCTAGGGCGAAAGGTTTCAAGGCTCACCTACACAGAGAGGAGAGCAATACCTAGCTTCACCAGTGTAACAAAGTTCGTAGATCGGGAAGAAGGAGGCGGGAACCGGCGAACATTTAAAGAAGTTTAATAAACAAATCAACAAACATAAAAGTAAAGCGGCAGCCCCTCACGGACGACTGCCGCACACAAAACACAAATTAAAGTCCAGGCCTGGTCCTCTCTCGTCTTCCTCTGTCGTCACTCCTCCTTTTATCCTTCCGGAGCTCCTCCGTGGGACTCGAGACCGGTGAGTGGCGCAGGTGTCGCTCATTACCATTAACTCCACCGGCCTCGCTCCGTTCCCACGGCACTCGGCCCCGCCCCACTCGTCACAACCAGCTTTAGGATGTGCTAGATGAAAACCAGCACCGCCGTACAGGGGACCATCAGCTATAACCAACCCAATCCAGACTGTGCTCTCTATCTTGATAGAGAGCATGGTCCCCGTTAACCCACAGGCCTTATAAGTAACAGGGCCCAGATCACACATAAAGATGTTGCTCCTCAGAGCCAGTAGCACTTAGGACTCACAAAAAATACTTCTCACTCATGCCTCAGGTAAAGAGTGTAATAAAGCCCACTAGAAATGGATCGTACTCACCCACCATGGTTCCCACACATGAGCTCAGTTCCGGAGGTGAAGTCCGAAGAGGCCTCGGGTCCAAACCATCAGTAAGGTAGTTTCTATGAAACATAGAACCTGACCAAAACATCATAGGTTCAGCATGAGAGACTGCAATGTGAGCGCAGGAGTTTCCCACCTAACCTCAGTCAGGTGGAGTTGATGGTGGTTGCAGGGGAATTAGAGAGGGGAAGATGAGGGCTTTAGATGACAGGCCCCCCCCGAGGGAAGGGAGTAGATGTTTTTTCAAGTCTTACTCTGGTCCGGACGAGAACGTTGAACGCCTCGTCTGGATCACCTCCCTCAGGTCTTGCCTACCTCTCTTTGACCCACGTCTCCCTCTAGCCGCAGGCGGGGGAGGGGCACGAGCTGTGACACTAGCCTTCTGTGCCCATCTCAGATCCTCAGACCGAGACGGGCCAGGACCCCTGCGTTGTTCGGGCTCAGACCTGGACCTTCTTGGAATAAAGGTTTTGAAGGCTGCTGAGCGCACCTTCGCCTCCCTAAACTTCTCGACCACCGTCTCGACGGAGGTACCGAAAAGCTTGGAAGGCGAGACTGGAGCATCGAGAAGAAAGCCCTTCTCTTTCTTCCCAATATCTGCCAGGTTCACCCACAGATGTCTCTCCGTTACCACCATGGCCACCATAGACATAGCCCATAGCAGTGGCGGCCTGCTTAGTGGCACGGAGAGCCAAATCCGTGGTGCGGCACAGCTCAGCTACTTCATCAGGTGACAAGCCCTGACCCTTATCCAGGTCTTTCAGCAGATCAGCCTGGTATGCCTGAAGCACCGCCATAGTGTGCAATGAAGCGACAGCCTGACCTGCTGCTGCACATGCCCTGCCATTTAAGCGAGATGTATCCTGAAGGGGCTTAGATGGCAAGGAGGGAGCCTTGAGAGAGGATGACTCGCCCACAGAGAGATATCTTGCTAGCGTCTCTTCCACAGGGGGCATCTCCTCATAGCAGTTTTCACGCATACCCTCAATGTTGGCATAACTAGTATGCTGAAACCTATGAATGCGAGAGGAAAATGGCTTTTTCCATTCCTTCTCAACCTCCGAATGGAGATCAGGAAGAAATGGAATGTTCACTCAAGCTGGGGGGTTATGGCCAGAAAGATAACGTTCATCGAGACGACCCCGTGGCGCCACCAACTTGGCCCGCTTCCACGGCAAGTCAAGCCTCGCCGTGGCATGTTCCATAACCTCCAACAACTCGTCATACGCAGGGCAGGAGGAATGAGAGGGCTCAGTCTCAATTTCTTCGCCCTTAGACATCTCCTGCTCTTCCTGGGCATAACCCAGAAAAGCACTAGCCACTGGATCAGATGATGTCAGAGAGATCGCATCATCATCATCCAGCAGCTCACCCTCGTTCGCGGCCGATGAGCGCAAGAAGGAAAGCCCCCTCTCTAACTCATCAGCCAGATCCGCTTGCGAGCCCCACGAGCTCATTCTCCTCCATGCCTCGGCAACAGTGGGTCCTGAACCGCGGGAAGCAGACGGGCGCCCCTTTATACTGTGGTCGCGTCGGTAGTGACTGTCGCCGGCCAACATGTTGTTGTGTTTTTGTGTGTATGCTTCAGACACGGGTCACGCTGAAGGCATCCCCCATAGCGACCCCTAGAGGAAGCAGTTCGAAGTTCCCTCGAAAGGGAAATATAATTAAAGATATATATATATATATATATATCATTATTGTGATGGGGGGCCCTGCAGTAAGTCATAGCCCCGGGGCCCAGTACAGTCTTAATGCAGCCCTGTATATCTTATATGTATGTTTTAACAGTCTTTTATAACAATATTACAGGTGCTTCTCAATAAATTAGAATGTCGTGGAAAAGTTAATTTATTTCATAGTTTCATAGTGAATTGGTGGGTTTTTGTTAAATGTGAGCCTAAATCATCACAATTAAAAGAACCAAAGACTTAAAACTACTTCAGTCTGTGTGCATTGAATTTATTTAATACACGAGTTTCACAATTTGAGTTGAATTACTGAAATAAATGAACTTTTCCACGACATTCTAATTTATTGAGATGCACCTGTATATAAGAGTGTTGAAATGTTCAGAAATCTCACTACACACCAGCTGAATGATTGATCTGGTCTCCTAGCAACAGTGAAAGCAGCTGTTGCCAAGCGACAGTAACGACTGTACTGGACTGTTTCAAACTGATATTCAACCGTCTGAATCCATTTATGTACATAATACAGTTAACTGCTTACACACAAAATCTTTACTTGTCACACAATTTCTGAAAGCTGACACTCAAACAGCAGAAGCACACACCAAATCTGCAAAACCATACACTAAATCTCAGCCTTTGACTCTGTTTTCAATTTCATAAAACACTTTTTGCAAAACACAACACACAATTCTCTATGTAACACACAAATCTAACAGGGATTAATATTATGGCAAAAGTGTTTGCAAATGTTTGCTTTTGAGATGTGTTTGTGATATTTTGAATGCGGTGCTTTATTTTGCAAGAGATGTGAGGCATTTTGCATTTTGTGTGTGCAATTCTTGGATTTGTGTGTAAAGTTTTGAATAAAAGAGGCAAAGTTCTGAAAATGTGTGTAAGCAGTTGAAAAAAACTGTAAACTAATATGATCTCTCTGTAAAATCACGTCACAGATCGACATGTCAACATTTACACTGCTTTGAAGTGTTATTGTATCATTAGCTCTCTGACTGAGCTGAAAGCAGTGCTTGTAGTTTACAGGGTGATCTGTCACCGGTGTGCAGTACATCATGGGATACTGTGTGTGTGTGTGTGTGAGAGTGAAGCTGTGTCTCATTTAGAAGGCTGCGTCCTCCTGAGGTCGAATCCTCTGGAGGTTGCATCCTCTGTAGGATGCGTAACTTATACGAAGTGTCCTTAACCTAGAATTAAACGAGACGTCCTTCATAGGACGGGCGGAAAAGGAAACAGGAAGTATCACGTTGATTTGCCAACACATTTAGAGCATCGTTGCGCTCTCACATAACTTAAATGAAGGAAAGTTATTTCTAAATTTGGAAAGTAATTTGAAAAAAAAAAATGCTTTTACTTGTTTTATTTTGGTCAATGTTTGAGGAGCTGCAGCATACGTACAACAGACATCTGTTAGAGAAAAAAAGGAGGAGGATATTAAGAACAAAGTTTATCCGTTTTTACTGGAGGCAATTTAAGTTAAGTTGAAAAAAAACACATCTGCTCTTGTGTGTACATCTGCCGGCGCTGGCATTTTTCAAATTAACGACAGTTGTTTACGGCGACGCAAAGAATTGTGGGTTATCTGTAGCAGCAAAGGATACACCTCATGCATCCTCCGAATTCCTGTGAAAGAAGGTCGCATTCGAAGGTCGCATTCGGAGTGTCCTACCTGCTTTTCTGAAATGAGACGTATTAGGACGCAGCCTTCTAAATGAGACACAGCTTGAGTTTTCGTTTTTGTGACATATGAGGACACAAATTTGTATAATGACACAGGTATGACAGGTATTACAAGGAGAAGGTGATTTATGAGGACATTTCCTCATGTCCCCATATTTCAAAAGGCTTATAAATCATACAGAATTAGTTTTTTTGAGAAAGTAAAAATGCAAAGTTTCCTGTAAGAGGTAGGTTTAGGTATAGGTTTGGTGTAGGGCAATAGCACATACAGTTTGTACAGTATAAAAACCATTATGCCAAAACAAGATGGCGCTGCTATGCTCGGATGCTGTCCAGGTCGCTCCGCTAAGACTGTGCTTTTATTTACTTTTTTACTTACTTTTGATTTCTCTTTATACACACATAACGTCTGCATTGATCAAAGGTACACTTTTGGACATTGGAAACCGCTTCACTAACCTGGTTCAGGACACTTTATCACTGAATCCATCGTGGCCTCTTGAGATTCTGAAATCGGACCATGCCTCCATTTTCCTCACACCGGAATATAAACAAAGGCTCGCACAGGAACCCCGGTGAAGAGGGAAGTGACGCGTTGGTCCTCCCATTCAGAAGCTATGCTACAGGCGGCTCTTGATGACGTCGACTGGGACATGTTCAGGGCGAGTTCATCTGACGTCAGCGAGTTCACGGATGTAGCAGTGAGCTTTGTAAATACACTAACCGAACAAGCTACAGAAACGATAACTGTAAGAACCTTCCCAAATCAGAAACCGTGGGTGGACAGAACAATCCGTGATGCGGTTAACAAACGTACTGCTGCATACAACGAGGCTCTTTTGTCTGGGAATATGAGCGAGTATAAAGCATCGTGTTATGCTCTCCGACGGGCAGTAAGAGCCGCCAAATTCAGATACAGTGAGAGAATTGAGTCTCATTTTCAGCTCAATGACCCTCGACTTTTGTGGCAGGGACTAAGGACCATCTGTGCCTTTGGAAACAAATCCTCCGCGGAGGTTAGAGCAGATCCGTTGCAGGCCGATGAATTAAACACCTTCTACGGCCGCTTTGAATGCACTGGTGGCAGCGTGGCTCTGCCGAGCAGCGCGTCAGGAAGCAGCAGGCAGAGAAGCGATAATCATGTGATCACCGTGTCGGAGGATGAGGTTCGGAGGGCACTAAAGAGAGTGAACATCAGGAAAGCGGCCGGACCTGACGGGATTACTGGCCGGGTTCTGAGGTCCTGCGCTGATCAGCTTGCTGGTTTGTTCACTTCAATCTTTAATGAGTCCCTTGCTACCTCTGTGGTTCCCACCTCCTTTAAAAAATCCATCATCATCCCTGTGCCTAAGAACAATAAACCCTCTTGCCTGAATGACTAGCGACCAGTGGCACTCGCATCAATAGTCATGAAGGTTTTTGAGAGACTTGTTAAGAGCCACATTAGCTCATCCATCCCTGTTACTTTGGACCCTCTTCAGTTTGCCTATCGTCCCAATAGATCTACTGATGATGCCATCTCTCACATACTCCACTCCTCCCTCACACACATTGACAGCAGCAATGGGAACTTTGCAAGGCTGCTATTCATAGACTATAGCTCAGCTTTCAACACCATAGTCCCCATCAAGCTAACTTCTAAACTCACAGGCCTCGGCCTAAACACTTCACTCTGCAACTGGATTCAAGATTTCCTCACCGGCAGACCTCAAGTGGTGAAGGTAGGCCAGTTCACCTCAAACTCCATCACCCTGAACGTAGGAGCCCCGCAAAGTTGTGTCCTGAGTCCCCTGCTCTACTCTCTCTACACACATGACTGCGTGTCCTCTCACAGATCCACATCTATTATCAAATTTGCTGATGATACTGTGGTTCTGGGCCTCATTTCCAACAATGATGAGACCGCATACTTGGATGAGGTAGAGAGACTCACATCATGGTGCCAGGACAACTGTCTCTCTCTGAATGTGAACAAAACTAAAGAGCTGATTGTGGACTTCAGAAAGAGACACCTGCTGCCCTACACTCCTCTTATGATCAGTGGGACCCCTGTGGAGAGAGTAAGCATCTTCAAGTACCTCGGTGTAAACATCTCCGAGGACCTGACTTGGACTACACACATTCAAACACAGGTTAAGAAAGCCAGGCAAAGGCTGTACCATCTGCGACAGCTGAGGAAATTCAGGGTCTCACCAACAATCCTGAAAACTTTCTATTCAGGGACCATAGAAAGTGTATTGACTCAGTGTATCTCAGTGTGGTATGGAAACAGCTCCAGTCAAGACTGCAAAGCCTTGCAGAGAGTTGTGCGCTTAGATGAGCGCATCTCTGGGTCTGCTCTCCCCTCTCTGCAGGACATCTACCTCAAACGCTGCAGAAGCAGAGCTGTCAAAATCATCAAAGACTCAAATCACCCTGGTAACTGTCTTTTCACTTTGCTGCCATCTGGTAAGCGCTTCCGCTGCCTGATGGCAAAAACTGAGAGACTTAGGAGGAGTTTCTTCCCCCAGGCCATCAGACTCCTTAACTCAAACTCAGCCTCTTAACATCACCATGACTTCACTTATTAATCACTCACAATCAGTAAGATACTCACACTCATTATTCTCTACCTCATACTGACAGTGTCATTTGCACACATCACTTTCTGTGTTTTGGTATCTTATTTTTTATTTAATTTTTTTTGAGATTGCTGCTACATGTCAACCATGTACAACCTATTTGCACATTCCTCTCTTGTACAGTCATGCTTATCTTAATATTTAAGTCTACAGTATACTATCATGCACATTATTTTATATTTTATATTTTGTTCTTTATATCTTTTTTTTATTCATTTCAGTTTATGCATACTTCTTTGTGTTGTTTTCTATAATATTGCACTGTCCATGGAGCGGACCTGACTCACATTTCACTGCTGGTTAATACTCTCTGTATAATCGTGTATGTGACAAATAAATCTTGAACTTGAACTTGATGGAATGTCCCCACAATTCACAAAAACAAACCTGTGTGTGTGTGTGTGTGCATGTGTAGGATCATCTGATGGATCTACATTATCTCACTGTCCTTCAGAGCCAAGAAACGAAGATCACATTTTACCTGTTCATTCAGTGCCATTTCATTCCTCTATAAACTCTGTTTTCCATTTCATTTAGTTCTAGATTCTGTGTTTTATGATTCAATAGCAGTTTAACATTAAAAAAATGTCTAATGAAATGAAGTAATAGAAACTTTTGAAATCCTTTAAAATGTATTCAAATTAAAACATAATTAATTTCCCAGACAGCAACATAGTTTTGGCCCAGATTCGGCCCACATCTGGCCCGCATGAAATCCATGATCTGGGCCGACACTGTTTGCTGTCTGGGTTACAACAAAACAAAAAATGTCATTGTTAATTTTTTTTCAACTATGATGTTGCACAACAGAACTGTATACATTAATGAAACAAATACAGTGGTTATATGATATTCCTTTAAATTATGATAATTATTATTATTATTATTATATTTTTGTGTACAGCAGTCATATGTTTGGGACTTTTACTTTGACGGTTGTTGTGAGGGTGACGGTAACTTCCTGTTTGGACCGGAAGTGAGCTCTGCGCCAGTAAGAGAAGGCGCCATTTGTAATGTGAAGCTGTTTGAAGCGATTATTATATGAAAGGTGAGTTATTCTGCTGTTGAATCGCTTCTCTGAGAGTTTGTGGCTCAGTTTGTCTGGTTTGTTTGTGTGTTATAAGCTCTTCACAGCTGGTTTTACTGTTAGAGAGCAGCCAGTGTGTGATGCTAATGCCACTAGTGGACTAACACTGAATGTCAATCTGTTCACAGATTATCAAAAACATTATAAAAACATTGTTCTGTGATTTAAGGAGGACAGAAAGAAACTGTCCACAACAGATGAGAGGCTCCAAGATTTCAGTATTTCTGAAGGCAGCTGCTGGTGACACAGGTGAACTGAAGAAGCTCATTAAATCACTTCACATGCCTTTTCACAATGTATTTCACCAATATCACTATGCATCTGTCATTTACTTTTGCAAAATTATATATATAAATTATATATATTAGTGCTGTCAATCAATTAAAAAATCAACTAATTAATCACACTTTTTTTTCTGAAATTAATTGCTATTAATGCCAACTAACATTAAAGTTTTTGAATATACTTATATTGCAATAACTTCACATTCAGTCTCCAAATTAATGTAGAAACAACATAAAGACATTATATTTTTAATATTTGTTTAATGGCATCTTTTTTATGACTGAAGGTGAGTATCACTGATAGCAATACTACTGATGTCTCTATAAAATTGTTCTTTTTTTCTAATATTTAACCATTGACTATAGCCATTCAACATTACAGTATAATTGAGAGCTATCAATTTAACATTTATTAGACTTTAATAATTTAATTATCTTTTAAGACTTTTAATTTAAAATCTAATTTAAGTGACCTTAAAACAATCTTCACATAAACCCATTATAATAAATGTCATATTATCCTGTGCCTTTCAGCAAGTACAAAATATACAGAAATGGATTAAAGTTATCAAACACTAAGTTCTAAATTAAATACAGATGAATCCTTAAAGCTACAAAAGTTATTGATTTCCTCTTTTATCTGTTTTGTTCTTTGATAAACAGACATCACAGCAGCTGGTGAATAGGCTGCTCTCACTGAAGCTAAGCAGGGTTGAGCTGGTCAGTGTCTGGATGGGAGACTCCTGGGAAAACTAGGTTGCTGCTGGAAGAGGTGTTAGTGAGGCCAGCAGGGGGTGCTCACCCTGTGGTCTGTGTTGGTCCTAACGCCGCAGTATTATAGTGACGGGGACACTATACTGTCAACAAGCACCGTCCTCCAGATGAGACATTAAACCGAGGTCCTGACTCTCTGTGGTCATTATGGCACTTCTCGTAAAGAGTAGGGGTGTAACCCCAGTGTCCTGGCCAAATCCCCTCCACTGGCCCTTATTTAATTAAATTAATTTCAAGTTTATTGTATAACGCTTTTCACAATACAAATCGTTGCAAAGCAGCTTTACAGAAAATGTAAGTTTCTACATTATATTTAGGAGTAGCTTATTAGAGGTGACTTTGGCAGAAATGTACAGTAAAAATCATGCATTTAGTTAAATTACATGTAATCAAAAAGATGGTGAACACTATTAACTGTAACAATTATACACTATATTTCCAAAAGCACTGGGACACCCCCTTATCAATCATGGCCTCCTAATAATCCCCATCCACTGAATTGGCTCTATCACTCTCTCTTCTCTCCACCTGTAGCTGTGTGTGGTGAGTGCTGTGGCTGCCGTCGAATCATCCACCTCTTCCAGCAGCAACCAGTCTTGGGCTGCAGGGTGATATGGCATATATA
Source organism: Schizothorax lantsangensis (assembly GCA_027422415.1). Classification (NCBI taxonomy): domain Eukaryota; kingdom Metazoa; phylum Chordata; class Actinopteri; order Cypriniformes; family Cyprinidae; genus Schizothorax; species Schizothorax lantsangensis. The sequence continues at coordinate 123,261 of CM049854.1, forward strand.
TATTTATATCATGGTTTGTCTGAATGCTGGATTCTGATTGGCTGGCAGGTATGCAGTAAAACCGTTTAATGCACAGGTAGTTCCAAGTCAGTTTAATCACCGCTCAATATTAATGCGCTGCTTTAATTGATGCACACTAACCAACACACACACACACAGAGAGAGACTTTTTTTTTTACTTTTAAAACTCTTTTAATCAAACAACTGATTTAAAAACATTCTTTACAATTCACCAATCAAACAATAACTCTCCAAACTCATCTCTCATCACAAGAGCATTTTTCACACTCCACCTCTCATCAAAAAAATACATGTTATTTGTTAATTTACAGTATGCATATTCCACAACAACCCAACCCTCTACAAGAGATTTGAACATTCCAAGCAAATCAGCATCTTACCCTTCATTCTCACATTTATGGGATTTTAAAATAGCCAACTTTGCCTGTCCCACTAGAAAATTACCAAGTGTACACTGTACTTTCCATTCTTTCTTATACTTCACACCCAAAATTATCATTTATTTTGTAAACATAAAACCAAGCTTAGTAAATATTTTGTCCAACAATTCAAACAAAGGAATTAATCTTAAACAATCACAAAATAAATGAAAAACAGTATCAAGAATATTGCAAAAAGGGCATGCAGACAAAACCATCCCATTAAATATTGACACAAAACTATTTGTTGCCACAGCACAATGGAGTACTCTCCGTTGGAGGTCCCCAGACCTCTTAGGAATAGGGGGCTTATTCAAACACCTCCATGATGGAGTTATTTCTGAAGAAATTGATAGATATTCTCTCCATTTAGTATCCACGCGTCTTTTCAAATGAGTATAGAACATCTCAGTTACGTACGTAACCCTAGTTCCCTGATGGAGGGAATGGAGACGTTATGTCGTGATGACATAGGGGATTTACTTGGAAGCCCCAATCATCTCTGACTTTAAGAGAAAATGCCAATGAATATTGGCTAGTGGATTTTGCATACCTGAGCCCCTCCCCGTGCATACGGGTTTAAAAGGGCGACAGGTGCATCCACTCATCAGGTTTTCCGCTGAGGAGCCGAGAACGAGTCCCAGGCAACCAGCGATGGTTCAAGATTGTGGCATGGGGACAGAACGTCTCCGTTCCCTCCATCAGGGAACAAGGGTTACGTACGTAACCGAGACGTTCCCTATCTGTCGGTCACTCCGAGTTATGTCGTGACGACATAGGGGTCCTATGGAAAGCGCCACAACCTGAACCCCGTCAACCTTGTGGCATGCAGATGCTGACAAGCGAGCGCGTGACAGACAAATGCCATGCGAAAGGTCGCAACCTTCCCATCGCCCCAGCGCAAATTCGCTAACCTTGGTGCCCGCAGGGACCACTGAGTACATCACTGCTGGAGATAGCCAAGCAGCTGTTCCTTTCCCCAGAAGTCGGAAGGGATTTCGACCTTCAATGAAAGATACTTCAAATCTTTCCTGTTTGTTGTTACAGCTTGGCAGTAATGACGGGGAACCGAGCCTTCCAGAGAAGGGCACTACGGAGGCCACATCCTGCCCGAAGGGAGGTACCATGTGGAGACACTGATATGGACTGACCCAGCCTGGGGCAGTACTACATACGACTGGACCCTGGGGCAGATCCTACCTAGGGTAGGGAGGAGAGCTGTCAGCAGGGCCTGACAGAGAGCTCTGTCAAAGGGAAGACACAGGTTTACCGAGAGGGAAACCTTACCATGGAAGAATACACGTATGGTATTACCCGAAGGGAATCAGGCCATACGGACACCTAGCCGAGTACAGGGGCTGACCGGAGACCCGGGCGAGCTTGCACCAGTACTGAGCCTGGCGTCAGACTGCTCCGCCCAGTCTGACTGCCGGGGATGCTGGAGGAACTCCACCAGGGTTCGCTGTCCGGGGAGGTGAACTGGAGGAGAAAAACATGTGCTCGTATCCCCGGGTGAGGGGGAATGGCGCAGCAAGCGTGACACCGGCCAGTTCTTCCCGCCACTTACCTGCTACCCAACACACGGGAAGAAACTGGCTCAATTCGAAGACTGTAGAATCTCGTGAAGGTGTTCGGTGTCGCCCAGCCCACAGCTCTACAGATGTCTGCCAGAGAGGCGCCATGTGCCAATGCATAGGAGGAGGCAACACTCCTTGTAGAGTGAGCCCTCACCCCCATGGGGCACGGCTCACCTTGGGATTGGTACGCCAAGGCGATGGCATCCACTATCCAGTGGGCCAACCTCTGCTTGGAGACAGCCTTCCCTTTCTGCTGACCTCCGTAACAGACAAAGAGCTGCTCAGAGCTTCTGAAGCTCCGGTTACGGTCCACGTATATGCGCAATGCTCTTACGGGACACCGCAACGCCAAGGCTGGATCGGCCTCCTCCGAAGGCAGTGCTTGCAGGTTCACCACCTGATCGCGGAAGGGCGTGGTGGGAACCTTGGGCACGTATCCAGGCCGGGGTCTCAGGACAACGTGAGAGTAGACCGGCCCGAACACAAGGCACTCTTCGGTCACTGAAAATGCTTGGAGGTCCCCGACCCTCTTGATGGAAGTGAGCGCGGTCAGGAGCGCGGTCTTAGCCGACAGGTATTTCAGCTCGACTGAGTCCAGCGACTCAAAGGGACCCCTCTGAAGTCCAGACAGGACGATAGAGAGGTCCCAGGAGGGCATCAGGGGTGGCCTAGGGGGATTCAACCTCCTGGCACCCCTCAGGAACCTCACGATGAGATCATGCTTTCCCAGGGACCGGCTGTCCACTGCATCGTGATGGGCCGCGATAGCAGTCACATACACTTTCAAGGTGGAGGGTGACAGCCTACGCTCCAACCTTTCTTGCAGGAAAGAAAGCACTACTCCAATCATGCAGCTTCGGGGGTCTTCTCGGCGAGAAGAACACCAGTTCGCGAACAGACTCCACTTCAGTGCATAGGCTTGCCTTGTAGAAGGAGCGCTAGCCTGAGTGATGGTCTCTACCACAGCCTGTGGGAGACCACTCAAGTCTGCCGCGTCCCGTCCAGGAGCCACACATAAAGGTTCCACACAGCGGGTGCCATATGGTGCCGAACCCCTGAGAAAGGAGGTCCTTCCTCAGAGGAATGCACCAGGGAGGGGCTGTCGCGAGGAGAATGAGTTTGGGAAACCAGGTCCGGGTGGGCCAGAACGGCGCAACCAGCAGGACCTGCTCCTCGTCCTCCCTGACCTTGCACAGTGTCTGTGCGAGCAGGCTCATTGGAGGAAATGCATACTTGCATAGAGCCTGAGGCCAGCTGTGTGCCAGTGCGTCCGTGCCGAGGGGGCCCTCGGTCAGGGAGAAATACAGCTGGCAGTGGGAGGACTCGCGGGAAGCAAACAGGTCTACCTGAGCTTCCCCGAATCGACTCCAGATCAGCCGGATCATCTCGGGATGGAGTCGCCATTCTCTGGGGAAAGTGAGCTGTCGTGCGAGCGCATCGGCCGCACGATTCCCCGGTATGTGGGCAGCACGCAGCGATTTGAGCCACGTGTGACTCCAGAGGAGGAGATGGCGGGCGAGCTGTGACATGCGGCGTGATCGTATACCTCCCATCCGGTTGATGTTGTCCGTACGGACCAACACATGCTTGCCTAACAGCAGTGGCCGAGCTGCCGCAAGGCCAGATGCACTGCCAACAGCTCTAGGCAGTTGATGTGCCAAAGCAGTCGAGGCCCCGTCCAGAGCCCCGAGGCTGCCTGCCCGTTGCATGTAGCGCCCCAGCCCGTGCTGGAGGCATCTGTTGTGACAACAACATCCCGAGACACTTATTTTAAGGGCACCCCGGCCCGTAGAAAGGCAAGGTCCGTCCAGGGGAATCGGGAGTCGGGAGTGCAACCAGTGCTGAAGTGGTCTCATATGAAGCAATCCGAGCGGCGTGACTGCAGCTGCGGATGCCATATGCCCCAGGAGCCTCTGAAACTGTTTCAGTGGAACCAAAGTCCTGCCTCTGAAGGAACTCAGGCAGTTCAGCACTGATTGGGCGTGCTCGTCCGTGAGGCGTGACGTCATTCTTACTGAGTCTAACTCCACACTGAGAAAAGAGATTCTCTGCACAGGGGAGAGCTTGCTCTTTTCCCAGTTGACCCGAAGCCCCAACTGGCTGAGGTGCCCGAGCACCAGGTCCCTGTGATCGCACAACTGTTCTCGCGCGCAGGCCATGCTCGAGACAGTTGAGGATCCTGATGCCCACTTCCTGTAACGGGGCAAGGGAACTGCCTGAGTTCCTCCGCGACCTTCATGAAGACACGGGGGGACAGGGAGAGCCCGAAGGGGAGGACCCTGTACTGCCATGCCCGACCCTCGGACGCAAACCGTAGGAACGGTCAGTGTCGCAGAAGGATCGAAACATGAAAGCAAGCACCCTTCAGGTCGATCGCTGCAAACCAATCCCGGGGCTGGATGCATTTGATCATGCGCCTGTGCGTCAACATCTTGAACGGGAGCCTGTGCAGGGCCCAGTTCAGGAGTCGCAAATCTAGGATTGGTCGAAGACCACCGCCTTTCTTGGGTACGATGAAGTAAGGGCTGTAAAACCCCTGCCTCATCTCGGCTGGAGGGACCGGCTCGATTGCATCCTTTGCCAGGAGGACAGCAATCTCCTCGCGCAAGACAGGAGCATTCCGAGCTGCCACCAAAGTCTCGAGAACGCCGCTGAACTTGGGAGGTCGCCTGGCGAACTGAATCGCGTAGCCGAGTCGGATTGTGCGCGTGAGCCAACGAGACGGGCTGGGCAGCGCAAGCCATGCCTCCAGACGCCATGCAAGTGGCTCCAACGGCACAATCAGCGTACCCGCGGTGGTGCAGCGAAGGGGAGTAGAGCTGGATGGTACAGAAGGTCCTGCATTCTGACTCATCCTCGCAGAACTCCCTGAGTCCCTGTAGGGGCTGGCTAGAGGCGTGTGGGGAGGCACTGCATCCCCAACCGCACTCTCTTGGCCACTGGCAAATGGGTCGCGGGCGAGAGTGAGGAGGCAGTGTGTCGCACACTGTCAGCCCGCGAGCCTGAGAACTCGGAAGAAAGGGAATTGCTCTGGCCCTTGAGCCAGCAGTGGAACAGAATGAAATGATTCTCCCCCTGCCCTCCTTCGGGGGAAGGAGCGGCGCTGTCCTCGCCATCTCCTGAGATCGAGCAGCTTCCCACATCTCCGGGTTGCCCGTGTCAGGGCCGCTTTATCGCCTCCCTGGACGATGTCGGGGCCAGCTGGAACACGGGGGGCGCCGCGTTCCTGCGAGAGGCTCGACGCGCCGGCCTAGGTGATGATTCAGCATGGGGCGGAGCAGCTCTGGAGGACACAGGAGGGCGCCCACAGCGACGAGCAGACTGGGGCTTGCCCTACGGCGGAGCGGTGGCAGATGGTGCCTCACACCGGGGCAAGATGTGTTGGATAGCCTCGGTCTGCTTCTGTACTGGTGAGAACTGCCACAGTCCTCAACAGTGTCGCCGAACCATCCAGCCTGAGAGACGAGAACATCGAGAAAGCGCACTTTGTCGATATCGCTTCTCTCAGCAAGCCTGAGCCATAGATGGCGCTCTTGGACCACAAGTGTGAACATCGCCTTCCCGAGGGACTGCGCTGTGACTTCCGTCGCCCATAGGGCGAGGTCAGTCGCTAAGCGCAGTTCCTGCTTCAACCTCGGGTTGGAACTACCCTCGTGCATTTTAATGCCTTGGCTTGGTGTACTCGCAGGATAGCTATGGCATGCAGTGCAGAGGCGGCTTTGCCCGCAGCACTGTAAGCTTTGGCCGCGAGAGCGGCCATCAGCTTACAGGCTTTGGACGTGAGACGAGGACAATTCCTCCAAGTGGCGGCGTTTTGCAGGCCACAAGTGCACCGCAACCGCACTCTCCACCTGGGGAATGTCAACGTACCCCCTAGCCGCCCCGCCATCGAGGGTAGCGAGGATGGAGGAGGCAGACGAGCCACTTCTGGCCGTAAAAAGGGGCCGTCCACGACTTCATCAGCTCCTCGTGTACTTCCGGGAGGAAAGGAACCAGGGCAGAGCGTGGTCGCGAGCCACGGTCCTTGCCGAGGAGCCAATCATCTCGCCGCGAGGGCTCGGGACTGGGAGGTGTGCACGCCTCCAGTCCGATCTCGCGGCGGCCCTGGAAAGCACGGCCGTCAACTCTGGGTCCGATTCGGCAGCGGCCGTGACACCCGAGGGGGGCAGCCCCGCCGAATCTTCATCCTCAGAGGATGATTGCCCATCCCCCGATGCCGCGATCAACATCTGATCCTCTATCGGCGCGCCGAATGAAACGCTGGGCACGCCGTGAGACGACACAGCCGAATCACCGGGGAGCCGCACAGAACAGCTGCTGCGGAAGGAGTGAAAGGTCCGTGGGGACTGGCCCGGCGGAAAGGCTCTCACTGTAACCCTCAGATCGCCCAGAGCACTAGCCGATGGTTCTCTGCTCGTGGCAGAGAAGCCAGCATGGGTAGTGACAGAGGGAGCTCCTCCCATCCCCGTGAGGAGAGAGAGGCGCGATCGCAGCGCTACCATGGTTACACGCTCAGAACAAACGCATAAACCATCCACGAACGCAGCTTCAGCGTGCTGGAGCCCAGACACTGAAGACAATGATCGTGGCTGTCGACAGAGGATAGGAAACGACCGCAACCAAGAGGACACGGCCGAAATGGCGTCTTTAAAAAGACGCGAGCCGACTGTGATTTTGCTCTTTTAGGAAATCTGCTCTTTTAGTTGAAGTGCCCAGGGGAATCGCTGCAGACAGGGACACCACTGTTCGCACCGTAACGCCAACCAGAACAGCTTCCAGACAGATGATGAATGGCTTTGTGGAGATCAACACGTTCATCCACTCGGCTCCGAAGCAAACATCTGATGAGTGGATGCACCTGTCGCCCTTTTATACCCGTATGCACGGGGAGTGGCTCAGGTATGAAAAGTCCACTAGCCAATATTCATTGGCGTTTTCTCTTAAATTTAGAGATGATTGGGGCTTCCAAGTAAATCCCCTATGTCATCATGACATAACTCGGAGTGACCGACAGATAGGGAACAGGGATTTCACACACAAACAATACAATATCTTTTTATCAGCATTGTGAAACAATACATCTTCACACACTTTCAATAAGGTATTATTTAGATCTTCATCCAAATCAAAAATTGTTAACTCGAAAATCCAGAAAAATCTAAAACCTTCCACCATTCTCAATAAAATTGTTTACATAGGTCAAGAAAGACTGAGGAAAAGATTTTTTTAGGTCTCCAATTATCCCTTCAACATATCTTTCTGATCTAAGCCCAACCCTATTTGCTATTGATTTAGCTGCGTACCATTGACCATTTGAAAAATCAATTAAATATTTTACAGTGTTTAAAAACCTATCAATTACTGAACTCAAAATGGAAGAATTCATTTTGAAGAGAGGATTAAAAAAACAATGGTTCTAAAACACCATAATGTTCATCATCATCTCTCAATTATTTTAAACACTTGCCAGGCTTTTAATACAGATACATAAAAGTTAGAAAAAGAAACACTTACTTTTGAAACAAAAGATTTTTCAATTAAAAACAACTGCTTAGCTAATCCAACTCCCCCAATACTTTGTAAAACAGACAAACCTAATGCAATCCAGGGTATCTTATCTGAACAATACAATAGCCTTTGTAATGTTTGAAACCTCATTGTCTTGACTCTTGCCTCCAGATTTATAAGTCCTTGACCTCCTATTACTGGGAGATACAAAACTCCAGGAGGAAGCCAATGATAACCATCCCAAAAGAATTTAACAAAGGCTTTTTGAATCAAGGATATTATAGTTTTGAATTTTTAAATTAGTTTTTATTTTAATATCGTTTTTAATATCAAATTTCCTATAATTTCAGTTTAGTTTTAGTTAGATTCATTAATGGTGTTGTTAGTTTTAGTTTAGTTTTTATTTTGTGAACACATTTATATTTAGTTTTTATATATTTTAGTTTCAGTTTTAGTAATTATAGATTAACAGAGTTAATGGAACACTTGCAGTGTAGACCAAACCAAGACATTTAATTTTAGCAAAGTTGAATGTTTGCAGTTTACAGTTAACTTTGTGCAAACCTCTTAATAATGAAAATAAAATAATTATTTACAATTCAACAAAAAACAAAAATATGCAACTTATGTATACAATTTATTAATTCATATTCATGTTCATTTTCATTCATATTAAAGATGTAATCTTGTTTAATATGCCAATAGTTTACAAACAACAAGCTAATCAAGGTTTTCAGAGTTACTAGACAGCATCAGGCAGTTGAGTTTTAATCAGGGTTGGAGCTAAATTCTGCAGGACAATGACCCTCTAGTGCTGGATTTGAGGAAACATGCCCTGCGTCCCAATGTGCATACTATCAACCCTATCTGCCCTAAATAGTATTAAAAATATCACATAGCATTTAGCATGGACAGTGTGCACATTTGGGACGCAGGCATGTTCTTTGCAATCGTCATTGAAACTCTGTAAACTTTATTGTTGTCCATCTGTGTTTTCAATGCGTTTATTTGTTGGATCTTTTGCACAGACAAGCGACCGTTGCACACTACTGTATGTCCGTCTCTCCCTTTATGAACATACACTATAAGAAGAAACAATCTAAAATGCTTTGAAACCTCATACTACTCAAAAATAAATGCGATATGGTGATTTAAATGATGTTTGCAGACTTTGCACTTTACTTTGACGAGCCGCTCCAGCGTGTACGCGCTTCAGATGAAGCCCCTTTTACACAACACAACACGGCAAGCGGTGAAAACAGCGCAGCTATCGCTTTCTCTCACTTTGGATGTGTTTTATACAGTCAATGCGGTGCTCGTGTTATGGACTGGAGGCGGACGTTACCATAGTAATCGCAAAGCGTGACAAAATGACTATTCACTAAAGTCAGCTCATCTAAAACTTTTTTAATTCTGTGTCTGTTAACTCACTCTCATGTTGTTCTCACACGTCAAGCATGCTTTTAAACGTTCGTGCGCTGTAAGGTGTGCATTATTATTATTTCCCATGTCATATTTTATAGTAATTTCCCATTTCATAGCCCGCGCCTTGTTTTTTAAATGCAAAAACGCATTCTCTGTGAATAGCCTAAGGACTCAGCTCACGTGCATGAAGCGCCATCTATTTCCCTAAACAACGCAGGCCTGATTTCTGGCACAGAATGAAAGCTTATTAAATCATGAACACGATTATTTATTTTTGCTAATTATTATTTTAATTTAGTTAGTTTTTCAGTTACTGTTGTTAGTTTCGTTTAGTTTTAGTTTTTCATTTATTTAGAAATTTTAATTTTATTTGTTTACGAAAATGTTTTTTGACCAATAGTTTTAGTCTTAGTTTCAGTTTTCGTTTACGAAAATAACCTTGTTTTGAATAACAATCAATAACTCGTCAGGGTACAGTCAACACTGTAAATCTGTGCCACAACATTGAGGCTGCCAAATTATTAACGATTAGACATCTCCCTCTAAAAGATAACTGTGGGAGAATCCATCTCCCCTTCTGTAGTTTCCCCACAATTTTATCAACCGACCCTTCCCAATTCTTTGTCATATAAGTATCAGATCCTAAATACACCCCAAGAACTTTAAAAACATAATTAATCCATTCACATTGTTGTGGAAGTTGGGGAGGATCCATATTCCTGCACTCGCCTAACAGAAGGGATGTACACTTATCCCAATTAATTCTAGCAGATGTGGCTTTTTGAAAAGTTTTCAAACTAGAAGTCAAAGCAGCCATATCATCAATGTTCCTTATAAAAACAGTTATGTCATCAGCATAAGCTGTGAGTTTTACAGGTGGGATCTCTGGAAAACCAGGAATACAAAATCCATACAGTCGTTTCCTCAAATATGACAAAAAAGGCTCAATAGCAATTTAATATAAAAGTCCAGAAAGAGGGCATCCTTGTCGTATGCCTCTTGTTACTGCAAAAGGTCTAGTTAAACAAACATTAATCTTAAGCATACTAGATGTTTCACTGTAAAGCAGTTTAATACAAGAAACAAATTGTGGTCCAAAGCCAAAGGCCTTCAGAGTCTTTAGTAAATAAAAGTGATCCACTCTGTCAAAAGCTTTTTCTTGATCTAAGGATAAGAGTCCAATATCAATTTGATGATTTTTTGGCAACTGCAATAATCAAAGTCAATGTCTGCTTTATTGTCAATTCTGCCACATGTACCGTATATACAGAGAATTGAAATTGCGTTACTCTCAGACCCTTGGTGCATACAGATAACACTAAACACTAACAGTAGAACGTAAAAATACAGATAAATACAAATCAAATATATACATATTGTGGCGGGAGGAGCAAACGACAGACACAGTGGGTGTGGCGTCAGGCCTCCAAAGGGGATTAAGTGTCCAAAATAAACAGGGGATCTGGTGTCCTCGTCGTGCTGCGCGGGTTGTGAAGGAGGGGCAGTGTTTCTGGAAGGAAGGGTCCAGGTAAGGGGCGGAGTCCGGTGGCCGCACGCGCTCCCCCTTGGGTCCGGGGCGCGAGGGCGGCGGCTTCTGTCGGCGGCTTCGTCCTCCTTTGGGCCCGCGGCGCTTCCAGGGGTACGGCCCGGCATCCTGGCCCGTCAGCCGTCTCGCGGGTGCGGTCCTCCGCGCTCGACGCTCCCTTCCTGGACCCACGAGGACACCAGCGTGCATGCACGGGGAAGAGACCGGTCTCCAGAGGAGAGGCGCAGCCGGCATATAACAGCGGCGGTGATGAGGCTCCATTCACTTCAGGTGTGTGCCTCATCACACGCCGCCAGACCTGGCTGTTTCAGCGCCCCTCCTCTCTCACACACCCACTCCCGTCGGGAGCCTGGTGAAGGGCGGCGATTAAGGGACGGGGAGTGCTGATAATTAGGGGGGGAGGCAACTGACTCGTCACAATATATATATGTATATATACTGACGGGTGCTGTAGATGTCCTGGAGGGAGGGGAGAGAGACACCAAAAATCTTCTCAGCTGCTCTCACTATCCGTTGAAGGGTCTTACGGCAGGACGCATTGCAGGCGCCGTACCACACAGTGATGCAGCTAGTTAGGATGCTCTCAATGGTGCCTCTGTAGAAGGTGCACATGATGGGGGCCGGGGCTCTGGCTCTCCTGAGTTTGCGGAGGAAGTAGAGACGCTGCTGTGCTTTCTTGGCCAGTGCTGCAGTGTTGTTAGTCCAGGAGAGGTCCTCTGTGATGTGTACACCCAGGAACTTGGTGCTGCTCACTCTCTCCACAGTCGCACCATTGATGGTCAGAGGAGCATGCTGAGTGTGCACTCTCCTGAAGTCAACAACAATCTCCTTTGTCTTCTCCACATTCAGAGAGAGATTGTTGTCACTGCACCACCCGGCCAGGCGGCTAACCTCGCTCCTGTAGTTTGTCTCATCTCTGTTGCTGATGAGACCCACCACAGTCGTGTCATCCGCAAATTTAATGAAGAGGTTGGAGTTGTTTGACGGTGTGCAGTCATGAGTCAGCAGAGTGAAGAGGAGGGGGCTCAGCACATGTCCTTGGGGGGGCTCCTGTGTTCAGTGTGATGGTGCTGGATGTGTTACTGCCGACCCGTACTGCCTGAGGTCTCCCGGTCAGAAAGTCCAACAGCCAGTTGCACAGCGACGTATTGAGCCCCAGCTGGACCAATTTATGAATGAGCTGTTGAGGGATGATTGTGTTGAATGCTGAACTGAAGTCTATGAACAGCATTCTGACATACGAGTCTTTTTTTTGTCCAGATGTGTGAGGGCTGGGTGGAGGGCAGTGGCGATGGCATCATCGGTTGAGCGGTTGGACCTATATGCAAACTGGAAGGGGTCCAGGGAGGGGGGGGGCAGACTTGATGTGGTGCTTGACTAGCCATTCAAAGCACTTCCTGAGAATAGGAGTGAGTGCTACTGGACGGTAGTCATTGAAGCAGGATGGAGATTACTTATTCGGGACTGGAATGATGGTGGTAGCTTTGAAGCATGTGGGGACAACAGCCTGACTTAGTGAGATGTTGAAAATGTTTGTGAAGACATCAGTGAGTTCCACTGCACAGTCTCTCAGTACACGCCCAGGAATGTTGTCAGGACCCGGAGCTTTGCGTGCATTGATCCTGCTGAGGGATCTCCTCACGCTGTCCGGGGACAGCATCATCACCTGGTCGCCGGGAGGAGGTGGAGTCTTCTGTGCAGTGGTACTGTTTTGTGCCTCAAAGCGAGCAAAGAATGCGTTCAGCTCATTCAGCAGGGGGATGCTGCTGTCACAGGTCTGTGGTGGGACCAGTCCTGTCCCATACGGCCAAGTATGGTGACCCATACTCAGAATTCGTGCTCTGCATTTAACCCATCCAAAGTGCACACACACAGCAGTGAACACACACACACCATGAACACACACCCGGAGCCGTGGGCAGCCATTTATGCTGCGGCGCCCGGGGAGCAGTTGGGGGTTCGGTGCCTTGCTCAAGGGCACCTCAGTCGTGGTATTGAGGGTGGAGAGAGCACTGTACATTCACTCCCCCCACCTACAATTCCTGCCAGTCCGAGACTCGAACTCGCAACCTTTAGATTATGAGTCCAAATCTCTAACCATTAGGCCACGACTTCCCCCTTAGTGTCTCTTAATGTCGCTTAACAAAAATAAGTTGTCGAATATTGTCCGTTTAGGGATACAGTATGACTGGTCCTCATGAATTATAGTTGCCATACATTTCTTCAACCTATTATTTAAAGCTTTTGACAGTGTCACGGTTCATGGATCCGTGTGCTCATTCTGTGTGTATGTGTCTGTGTGGTGTGTGGGTCCGCTCGTTGGGCTTGTCAGCGTTGCCTAGTTACTACGCATCTGACAAGGTAATCAGAGCGGCCACAGGTGTAGCTCGTCTACACTGCCTATATCTGGCTGGCGTTTCTGTGTGTGTGTTGTCAGATCGTTGTTGCTCATGTCCTGCCTTGCTCTTTGTCGGTCCTCCTAGTTCCTGAGTCCAGTTTTCGCCTGCTTGCTGTCCTTGATCTCCTGGAGGGTGAGAACTGATTGGAGTACTATCTCTGCCTGTGCTGGAGACTCCTCACTGCCGGATTTCTGCTCCTTTTCTGTGGCTGTTGTGGAGTTGTCTAATAAAGACTTATTATTCACTCGCAATTGGATCTTGAGTTTCTGTTTCATGACAGACAGTATTTTAAAATCAGTACACAGCAACGACACAGGACGCCAGTTCTTTAAGAGTCCAAGATCTCCTTTCTTGGGGATTAATGTCAACACTGCTCTTCGACAGCTTAGCGGTAAAACACCTTGGTTAAAGGACTAAAAAATAAACATCATACAAATCATGTCCAATCACATTCCAAAAGCTTTTAAAAAACTCAGCAGAGAGGCTACCCGCACTCAAAGATTTGCCACTGCTCAGCTCTTGCACAGCACTTGAAAGCTCAGAAAAAGTCAAGAATCCCTCCAATTTCATCTTTTCTTCTTTAGACAACTGTGGAAGATCTAGAAGAAGTTTGTCAACTGCTGCTTTCTCACAAAGTTCTGACTAATAAAGTTTCTCATAAGAAGAGACAGCAGAAACTATCATTTCTCGTTGATTGGTTATTTCATTGCCATTAGGAAGTTTCAATCTGTGAAAAAAATTCTGCTCTTTTGACTTTTTCTCCAGTGCAGAAAAAAAGCAGTTGGAGCATCCATTTCATTACACTTCACATATCTTGTTCTGACAAATGTCTCCTTCTCCTGCTCCTTCAATGAATCCTTCAAAATACCTTTGTTCTCTTTAATGATATCACCTCCTCCCTGATTATGGAGGCTTTGTTGAAGAATTTCTTGCTCTATCATCTTCATCTTCACTTTCAAGTTCTCAGTATTATTTGCTGTGTGTTGTTGACACAGAGATGAATAACTACCTCTCTCTTCTCTCCAAGACTTCCAAAAAAGATCAAAGGAGTGCACAAAGATGTGGTCTTGAAGTAATTTATTATTAAAGTGCCAATATGATTTATAGGATTTAGGTGACAAGACAGACATAGACATAGAAATATAATGATGATCTGACATAGATGTAGGAGAGATACGACTACTAAAAAATCTTCCTTTATTGCATTCCTCAGTGTAAAAATGATCCAATCTGGCAACAGAAACATTATTTGAATTAATTTTCAGCCAAGTATACTGTTTAACATAAGGATAAGCGTCTCTCCATAAATCTACAAAATTGTCTATTAATTAAAGATTAAAAAACATCTGCTGAACCAATATGAGGTTCCTCATGGTTCCTATCCAAATTATGATCTACAGTACAGTTAAAATCACCACCTATAACAACAATCTTATCATCTGAACACTTCAACAATTCTTCAGAAAATTTCAGAAAAAACTCATAGCGCTCGCTTCCTATATTAGGAGCATAAATATTATAAAAAGAAAAACTATTATTGCCTATTATTAGATCAGCTCGAAAAAGGCATCCAGGTATTATTTCTAAGAAAACTGGATTATCTTTAACATGCTTTGAACATAAAAACGCAACACCAGCACTCACATTCGTGACTATGACTAAGACTAATACTGCCCTCCTATTCATTTATCCAATATGTTTCATTACAGGCATCAGTATGAGTCTCCCACAAAATTACATCTGCTTTTTTAAGTTGTAGATACTTAAATAAAGTCGCTGTCTTTCGTACATCCCTACATCCATTTATATTTAAAGATCCGATGTTAAAAGATACCATCAGGATGAAAAAAGAGAAAATGAATAAATACCAATATAGATACATAATTCCAATACATAATACCTCTTTAAGGACTTTTCTTTACTCTTTTTCTGACAGCACTTACAAACTTTTTTAAACGATAACGCTTAGGCTGATCTAATTCCTCAACTGTTGCTTTCTTCATAGCAATTACAGAGGAATCAATAAAAAGCCTTAAATCAGGAAAGTACATTTCAATCTTTGGTTTTCTCCGATTTTTTTGTAACATTCAAGAAGTCATCTAGCTGTTCCAAACTGTAAAATCTAGGCTTCTTTAATCTCCCAACAGTACTTTCCTGAGAACTTAATCCATCCAATTCATCAGTGATTAAATCTGAACACTCACTTTCCAAATCACTGTCAACAACCTGTGATGCTGGCATTTCAACCAAAAGATCAGCATCATTTTGAGACATATTACTGCTTGCTGCCTGTGCCTCATCCAAGACATCACTCACTTTAGGCCCATCTCGTTCTCCAGATTGTTCTAACTCCTCAACAGTTTCTACAGGATCATTCGTTCCACTCTGCCTAGCATCAGGAATTGTCGCATCTGTTTCTATAATCTCAATACTACCACCCTGATGCAACTGTTTTCTCATTTCATTAGATGCGGAATTTTCCATGTTCAAATCAGCTGCAACACTTTCTGTAGTCGGTTTAACCCTAAGGGGATGGCTGTATCGCCGGCGATACCAGCTCAGTTTTTTTTAAGACCAGTGCAAAAGACACTAAAAATACTCCGTCGATTTTGGTCATACAGATAAGTGTTATACATCAATGGAAACTGTTAAGTGTCTACTTTTTTTTGTGTACACTCACAAATACAACAAACTTTGTGGTTTTGAAAAAAAAAAGAAAACAAACAGGATGCGCTCTCTGTCTTCTCCGTCTCCGCGAACTGCTGTTTGAAATACGTCACTAAAATGAACTGTAACTCAGCGAAAACTCAACACACAGACATGGGCGTTATATTTATAGAAAGCTGGAAGTGTCTACTTTCAAATGAAGTAAGTCTTATCGAAAACAAACATTCTGTGATGAAGTAATCCGTATGAAACCAACACGATGTTCAGTCTTTCTAGTCTAACTCATTATTTCTAATGCGATCCCGCCCCCTCGCGGCACACGCATTTCATATGTAAATAACCACGTGTGCTGCGTGCTCATGGAGACGCCCAACAACAAACAAAGCCTGAGGAGAGCATACTGTTCGTTTCTGGAAGAAGAGGAGCTGATAAATGCTGGATTTCCCTCAAAATAAGAGCAAGAGTTCATCCAGAAGAGAAGATCAATCTGATGAGTAAGTAATGTTTATTTTTTGCATTAGTTAACGTGTTATTGTGACATAAACACGTTTATTTGGGTTTTTCCCAAATGACAACATGATGAATGCTACCATCTAAGAATGTTTAGACCATGTTTATAATTAATACTCTGTTCAAAAATAGATTTAATAGCGTGCTAAACAATAATTAGTTTCTCAGATATAAAATATCCTTTTTTATAGTACAAAGTACATCCTTTTGTAGTAGAAATTGATGGGCAATTCATTGTATTTAAATTTCTTACCCGCGATGATGTTTTCATGCTCTATATAAAACAATAAAAGTAATATGAGTGTACACTGTAACATGATGAATGCTACGAGTCTAAGTATGTTTAGAACATGTTTATTATAAATAGCCTACTGTTCAAAAATAGATTTTAATAACATGCTAAACAATAATAATTAGTTTCTCAGATATAAAATGTATTTTTTTGTTTACGATAGTACAAATCATGCGTGAGTCTATAAAACCTATATATATAAAAAGATGCTCTTGATATTAACATGCTCACAAATGCTTTTTTTTTTTTTTGGTTGTTTGTATTTTATTGAATCAGATACCTGCACCACAGATGATGAATCCTGATGACTTTCTTCAAACTGTTTTCCTCTGAGAGCGCTGTACCAACATCAGATATTCAACTTCACTGATATTCTATGGTAAAACAAGATCCTTGACTACTGATTGTTTTTTTCTTCTTGAATCCATGGAAATAAGCAGAAACACTTAAATAACATGCAACTATCAGGTATGACAAAAAAATGTATAACCTGAATGCAAAGTAAGTCGCTTTGGATAAAAGCGTCTGCTAAATGCATAAATGTATGATTTATTTATTTTACTTGTTGAACAGAATCTGTTGCAGGAATGACTCAAAGTCTGTTCACACCTCTGTGGTTAGATCAGTGTGCACAATAATGTGTCTTTGACCTTCATTATGTATGTTTTGATTATACTGTCTTGTAAATAAAATACAAATAATAAAAAAAATTCTCTCTTACCTGCCTCAAAGTCACAGTCACACTGATGGGCCATTAGCAGCCTTTACGGGAGGGGCCCTTTGTCTCTCAGGTGAGAATCACTTAATATTCAAGGCCATTGCCACTCCCTCGCATATAGGCTTTCAATCACAAACCTTTCTTAAAAAATTTAAATCAATATATTGTTTTCTGTGAATGAGTAAGCAGAATGATTCTCACATAATTGTGAAGTAAATATTCTAGCCGACAAGACTGATTACTCAAAAGTCTTATTCAGGACTATTTAGTGTGGGTTTTATGGCCTTATTTCAGCTACATTTTTTTTCCCAAAACTTACTAACCAAGCATAATATTTTTGTTCTAAAAAATGCAAACATGTACATCCATCTTGGTCACATATTATTGTAGCACAGTTTGTGCTGAATACAAAAACATGTTGGTTAATAGTATGTTATAAGTAGCTGAAATAAGCACAAATATCAGGGCATGTCAAAACATCTCAAAGGCCCCAAAATCACCTCAGACCCCAGAGGGTTAACCAAATCATTATTCTCCAAAACATTTGAATCTTCCACTGGATTAGATTCTGAACCATTCTTTGCACTTTGAGCCTCTTTAACCACAGGACAGCCCATTTTAATATGGCCATATTTTCCACAAACAAAGCATTTCATGGTCTCAGTACTGATAAAGACCGTATAGTCCCTACTAAACACTGTCAATTTAACAGACACCTCAAGCGTTTAAAATTCGGCACTTAATATTATCAGAGCCTGACGTCTGAAAGACATGACATGTTTCAACTCTGGGCTTTTTAGTCCCAGAGGAATCATTTTAATCGGCCCAACCAATTTTCCGTAACGAGCTAAAATAGACTCAAGCGCTTTATCAGAAATAAATGGAGGTACGTTTGACAACATCACTGTTTTGGAAAGATTAGACAAAGGTAAGACTGGAACAAACACATCTTGAACAGTCAAACCACGCTCCACCAACTGACTAACCATTTCGATTTCCTTCAGAAATACGACAATTGCTTTGTTCATTCTAGAAGCGGACATTATGTTTTATGCACCTATTTCTCGACCAATAGCGACCAAAATATTCTCAATGGAAATTAACTCATCTGACGGCATGCACTTGCACGCGTACCGAGCAGACAAACAGGAAAATCCATCAGAATTTAAGCCCATCTTCTCCTCTAACTTACAGCAATATTCAAAATAAAAAATAAATAAACTCAGAAAGGAAAAGTTAGAAACTCACTCAGTAACTCCACACACTCCCCGCTCACACGCTCCACAGTCACGCCGCACATGCACACACAGAGAGAGAGAGAGGTCGGAGATCACAGCACACACATAAACTTGTTGTCAGCGCTGCCCCACAAATTTTATTAATAAAATAACCTAGATAGTAGATCAGCAGCCATATCACCCTGTAGTCCAAGACTGGTTGCCCACTGAAGCTAAGCAGGGTTGAGCTGGTCAGTACCTGGATGGGAGACCTCCTGGGGAAAACTAGGTTGCTGCTGGAAGAGGTGTTAGTGAGGCCAGCAGGGGGTGCTCACCCTGCAGTCTGTGTGGGTCCTAACACCCCAGTATAGTGATGGGGACACTATACTGTAAAAAGCACCGTCCTTTGGATGAGACGTTAAACCGAGGTCCTGACTCTCTGTGGTCATTAAAAATCCCAGGATGTCCTTCGAAAAAGTGTAGGGGTGTTACCCCGACATCCTGGCCAAATTTGCCCATTGGCCTCTGACCATCATGGCCTCCTAATCATCCCCATACACTGATTGGCTTCTTCAATCTGTCTCCTCTCCACCTGTAGCTGGTGTGTGGTGGGCGTTCTGGCACAATATGGCTGCCGTCGCATCATCCAGGTGGATGCTGCACATTGGTGATGGTTGAGGAGATTCCAACCTTCTATGTAAAGCGCTTTGAGTACCCAGAAAAGTGCTATATAAATGTAACAAATTATTATTATTATTATTATTATAGATCACTACATTATATTCCCCAGCAATGAGGTGTAAAATCACTGTTTGTGAAGTAACTAAAAACAGCTTCATTGTTTGTAGAGAGAGACACGCAGACGCAGGTAACGCACACACAACTGTCATCTCTCTCTCTCTCGATCTCTTTGAAAATTAATTCAAATAAATGCTATAATTCATGCAAATAAATGTGATCTATTATTAGTCAATTATTCCACCAAATGTCAAGACATCGATCAGATGATATATTTCTGATCTGATTAAACTGACTTGGTGATGATGTTAATGATCATTTCCTTGTATTGTGCATGCTGAGTATTACTGATATTAACTATATGGCTCCGCATTATCGTCCGGGCAGAACTATTGTTCCAGCCACCAAAGACAGATTCACAAATAACTAGGGCTGGTCCAAATACCATTTTTTGAGCTTCGAAGCTTCGGTAGTAATCAACACAGAATATTCGAAGCTTCGGAGGGAGGGGCTGAACATATTCTTCTCTCTAATAAAAGCAGGAATCTCTGTGCGTCTGTCTGTCTGTTTGCATTTTTATTATGTCGAGAACCGTTCATCCAATGACTTCACGCATGGCGGGTGTGTTGCTGCGGACTCAAGGGAGTGCAGTGTCGCATTTTGGTGCAATATGGACACGCGACACGTTCAGAATTAATAAACTTTTAATAAACTACAGAACAGCACAAGCCGGAAGCGGCGTGCTTCACAAGGGCAGGGCTTATATGCTCCTAGAATGAACACTGCACTATAGTGATACAAAACACACAGGTCTGTTAAGAGCAATACTTTTAATAAGGTAGCCCAGTGATTAATTTGTAAATTGAGAGGAATAAATCCCGGAATAAAGCGGGGTAACGGATCCGGCATGTGATTAGAGGAGGGAGAGGACCTCTCTTTAGTGATTGAAAGCGTGCATCAGTTGCTTTTATAGGGTTCTTATACGGTCATGAAAAACCTGGAAAAGCTATGAAATTTTAAAACAGCAATTTCCAGGCCTGGAAAAGTTTTGTAAAAGTCATGGAATTTTATTTCACAAATCTCTGTATAATAGAGTTATATTTAATCAGGTCCTGAATTTGTGGGTATATCGCATGGTTTTACTCATTCCCGTAGCTTTCGAGTTTATAATGAGGGAAATTCCTGCGAACATTTATTGAATATAGCATGTAGATTAGATGAGTAAATAAATCCACACCAACTAGCAGATTAAATCAGTCATTTGAAAACAGCGTGAGTGATTCAGTTGTACCACGGCTTCTCTCTTTAGCTCTCTCAAAGCGGCTTCACATCAGCGCATCTCGTCTGCAATACGAGCTGCTGCACACTGATCCAAGACTTTCGCTCGCATCTCGGGACAGTTAAAAGAAAGAAAACGCATGCATCGCAGTCGGTTTTGTGGTAGCAGAGGGTCCTTCACGTGTCGCGTCTTTTGCGTGCTTAAGTTCATTATTTCAAATGTAGATGCGTGGCAAGCGTGCTCATAATAGAAGATTTTTCATGAAATATATGCATGCTATAGGCCAGCACGAACGTCTTTCATTGGCGAACGGTCTGTTGCAGATGTTCAGCCAGGCGGACAAGTTGAGAACCGTTTCGCGGGGGATGCAGGTGTTCGAAAAAAAAAAAAAAAAGGATATTCGAATCTTAAAATTGAAAATCGAATGCCAACCCACCGAACGAATATTCGAATAATCGAATATTCTGGTCCAGCCCTACAAATAACCTGCCTGATTTATCTCAACTGCTCTGTGTACCCATAAATACACATGAACTAGACGAATTGACTAGCACCGTGGGCACTATCTTTTCTAATACATTAGAACAGGGGTGTCCAAACTCAGTCCTGGAGGGCCGGTGTACTGCAGAGTTTAGCTCCAACTTGCCTCAACATGGAATGTTGCATGGAAGCTTCTAGTATGCCTAGTAAGAGCTTGATTAGCTGCTTCAGGTGTGTTTAATTAGGGTTGGAGCTAAACTCTGCAGGACACCGGCCCTACAGGACCGAGTTTGGACAGCCCTGCATTAGAAGCTGTTGCCCCCATCAAATTGAAAAAGGTTAGAGAAAAACGTACTGCACGTTCATTATCGAAGGTGATTCATCTGCGATAATCAGAATCAGCTTTATTCGCCAAGTGTGTGCAAACACACAAGGAATTTGTTGTGGTTTTTAAGAAGCTCTTGGTACATACATGCATACATACATACATACATACATACATATAAACATACATATCTGACATGAGAACAGAACATTTAAATAAGCCTTAACAATAATAATAATAATAATAATGTGTCTGAATCTGGAACAGAAGATTTATGTACAGATTTGTGCCTTATTTACTCTATATATACAGCTGTATAGAAAAATTACATGATGAACGTGAACGTGATATTGCGTAGCTTGTCAGTGAACTACGGCTCTGTGTATTAAATGCCGCTCCATTTGAAAACAGGTGATGGAGATTTACCGCTAATCAAGGAACCGGCTTGATATATCGCCCAGCCCTAGTACCTAGGATAGCAAAGTCCACTAAAGGAGGTAGAGCTTTTTCACATTTGGCTCCCAAACTCTGGAATAGCCTTCCTGATAACTTTCGGGGTTCAGACACAATCTCTCTGTTTAAATCTAGATTAAAGACACATCTCTTTAGCCAAGCATTCACATAATGCATCTCATAATCTTGTACTGCAGTTATATCTGATCAAATGCACATTATTATTCTTTAGCTTGGGTTGAACAAATAATTTTTGCTTGGATGGAACAGCAGCTACGCTAATTAATGTCTCTATTTGTTTCTCTGTTTCTGCCACGGGATTAACATCCCGTGGTAACTAGGAATTACACAAGCTTCAGTCTGGATCCAATCCTTAAATGATCTGAGATGACCAAACACCTGAGAAGAGATGATACCAACCCCTCAGAGGACCTCAGATGATGCCAACCCCCAGACATCATACAGAAATACCAAATTTTGCCATAAGTTAAATATATTAAGTTTCTACTTAATTAGATCTGCTTAAATATATTATAGAAACTTAATTTCATGTAGCTGCTTTGCAACGATTTGTGTCGTGAAAAGTGCTATACAAATAAACTTGAATTGAAAATTGAATTGAATATATTTCAAGGTATTCGTACATTTTTTTTGTACTTAAAACGCTATTGTGAGTAGGATTAATTTCTTCCACATCTCATCAATGCCTCTGTTGCTAATACCAAAACATAATTTTATACATAGTAACGGAGGCTTGAGCCTTTCTTTTTTTTCTGCATTTTACATCTGTTCCAGCTTGTTTCCTTCTAATAAACCTGGAACTGCAGACTAAATATTGTTGTCTCTGTGACACATTGCTGGTTTTGTTCCTAGGTTCTTCCATACTGATGGCCTGCTGCACCCCAGAGCTGGAGTGAACCTCCTGTCAGACAACATCTACAAGACCCTATGAACCATAAGACTAGTAAGTCTCACATTTCTCACATTTCACTGCTGGTTATATACTCTCTATATAATCGTGTATGTGACAAATAAAAATCTTGAATCTTGAATCTTGAAATCTTGAAGTTAAATCTCAAACATACACCACTGTTTCATAAGTTTGGGGTTGGTGAGATGTTTTTTTTAAAAATGTTTTTGAAAGTCTCTTCTGCCCACCACAGCTTCATGTATTTGATTAATAATACAGTTAAACGGTAATATTGTGAGATTAATACAATGTAAAACAGTTGTTTTCTATATGAATATCTGTTAAAATGTAATTGATTTCTGTGATCAAAGCTGAATTTTCAGCCTCATTACTCCAGTCTTCAGTGTCACACGATACTTCACAAATCATTCTAATATGCTGATTTGCTGCTCAAGAAACATTTTTGATTATTACCAATGTTGAAAATATTCACTGCTGAATATTTTTCAGGATTGTTTGATGAATAAAAAGTTTTTAAAGACTAATGAACTAATAATCACACTAAACGAGGACAGGAAACAGGAAGGACCAAATATTGGCATACACGAGGTTGGGGAGCACATGAGACAGAAAACAGAACACAAGCCTGACAGCAGGGTTCTTACACCTTCTCCAAAGTAAATTTCAAGCACTTTTCAAACACTTTCAAGGTGCATTTTCAAGCTTTTCCAGCACTTTACAAGTGTGGTAAAATACATGTTTTCATACATACTTCACATTCTTCACTTTAAATCAGATGTTATTGTGTTATTAAAAAACCAACGGTCTGGATTGCATTGCCTAATATAAATAGCCAACATACAGAATATCATTTCGTGTCATCTGTGTATAATCATCTGTGTAGATCTGGCACCCAAGATGGCTGCCTCATGCGTTTGGGCAACAAGAGGTGATTCCTGTAATCTTAAAATAATCTTTTTTTAGAACAACCATCCACTTGAGCTTCTTAAGTTTTATTTTCTTATGTACTAAACTGGAACATCCTTTTTGAAAATGGTTGAAAAGGTATCTATATTGAAGTATTCTATGGAATTCCTGAAGAGTCTCAAGCAATCAGCTCCTCCACCAAGCCCTCAGCTAAGAAGGATCTTATATAATGAAGGCCTTGCAAAGGCTATAATACTTCTATAAATCAAGAGTGGAAGGTAAAATAAAAGGGAGTCTGAGGGCTTGGCACGGCAAAATTAAATCAATGTGTGGATCTGTGAAAAAGGCGGCTCGAATTGAAGTTCTGGGAATTAACCCCCAAGATTTTGTGACTACTGCTAATGTGATCAAGGCAAAGTTAGTCAAGGTGTCCCAATCTCTCCCACCCCTCAAGTATGCAGATTTACCTTCTTGCCTCCCATCTCTACCGTTGCCTACTATCTCAGAATGGGAAGTGAATAGAAGATTGTCCTCCATTAACTGTCACAAATCTCCTGGCCCAGACTTGATCCCTTCAAGAATACTGAAGGAGTTTGCATGTGAAATCAGCAATCCCATTTGTGACATTATTAATAGTTCCCTTGTGGAAGGTGTTGTCCCTACACAATGGAAAGAGGCTATTGTTTTACCCATACCAAAATCCTCCCCCCCAGATATTGAGGAACTGAGGCCGATTTCATTAACATCTCAGCTGTCAAAAATTTGTGAGAAATTTGCTGAGCAATGGATCGTGAACAATATCACACCAAACCTAGACCCTATATGCAGTTTGGTAGTCGACAGAACCATTCAACAACACACAATCTGGTTAGCCTGATGGATTTTGTGTATAAGGCCTGCGAAGAACCAGGTTCAGTGTGCACATTAGTTACAACTGATTTCGCCAAGGCTTTTGATGCTGTAGACCATACAGTAGCAGTGAAGTGCCTCCTGGATCTTGGAGTGAGACCTAGTCTCATTCCATGGATTTGTAATTTTATGTCTAATCGTCGTCAAAGAGTGCGTTATCAGGAATATCTATCTGATTGGGAGTATCCTTCATGTGGAGTTGCCCAGGGATGCTCTCCAGGATCAAATAGACCACTGGAAATATGTGGACGACATGACCATGGCCCAGAGGTGGACCTCTCATCACCCATGTACTCTTCAACAGATGTTGAATGAACTTGGCATCTGGGTAGAGGAACATAAAATGAAACTCAACTCAAAAAAATGCAAGGTCCTACATGTTACCAGCATTAAACAGACACCAGCTTGGCCATCACTTTCTATAGATCAGAACATCTTGAAAACCTGTGACTCTGTTAAGGTTTTAGGGGTTACCATCCAGAGTGACTTAAAATGGGATGGTCACGTGGACCACATGTTGTCCTCAGCCAATAGAAAGCTTTTCGCTCTCCGCCGGCTAAAGAAATTTGGTGTTCGAGATCAAGAATTGGTTATCATCTATACAGGGTATGTGCGCCCTGTGTTAGAGTATGCAGTCCCAGTCTGGCACAGTTCATTGACTACTGATCAAATTAAAAGGTTGGAAATTGTGCAGAAACGGGTCTGTAAAATCATACTGGGACAAAGGTATCAAGGATATTCTGGCGCCCTCTCCCTTCTTGGATTGTGCACACTAGCAGACAGACGAGTTCAATTGTGTCTTGATTTTGCTAGGAAGCTATACAAGTCTAGTTTTAGAGACTGGCTACCACCACTCAGGGAGCAGTTGACTGGACGCCAGATGAGAAACTCTGATAAACTGAAAATGCCCAGATGCCGAACAGAGAGATACAGGAGATCACCTATTCCCTATATGTGTAGACTTTTAAACAATTATGGATGTTAAATGAACTTTGTGTATTTCTATGATGAATTTTATTTGATTTAATTAAATTTTTTAATTTTTTGTATTTTAATATGAAGTAAATTGGTATTGACATTTTATTGTAACAGCAAATTAATTCAGTGTCCCCTAATGACAAACGTCTCTGGGTACCTGTAACAATGCTGAAAAGTCAATAAAATAAATAAACAAGACTATAAATTACAACATTTTAAAACAGAAAGAATTTACAGGGTATATTTTTTAAATAAATTAAGGCTTTTTAAGACCTGCAAAAATAAAATGAATACTGTATGAGCGGGGTAGGGCAGTGTTTATGGTAACATATTAATGACTCGTACCATAAAATGACTGTAAAAAAAACATGATTTGTAGTTTAAAAACACAGTTTTCAAAAAATAAACAGTTTTATATAGTGATAAACCTCAAATTTCAGCCTTTAAACTATTCTTAAGAAAAGGGATTAGTCAAAAGTATAAATTATTATCTTAATTTAAAACACACACATCTTGCTTTGTTAATCATTTGGATTTTTGAAGGCACATTAGTGATTTTCGCATTGTTCTGAACAAAAACAGCAAATTGCCAGCAGGTGGCACTTTTGTAATGGCACAAATACAACATTTTCCCTGGTAATGCCTGTACATAAAGCAGAACTGCACTCATTAACACTACAGTATCAAACATTATACGCAGGCAAGATTAAATGAAAATGTCATCAAAACTTTTCTGAGGGCAGCCAGTTCCCTTGCCGCGTTTAGACTTTTTGTTTGTTTATTCAATGAAATCATACCCTTATAAAGTTTAATCATCACATTAATTCATATCATGATTCTTGTCAAGTTTTAGACCTCTTGAAATTATAATAAAGTATTTTCTTGTACCGTTTAAGGCATTTAAGTCTTTGTCCTTAAATTTTATACAAGTTGATGTGACAATGGCGATTAATGGCAGTTACATTTTTGTGTGGGGGAAACAACACGTCATATTCATGACATTCTTCACATTGGTTATTTTAGTAGCATGAAAAACAAAATGGTTATTCATTTTGGGATTAAAACATACAGAAAACGAGCAGCAAATGTTCCCCATCACTGAAATGGATGATTTCAATCTAGCATGAGCCCACTGAATATTGCTGTCTAAACTGCAAAATGAATTTATTGTTTACATCGTATCTGTGCTGTTGTTTATGATGACAGTATTCCAGAGTGAAGAATGCATTCAATGAGCACATGAACTGAACACAACTGTAGCATTTCACAGATTTTTCCTCACTGGTGTGGTGACTAATCTAAACGCCTCTGAATGGCCAATACACTCAACACAAACGTGTGTGATTTGTTAACGCTGGGGAAAAAACACGCACAAATAAATCTTTGATGCATTGTGAGCAGATCTAAATGCCGCAATAAACACTTTTCATTCATTTTCACTTTAATAGTAACAGTCTTAAAAGGTTTAGTTTAACTGAGCAGGGGCATTTTTGTTTACATTTTATATGGCTCGAAAGCGCAGACTCTTCCATTAAAAAAATAAACAGACTTTACAGGAGGCTACTCAAGTATTTAGTTCTTGTTTTAACCATAATTTGTATTTGTCCTTTTCAAGCCAACGCTGACTGAAGCAGCAGCCTCTCAGTATGTTCTATCTCCCGCTCTGTTCCTTCAGAGGTGCGCGTCAATAAAGACTGACTTGAGCGGAGCTGTTAGGCTTATTTTATGTAAAAAAAATAAAAAAGAACTATTCATCAAGAGAGCGGATTATTATGAAACCAATACAACTGCATTTTCAAGCACTTTCAAGCATTTTAACCAAAATCCAAGCACTTTTCAAACCTTGAAAACACTACACTTAAAATTCAAGCATTTTCAATGAATTCAAGCACCCTTACGAACCCTGAATATGACGATTGGGTGCGGGTCGGGGCAGATATCTAAATCAGAGAAAAATATAGGTGTGGGTGGGTGGAGGGTGGATAATTTATTTGAAGCAGTGGACTCGGGTGACGTTTGAGCTCATCCGCGCATCTCTACAGTGACCATTAGCAAACAATGGAGCGTGCTCTGCTGGACGAACTAAGTAATTACACCATTACAAGCATTTTATCTGCGTTATATGTTCTATAAAAAAAATCATATCGTTGGCAAATCTGCAGCATATCTGCTGATGCAGATATATCGGCGACAGGCTCACATCGGCTGATAAAAATCGGCAAAATTATAAATCGTCGGGCTCTTGTAATGATGCTGAAAATTTAGCTTTGATCACAGCAATAAATTACATTTCACAATATATTCACATAGAAAACGTTATATTAAATTATAATAATATTTCACAATATTACTACAATATTGTTATTACTTCATTCATCACTTCAAAGACGTTTAAAAATCGTACTTACCCCAAACTTTTGAACGGTTGTGTAAATTACAGTTATGAGGTTCCCCCCATTTAAATGATACTGTGGCATATGTGCTCCATTCTGTAGAGACTGTGTCTGTTCCCCGAATACTGAGGACAGATAATGCATTTACTAAAGAAATAACACAACTGTTATTCTGATACGTCACTTCCTGTTTGTTGCTGACGCGTGTTTTGAGTTTGAGCTCCGTCAAGTTATTTCTTTATCGTCTATTTTCTTTCTTATAATCAATTTTATACACCATCATTTTTCATTTCTATAACGTGTGAATATATCCCCTATCGCATTCTACAACAAAAACAATCAGAGGGCTTTGTTATCACTAGTTTTATTTTGATTTCCCGAGTCCGCTATTAGCTTATAGCCCATTAGCACTGCCATTGCGGCGGCCGCTAGGCTCACTAACACAGCTAATACCCTTATTCACACACATTACCATTGTTTCACTGCTACTTACTTTAATGGCAGATTTATGTCTACCTTTGAGTGCAGGTGAGGACGCGTTCGAGCTGCATTCAGTGCAGCTGGAGCTGGAGGCCATGGAGAGGCAGATCAACGAGCGGTTGGAGAAGCAGGCCCAGCTGAGGGAGCGGCAAACTGCACTGGAAACATCCCGGGCTGATGCTCACAAGTCCACGGTCAGTATACAGCGTGCTGCCAACACTCCCACCACCTCTACTCCATGTGTTTCTTTGCACAGGCCCCGTGCACCCAGGACGCGATCTTCCCAGATGTCCTTCACTCCGGCGCCGGGACACCATGGACCCTGGGTGCAGCAGCAGCGGAAGGCTACAACATCTCCCCCTCTGCTGCTTCCGGAGATCTCAACCCGGAACCGCTTCGCCCCCTCCACGAGACGGAACGTGCTGTGATCGTCGGAGACGCCATCGTCCGGCACGTCCGTGCTACGTTAGCTGAAGGTAAAGTGCGCACACACTGTTTCCCTGGTGCTCATGTTCTCGATGTTTCTGCGCAGATACATCCTGAAGGATGACGAGAGCGTCGGAGCGGTCATGCTGCACGTGGGCGTGAACGACACCAAGCTGCGGCAGACGGAGACACTGAAGAGGGACTTCAGGAGCCTGATCGAGACGGTACGCAGCACATCGCCCGCGACGACGATCATCGTGTCAGGACCGCTTCCCACGTACCGACGAGGACACGAAAGGTTCAGTAGACTGTTTGCCTTAAACGAGTGGTTATTGTCATGGTGTAAAGAACAGAAACTGCTCTTTGTTAATAATCGGAATCTTTTCTGGGAGCGTCCTAGGCTTTTCCGTGCTGATGGCCTGCACCCCAGCAGAGTCGGGGCGGAACTCCTGTCGGACAACATCTCCAGGACGCTACGCTCCATTTGACTAGTAAGCCAATTCTCAAATAACTGCTATGATGACTTTTGTTCTACCCACTTAAATGATAGAAGTAATTGCATTGTCCAATCTATTCATACTGTGTCTGTTCCCCGAATAGTGAGGTCAAAATATTAATTTAATGCAGGATCTAGAAAAAATCTGATCGGGATTAAACCAGAAAAATGCAAAATAAATGAACAAAAACATTTTTTAAAGCTTGGGCTCCTAAACATTAGATCACTCACACCCAAAGCAGTAATTGTAAATGAAATGATCACAGATAATAGTTTTGATGTACTCTGTTTGACTGAAACCTGGCTTAAACCAAATGATTTTATTGGTCTAAATGAGTCTACTCCACCAAGCTACTGTTATAAGCATGAGCCCCGTCAGATTGGTCATGGCGGCGGTGTCGCAACAATATATAGTGATATTCTCAATGTTATTCAGAAAACAGGATACAGGTTTAACTCATTCGAAATACTTCTGCTTAATGTTACACTGTCAGATATGCAAAAGAAATCTGTCTTATCTCTTGCTCTGGCTACTGTGTATAGACCGCCAGGGCCATATACAGATTTCCTAAAATAATTTGCAGATTTCCTCTCAGACACATTGGTTAATGCTGATAAAGCGCTAATTGTTGGAGATTTTAACATTCACGTTGATAATACAAATGATGCGTTAGGACTTGTGTTTACTGACCTAATAAACTCTTTTGGAGTCAAGCAAAACGTCACCGGGCCCACTCATCGTTATAATCACACGCTAGATTTAATTATATTGCATGGAATTGATCTTACTGATATAGATATCATACCTCAAAGTGATGATGTTAATGACCATTTCCTTGTATCGTGCATCAGGCCCAGCTCCACGGGGGGGCCAGGGTGGGTCTGGCCCACCCAATCAGAAGCTTGACCCACCCTGGCCCCACACATAACAGCCAATCACAAAATTGTTGTGATATTCAATTGAGGTTCATATTTTTTTTTTTTTTCGTTTTCTTACCGCCCACACCCACATACGTGCTAATACTGTATTTTCGCGCATCAGGGAGCAGCTATCAATATGCGCGGAATTGTAATCCTTTTGAATGAGCGCTCGCGCCTTTCACGTTCACTTTCGATTTGGCGATCATGCATACAGTGCTCTGTGTAAAGGGAGAACATCTTACAAGATCAGATATTTGTCATTGAGCTAAGAATCTGTTGATGCATGTCTGTCAGTCTCAGTGGTGTAGTGCAGGGTATGTTCAGGTATACGGCGTATCAGTCGGCTTTGCGTATAACTAGGGGAGCGCGGGGCACAAAGTAATGCAGGGTTAGTTGTAACACACGTTTTTTAAATATTTCCACACATGCTAGCATAACCAAATTTACAGTATTTACTTGTTACCATATCAACAATATATAGAGAAAAAAAAGTGTGCCAAAATTCAAAAGTCTTTTGAAGATATCGCTGAACATTTATTTTACCATAGTAAAATTATATTTCTGGCTTCTCAGTTTTTTTTACTAATTTAAAATGAGACAAATCTGCTATTATTTTAATCTCCAATCTGTTATTTATCAGTTTAGATAATTTTTTTAATGCTTCGATTACTAGCAGAAGACACTAACCAGTTTTAAATTAAAGTTGCGCAGATGGGGTAAATTGTAACACTGCGTTACAATGTGCCCTACCGTGCTATTCTATGACATTAGCGATGTAATTCACACTATTTACTTGAATACATTTTAATGAGAAACGATGAGAAACAGGTAAATAAAGACTGACAATCATTGTTTAATGTTCAGAAATTATTATTTCAAGACATGGAAAGCATTTTGGCTCGTTTATATGGGCCGTCCCAGGCATGGTTGCAATATGTTCATTGTCAAACTCAAAAATCAGATTACTTTTAATTATTAAAAACGCCATTATTTTATTTTAAATAAATAATTATTTTATTTTATTGACAAAATATTTTAATTTGTCTTGTATATTTTTTTCATAAGATCAGATAACATTTTAGGCTGTCATATGGTCATGTTACAACGTGCCCCTTAGCTGTTACAATGTGCCCCACCTACGGGGCATGTTGTCACATTTCACTTCCAATTTTTGAGGGTAAATAAAGAAAAACGTATACACTGTATTTATGAAACAAAGTGACATATTTGTACTAGACAAGTGTGAAATTACTGTGGATAAAAAAATTATACTCTGAACACTACAAGAGGATTTACACAATTTGAGAAAGTCAAAAAGTGTTACTTTGTGCCCCGCTCTCCCCTACTTCTAAATACCCTCTGATGCGCATTCAGTAGTGTCTCGCATTAGCCAAAATCATGACAGTCCACCACATGAGTTGCTAATCAATTCGTCTGTGAATAAATGCAAATATTCCCTGAAAACACCCAGTGATGCGGTCAGGACACGCCGGCTTCCCTTTAAATATGATGGATGATTGCGCCCACGCCTGCTTTGTCGCGAAATGTGACGGACACTCCGGTACGCATTACCGGCACTTTTATATTTTAATATTTATCGCTCAGAGTCAGAGCGTAAGTATCAGGGTAATTAGAAATTATACTATAAAAATCAGACTACCCAGGAGCAGGCCCGGATTAACACAGTGTAGTGCCCTAGGTTGAGCACATTTGAAGTGCCCCCCTCCCCCTCAAAAATTCAGGAGCACCTTCTGATCAATAACAAAAAATAGCCTTCCCATTACAAGGTGATATTTGACTCCTTAAAGTGATCTAGGGGGTATTTTTTGTAATGCCATTTTTTTCTCTAATTTTATTAAAAGTATGTCATTGTCAAATTCAAAAATCTATATTTATAAGCTTTTCCAAAATTTCTAATAAAAAAAATAGAATAAGAACAGGTAGAATATTAAGAATAAGTTACCAATAAAAAGAAATCAATATTAACAAAATTAGTTTCCACTTCAAAGGTGGCACAGGAGAACACAAAAGTGGCATGTAGGTAAATTTACAGACATTTACAGAGGCTCAGAGGTGGGATGGATGTTTTAAATTCATAACAATGTTGTGAGATTAATGTTTTAAATATAACATTTTGAATATAGAACTATTGTTTGATTGAAATGATTTAAATAACTGAAATGACACTTTAAACATAAAAATAAAACTGCCAGCAGGTGGCGGCAAGTCACTGATTTCAAGTCAAGTCAAGTCAAGTTGAGCTTTATTGTCATTCCGCTACATGTGGGGACATACAGTGGAACGAAATGTCGTGCCTCACAGGACCAAGGTGCTACATAAATACAGACATACAACAATGAAGTAAAACACTATAAACCTATACACAAACTAACCTACTGACAGATTTGACTAGGTATACTATATATAAATGTTTACCCTATACAACTAAAGATAAAGGTAGAAAATACAAACTATACAAACTGTTTACCCTAAATGTTTACCCTATACAACTAAAGATAAGGATAAAAGATACAAACTATACAAACTATGCGAATGCTTCATATAAATACTGTACATGTGCAGAGAGAAACATTGTGAGTCAGCAGCTGGCTGGGGACATATATTATTGCTGAGTCTTTTGTGGGATTGTGTACACATAGCAGTGTTAGGAAAAGTGTCTAGTGCATAGAGGAGAGTGTGTTACTACAGGTGGTTTGTACAGGCCCACTCACCTGTGTGTAGCACACTTGGATTGCACAAAAACGTTCACAGTTTTTTCTTTGATGTGGTAAGTTTGGGGGGTGTTTGGAGAGGGGGGGGGGTCCATGTTTCAGGAGGTAGGGGGTTTGCATGGGGTTTCAGAGGGGGGCGGGGTGATCTGAGTTCAGGGCTCTCACAGCCTGGGGGAAAAAGCTGTTGAGCAGTCTGGCGGAGCGGGCTTTGATGCTCCGGTACCGTCTTCCTGATGGTAGGAAATGGAAGAGACTGTGGGAGGGGTGGGTGGGGTCCTTCACGATGCTGTTGGCTTTGCTGGAGCATCGTGCAAGGAAAATGTCCAGGATGGATGGGAGAGGGGCACCGATGATCTTTGCAGCCGTGTTCACTGTCCGCTGGAGGGTCTTGCGGTCAGCAGCACTGCAGTTCCCGTGCCAGACAGTGATGCAGCTGGTCAGCACACTCTCAATGGTGCCCCTGTAGAATGTGGTGAGGACGGGTGGTGGGAGACTTGCACTTTTCAGCCGGCGGAGAAAGTGAAGGCGCTGTTGTGCCTTCTTGGAGAGTGACATGGAGTTGGTGGTCCAGGTGAGATCCTCTGTGATGTGCACCCACAGGAATTTAGTGCTGCTGACTCTCTCCACAGTCGAGCTGTCGATGGTCAGTGGGGGGTGGTCAACGGAGTTTCTCCTGAAGTCCATCACAACCTCCTTTGTCTTCTCCACATTGATGGACAGATTGTTAGTGCCACACCATTCCGCCAGCTGTGCCATTTCCTCTCTGTAGTGCGTTTCATCGTTGTTACTGATGAGACCTACCACTGTTGTGTCATCAGCAAACTTGATGATGTGGTTGGAGCTGATCTTGGCAGTGCAGTCGTGGGTCAGCAGCATGAAGAGCAGTGGACTGAGCACACAGCCTTGTGGGGCACCTGTGCTCAGTGTGGTAGTGCTCGAGGTGTTGTGGCCGACACGGACTGACTGAGGTCTTCCGGTTAGAAAGTCCAGGATCCAATTGCAAAGTGAACTGTTAAGGCCCACAAGGTTTAGTTTATTTATGAGCTGTTGTGGGATAATTGTGTTGAATGCTGAGCTGAAGTCGATGAACAGCATTCTAACGTAGGAGTCTTTATTTTCTAGGTGGGTAAGAGCCAGGTGGAGGGTGGAGGAGATTGCATCGTCCGCAGAGCGGTTTGGACGGTATGCAAACTGCAGCGGATCAAGTGTGTTGGGGAGGCTGTTTTTGATGTTGTGCATGACTAACCTCTCAAAGCACTTCATCATGATTGGAGTCAGTGCTATGGGATGGTAGTCATTTAGACAGGACACAGGTGATTTCTTTGGTACCGGTATGATTGTTGTGGATTTGAGACATGTGGGGACGACTGCCTGGCTCAGCGAGGTGTTGAAGATATCTGTTAGGACATCTGTCAGCTGTGCAGCGCAGTCTCTCAGAACACGGCCAGGTATGTTGTCAGGACCCGCAGCCTTGCGTGGGTTAATCCTAGATAGGGTCTTCCTTACGTCGGCTGGAGACAGACAAAGCGCCCAGTCGTTGGGAGGAGTGGGCAGTTTTTGTGCAGGTGTGTCATTCTGCATTTCAAACCGTGAATAAAAGTGGTTGAGTGCATCGGGGAGGGATGTGTCATCATCACAGGCCTGTGGCGGGGGCTTGTAGTCAGTGATGGTCTGAATGGCTTGCCACAGGCTCCGTGTGTCTCTGCTGTCTGTGAAGTGATTGTTGATTTTTTGAGCATATGACCGTTTTGCATTTTTGATGCCACAGGACAGATTGGCTCTTGCTGTTTTGAGGGCCGCTTTATCTCCTGATCTGGATGCTTCGTCTCTGGTCTTTAGCAGCCCACGAACCTCTGCTGTCATCCATGGTTTCTGGTTTGCACGTATGGTGATGGTCTTGGTGACTGTCACATCATCAATGCACTTTTTGATGTAAGCAGTCACAGTTTCAGTGTACTCATGCAGGTCTGTGTGGTTGTTGTAGGTGGCTGCCTCTTTAAACATGTTCCAGTCTGTGCACTGAAAGCAGTCCTGTAGTGTTGAGGTAGCATCATTTGGCCAAATTGTGATTGGCAAGCTTGAGAAGTGGTCTGTACGCTGGGATTAGCATAACAGAGATGTGATCCGAGTACCCGAGGTGGGGGCGGGGTTCAGCTTTGTATGCGTTTTTCTCTGTTGTATAAACAAAATCCAGTGTATTGTTTCCCCTTGTCGCAAAGTTCACATGTTGGTAGAACTTTGGCAAAACTGTCTTTAAGTTTGCGTGGTTAAAATCACCGGCTATGATGAAAAAGCCGTCGGGGTTATTTGTTTGTTGTTCGCTGATGGCGCTGTACAGTTCATGAAGCGCGTTCTTAGCGTTTGCACATGGTGGTATGTAAACCGTGACAATAACAATGGCCGTGAACTCCCGCGGCAGATAGAACGGTCGGCAGTTCACAAATATAAACTCCACCAGCGATGAACAGTATTTTGATATTACCACAGCATTGTTACACCATTCTTTGTTGATATAAACACACAAGCCACCCCCCGTGAGTCTTGCCAGACAGTGATGAGTCCCTGTCTGCTCGGTAGCAGTTTAATCCGTGTAGCTGAATGGCGGAGTCCGGAATGTTGTTGTTTAGCCATGTTTCGGTGAAAACAAACACACAGCAATCCCTTGCCTCATGCTGTGTAGACCGACTGAGTTGAATTAAGTCCAGTTTGTTTTCCAGAGAGCGAACGTTTGAGAGCATGAGTGTTGGGAGAGCCGGTCTTGTGGGGTTAGCCCTTAGCCTGGCTCGTATACCTCCGCATTTACCGCGCTTCCATCCTCTCTCACACTGCTTGCGACGCTGCCTTGTGCGGGTAGCGTCAGTAGGCGAGGCCGCGGTCTCGAGGTCCGGCTCCAGCAGTAAACAAAGGCCTCGCAGCTTCTCAGTAGCCGCCTGCGAGAGTTGGTGTTTGTACGCGTTACCGATATCCAAAAGGCTTCGGCGATCATATATGTGTTTTTCCTTATTAGTTAGCAGTAAATTTACACTATTTGGAACAGATGACATTAAAAGACATAAAAGCACTGTCTTTGGGACCTGGAGCAGCCGCTGCGTCAGAACGCGCCGCCATCTTGGATCAATCCCTTGGATTCAGTGATTTTATCACTGAATCATTCATTCAGTTGATTCGTTTGAACGGCCGATTCATTCAGGAACGAAGCAAGTGACTGTCTTTATGAATGGGTAATCGTGGATCACTGACTCACTAGATTCATTTAAAAAACGCAGGTTCATTCATAAACGAAACAACTCTGTTTGAATGGAGATGCGCAGCGGCTCAGAATGTTTGAAACAATTTTCCTTGACGAAATACAGCAAAATCAGGCAATATTTTTAAATTCATACAATGTACATCACTTTATATTAACTTATTGTTTATTGAACTATTGTATTAATTTAATATCACATTTGCAAACTCCCTTATAATCTTTAAAAGCTGTCACTCACTTCAGTTCATCGCAATCTCACAAAGCTCCATTATAATCAACAAAGCTCTCTACACTGCACAACGAATCTCTTATTTACACCCTGTCTACACTTTGTTTGTCATAACGAGAGGATTTGTGAGCTAAACTTGCATAACTCAGCAATGAATAAAAGTATTTTGAGCAATGAGTGGATTCTGATTAACATTGCATTCAAGGAATCAACATATGTCTGCGATACATTACTCAATGCTGCACAAACACGCAAGTAGAAATCTTTGAAGCTCCCCTGAACGCAAACACAAATATGCTGATCGGGTATGTTTTGATAGTTGCATGCAGTACTTTTCAGTCGCACTGCAGAGCCCTGGCTATGTGCCGTGATACTTTCTCTTTTTTTAATTTACGTTACACACAACCGCTAAACTGATGCTGCCTATCCATTGTGAATTAAATATTATAAATTGGCGGGCTCGAATCTGACTGGGGGGAGGGCGCAATTACACTGTGACCTGACCCAATCGCAGTTCTTTATATGCGTGCATATATTTTATATTCTCTCTGTATACATTGTATCATTAACTGTTCATTTTCTATACATCTGCATCTCATCCAGCAAAATAAAATATATACTGTATACAAAACATGAAAAATATTTGAAAGATCTAGTCATTATCTTAATCACTTGGTGCCCCCCTATTGGCTGGTGCCCCAGGGCACTCGCCCAATCCCATCTATGGATAATCCGTCCCTGCCCAGGAGGGGGCACCGTGAATTAGCCTACCTCTCATCTCGACAAATCACGTGAATGCAAGCAGAGTCGTCTGGGGGGCGTGAGAGCATGTCACGGGAGGTGCGCAAATTGGCAAAATAATAATTATTTATTGATTTCTAATTTGAATCAGTACATTATAATATGAAAAGAAAAATCAAAAGGACCAGGTTTTTGCAATCAGATATTTTTTAAACCGGTAAACTCCTGTAAACTTTTCAGTTCAAGGATCCAGTAAACAAAGACGTTCAAACAGTAAGTTTAAAATGGCTCTAATACGAGAAAACCAGACTGATTTCATCAGAGATTGCAGAGAGTCGTTTCAGCTTGTATATGCCTTAAAAGCACAAGTGTTTTATAATGGATTTTTTGCACAATATATAAATTGTAAAAGGTATGGGGGAGTGGGGGGGGGGTTACATTTGTCCGTCACTGCCATGGGAGAAACAGTCAGTCAAACATGGGAATATGCACAATTCTAGATAAATTGATCACTTTTTTTTCTTTTTTTTTCAAATAGAGATCATATTCTCCTACGATTTTGAATAGACAACTAAACAAATAGCTTTTAATTTACTAGAGGTTCTGACAAAATGTTAATTGCTGCAGTCTATTTATTTCTTTTAATTTGAAGTATTTATTACAAAATTTGCACCTCTGTTGTGGCTAATATGAATTTCATAATTATCCTTACTCTGTGAAGTAGCAGAAGTTAAATGAAAATGTGCAAATGGCCCATTTTAGGGTGAATTAAATGCAAGTCTTAAATGTAACTGTTTATAATATAAGGCGTTCATCCTTTCACTTTAAAAAAAATGGGGGCATAAAAAGAGTAGCCTATACCCACTTCTCCAGGCACCACTACACCACTGCTCCTTACTCTCCACCCGTGATCAGTCAAATCGGACTGCAACAAGACTTGTGTTGGATGCAGGTTTGTTAAGTCAGAGTTTTTTTTGTTTTTTTGTTTTTTCTACTGAACTGGGCTACTTTTAAACTGCTGCTGTGGGTTGATTTTTCCCCTGTGGATTAAAGGCTTGAAATATTGAATATAGGGCCTAAATTAAATTTCACTGAAATGCTTGTATTGAAATATTGTTCATTCTACCATAAAAAAATTCTGGATGTTACGTTTTGTGAAGGAGGGCCACTGGTAAGAAGCCTTTGAGTGTTTATGAAGCATAACAGCATAACAGTGACTGTAAAATATGTATTTTAGGTATGGAAATGAGTTTTGATATTTGGGACTACTTTGTGCTGCTTTTCACTGGCTATTGGGCTAGTTTTGTCACCTGGCAACCCTGTAGAGTAGATGCTTTCAGTTTAGAATTGTAGTGTACATTTTCCAACTGACTACATCCACCCCCCCCCCCCCAACTCATAACCCCGGCCCACCTGGAATATCACTTGGCCCACCCTTCATCTCGTATCTGGAGCCGGGCCTGTCGTGCATGCTGCGTATTACTAATATTAACTGTAGGGCCCCACGTTATCATCCAGGCAGAACTATTGTTCCAGCCACTAAAGACAGATTCACAAATAACCTGCCTGATTTATCTCAGCTGCTCTGTGTACCCATAAATACAAATCAACTAGACAAAATGACTAGCAACATGGGCACTATCTTCTCTAATACATTAGAAACTGTTGCCCCCATCAAATTAAAAAAGGTTAGAGAAAAATGTGCTGCGCCATGGTACAACAGTTATACCCATTCTCTCAAGAAAAAAACTCATAATCTTGAGCGCAAATGGAGAAAAACTAACTTGGAAGTTTTTAGAATTGTGTGGAAAAACAGTATGTCCAGCTATAGACAGGCTCTAAAAGCTGCCAGGACCGAGCATATCCGCAAACTCATAGATAATAACCAAAATAATCCAAGGTTTTTATTTAGCACAGTGGCTAGATTAACAAATAACCAGACGTCACCCAATCTAAACATTCCCTCACAGTTTAATAGTAATGACTTTATGAATTTCTTCACTGATAAAATAGATAACATCAGAAATACAATAACTAATGTAGATTCTACGGCGTCTAGTAATTCAGCTTCATTCATCGCACCCAAAGAAAAACTGCTTTGCTTTACAACTATAGGACAGGAAGAGCTAAATAAACTTATCACCGCATCTAAACCAACAACATGTCTATTACATCCTGTACCCACTAAATTACTGAAAGAGTTACCTGTAGCAGAAGAACCGCTTCTCAATATTATTAACTCATCGTTATCTTTAGGTCACGTCCCAAAATCATTCAAGCTGGCAGTTATTAAGCCTCTTATTAAGAAACCACAACTAGATCCTTGTGAACTGACAAATTACAGACCCATCTCAAATCTTCCGTTTATGTGTAAAATTTTAGAAAAAGTTGTGTCTGCTCAATTGTGCTCCTTCTTGCAAAAAAATTATCTCTGTGAAGAATTTCAGTCAGGTTTCAGGCCCCGCCATAGCACAGAAACTGCACTTGTTAAAATTACAAATGACTTGCTTCTTGCTCGACACTATAGATCATGACATACTCATAGATCGATTACAAAACTATACGGGTATTCAAGGGCAGGCTTTAAGATGGTTTAGATCCTACCTGTCCGATCGCTACCACTTTGTTTATTTAAACGGGGAGTCATCTCAATTATCACCAGTAAAGTATGGAGTACCACAAGGATCTGTCCTAGGTCCTAGCTATTTTCAATATACATGTTGCCCCTTGGTAATATTATTAGAAAATACGGGATTAGTTTCCATTGCTATGCTGATGATACTCAACTATATATCTCAACAAGACCAGATGAAACTTCTAAATTATCTAAGTTAACTGAGTGTGTTAAAAATGTAAAAGATTGGATGACCAATAATTTTCTCCTATTAAATTCAGATAAGACACCAAAAAACAGTACACAGAATCTCTTGGATTACAATTTGCAACTAGACGGATGTCCTGTTACTTCCTCTACAGTCTAAAATCTGGGTGTTATATTAGACAGCAACTTGTCTTTTGAAAAACGTATTTCCAATGTTACAAAAACAGCATTCTTCCATCTTAGAAACATTGCCAAGCTAAGGAACATGTTACCTGTTTCTGATGCAGAAAAGCTAGTTCGTGCATTCATGACCTCTAGACTGAACTATTGTAATGCACTGCTAGGTGGTTGTCCTGCATCTTCAATAAACAAGCTACAGGTAGTCCAAAATGCAGCAGTTAGAGTCCTTACCAGGTCAAGAAAATATGATCATATTACCCCAATTTTACAGTCTCTGCACTGGCTACCTATTAAGTTCCGTATCAGTTACAAAATATTATTACTTGCCTATAAGGCCCTAAATGGTTTAGCTCCTGCGTACCTAACTAGTCTTCTATCTCGCTACAATCCATCATGCTCCCTAAGGTCGCAAAACTCTGGACTCTTGGTAGTACCTAGAATAGCAAAGTCCACTAAAGGAGGTAGAGCTTTTTCATATTTGGCTCCCAAACTCTGGAATAGCCTTCCTGATAACGTTCGGGGTTCAGACACACTCTCTCTGTTTAAATCTAGATTAAAGACACATCTCTTTAGCCAAGCATTCACATAATGCATTCATATAATGCATCTCATAATCTTGTACTGCAGTTATATCTGATCAAACGCACATTATTATTCTTTAGCTTGGGTTGAACAAATAATTTTTGCTTGGATGGAACAACAGCTACGCTAATTATGTCTCTTTGTTTCTCTGTTTCTGCCACGGGATTAACATCCCGTGGTAACTAGGAATTACACAAGCTTCAGTCTGGATCCAGCCCTTAAATGATCTGAGATGACCGAACACCTGAGAAGAGATGATGCCAACCCCTCAGAGGATGCCAACCTCTGATCCCCCAACAACATACAGAATTAACAAATTTTGCCATAAGTTAATATATTAAGTTTCTACAATGTATAAATATATTGTAGAAACTTAATTTCCTGTAAAGCGCTTTGCAACGATTGTATCGTAAAAAGCGCTATACAAATAAACTTGAATTGAATTGAATTGAATTTACTAAGGGAACCAGATAATAGCAAAATAAGCACAAATAGGGGCAACAGCATCTGTGGTCACAGAACTCTGGACTACTGATAATAGTGAGGATATATCAAAGTCTACTAAAGGAAGTAGAGCTTTTTTTTATTTTACTCCTAAACTTTGAATTAGGCTTCCTGATAATGTTTGGGGCTCATACAAGTTTGGGGTTTTAATTTTATTATTGAAGAACGAGGCAAAGTCGTCAGCTGTTAGAGTTGATGAAGGAGGAGGAGGAGGACAAAGGAGCGAGGAAAATGTTTTAAAGAGCATGTGAAAGTTATACAAATTGTTAAATTGTTGATTTTTGTTATGATAGTATGTCCCTTTAGCAGTGGAGACATTAGCAGAGAAGCCAGAGAGGAGTGATCAATATACAATGGGGGAAAAAATATATTTGATCCCTGCTGATTTTGTACGTTTGCCCACTGACAAAGAAATGATCAGTCTATAATTTTAATGGTGGGTTTATTTGAACCGTGAGAGACAGAATAAAAAAAGAAATCCAGAAAAATGCATTTCTAATCTCTGTGATCAGCCGTGACGCAGATTCTTCTTTAATTTGCCGAGCGAGAATTTGGCCAGTTTTTTCTCCATGTTCATAAAAAGTAGTTTTAGCTCGTTTTAAAAAATTGATTGTTTCAGAAGCAGAAAGTGACTGAAACTCTGTTTGGAGAGAAATTCTTTTCTTGTATAAATCTGGCGAAGGGGAGGTTGAGTATTCACAATCTACAGCTGATATTTTGTCTGTTAGCCTTTTTTTTGTTCTCTATTCCGCCTGTCAATTGAGACACTATAAGAAATAATGCAACCTCTGATAAATGCTTTAAATGCTTCCCAGAGGGTAGATTTTGAAATTTCAGTTGTATTATTTGTGTATAAATATGATTGTATATTATCCCTTATTCGCTCTACAAAATTTTTATCCATTAATAAATTATTATTGAGTCTCCATGTTCTCATATTATTTTTGTTCTCAAATAATAAGTGGAGAACCACTGGACTATGATCTGATAATACTATTGGTTCATAGTCACAATGTTTTACTTTTGATATAAGTTTAAGGTCTATCATGAAAAAATCAATCCTAGAGTAGGAATGATGAACTGGCGAAAAGAAAGAGTATTTACGTTGATTTGGAAATGTAAATCTCCATGGATCATAGAGAATGAATGAAGTTTTTTAGCTGATTTAGACAATGGGATTGGTCTACTTGATGATCTATCCAGGGATGGGTTGGATACGAAGTTAAAGTCCCCTCCCATTATTAAATAATGTGTGTCTAAATTGGGTAAAGTATCCAAAAATAATGACATAAATTGCTCATCATCCACATTAGGCGCATATACAGTATAACAGTATAACAATCAATATAACAGTATAAGTATAACTTTCCTACTACTATCACATATCACCCTCTAATATCTGAAATAACCTTATTGGAAATAAAAGGTATATTCTTTTTAATGAGTATGGCTGAACCTCTCGATTTAAAATTAAAGCTGGAATGAAATACATGTTCCACCCATCTCCCCCGAAGCCGGAACCTATCCTCATTTTTCAAATGCGTCTCTTGTAGAAAAATAATATCTGCGTCCAATTTTCTGAGATGAGCCATAATATTGCCTCGTTTTACCGCCCCATTAAGTCCTTTACAATTCCATGACACAAATTTAACCGAATTTTGACGCCCTTGTATATTGCTTATCCCTTTAGCCATAAGCCGAATTTAAAGTCAATCTTGAACATTGACAGCCCAGAACAAAAAAAAAAAAAAACCCGGAACATTACACCCTTTCCAGTCTTTCCCCAAATGAAAGACATTCAAGTAAAGTTCTAAAATAACAAACATTTTGCCCCAAGTATACATCAAAAGAGGAAAACAAGGGCACTTGACTTACCACTAAGCTCCTGTTAAAATAAAATCCTTTTGTTTAGACCAACCTATTACCATATTGTCTAATATTGATCATTTTTGAAAAGCAAATAATCGTTCTTGAAAAAAACATTTCGTGCCAATTTTAACCTTGCTCTGTAATAGAGCGGAGTCACTCAAAAAGTATTAGTTACGAAAAGAGCAGTTATTCGTATTTCCTTTATACAATCTTAAGTCTCTTGCACAGTCTATGAACGAATCATTCCTTATTTCCATCGGTGGAGTTGAGGATCTTTCTTTCGACGAATTTCTCGGCATCTTGCGGGTTATCGAATGTATATCTGGAGCCATCTACAGTGATCGCTAGCTTGGCTGGGTAGTACAGGCTGTAACTTACGCCGGCATCTCGTAGTTTAGCTTTCACCGGGTTGAATGCGGCCCGTAGTTTGCTCACCTCTGGGCTCATGTCAGGAAAGATGTGCAGGGGAGTTCCTTTGTAATGTAGTCGGCCTTTATTCCTGGAGAGTCTTAA
Source organism: Schizothorax lantsangensis (assembly GCA_027422415.1). Taxonomy (NCBI): domain Eukaryota; kingdom Metazoa; phylum Chordata; class Actinopteri; order Cypriniformes; family Cyprinidae; genus Schizothorax; species Schizothorax lantsangensis. The sequence continues at coordinate 166,693 of CM049854.1, forward strand.
GATCTTTTCCTTATCCGAGTAATAGTGAAAACAAACAATCATAGGTCGTGGCCTTTCTCCTGGTTTGGGCTTCGGAGCAAGGGATATGTGTGCTCGATCGATAATTATTGGGGAATCCCCTAGGCTATCGACTCCAAACAATTCTGACAGGAGCTCTGTGACGAATCGGGTTGGATTACCTGCTTCAACTCCTTCCGTGATTCCGATGAACCTCAGATTTTGTCTCCGGCTGCAGTTCTCCAGGTCCGTGCATTTCTCGTGTATTTTTTTGCATTCTTTTGCCAAGGTTTCCCGTGAGTTCTCCAAGGCAGCGACTCGATCCATTGTGTCATTTAATGACTTCTCCATCTCTGCACGATCATTTGCAAATTCCGCCTGTGCCTTGTGCAAGGTGGCTAAATCTGCAAAAAGTTCCTCACGAAGTGTTCGAATGTCTGTTTTTGTTTCTTCACGAACAGATAAAATGTCTCTCTTAATCTCTTGGTGCAAGCTTTCCATTTGCGTTTTAATATCACTAGCAACTGCTTTTCGATATGACTGAAGTTCTGTTCTGAGAGTTTTGAGTGATATAGGTGAACTTAGTTCTTGTGCTTGATCCGCCATTTCTTCTCCGCTACTCTCCGCGGTGACCGATCGCGACGTTTTTTGCATACGTTTTTTAATTGAGCTCTGTTTCATGGTAAGTAAACAGTCTGAAATGTTTTAATGACTAAACGAAATAACTATGATTCGCTGTTATGGTCGATCTATCTGTTATTCGTTGTTAATTAACTGGAGGAGCTCCCTTTCTGCTGTCTACTCCATGTGGGCGGAAGCGGAAGTCCCAAATGTTTTTTTTTTTTTTGGTTGTTTGTATTTTATTGAATCAGATACCTGCACCACAGATGAATCCTGATGTCTCTTCAAACTGTTTTCCTCTGAGTGCGCTGTACCAACATCAGATGTTCAACTACACTGATATTCTATGATAAAACAAGCTCCTTGACTACTGATTGCTTTTTCTTCTTGAATCCATGGACAGAAGCAGAAACACTTAAATAACACATGTAAATATCAGGTATGATTTACTTGTTTCACTTGTTGAACAGAATCTGTTGCAGGAATGACTCAAAGTCTGTTCACTCTCAGTGTGCACAATAATGTGTCTTTGACCTGCATTATGTATGTTTTGATTATACTGTGTTGTAAGTAAAATACAAGTAATAAAAAAAAAACATTTTATCAATCTCCTCACATTCTCTCTTACCTGCCTCAAAGTCACAGTAACACTGATGGGCCATTAGGGGACCATTAGGGGAGGGCCCTTTGTCTCTCAGGTGAGAGTCACTTAATATTGAAGGCCATTGCCACTCCCTCGCATATAGGCTTTCGATCACAAAACATGTCTGTAAAAATTTAAATCAATATATTGTTTTCTGTGAATAAGTAAGCAGAATGATTTTCACATAATTTTGAAGTAAATATTCTAGCCTACAAGACCGATTATTCAAACGTCTTATTCAGAACTATTTAGTGTGGGTTTTATGGCCTTATTTCAGCTACATTATTTTCCCAAAACTTACTAACCACGCATAATTTTTTTTCTTCTAAAAAATGCAAACATGTACATCCATCTTGGTCACATATTATTGTAGCACAGTTTGTGCTGGATACAAAAAAATTACATGTTGGTCAATAGTATGTTTTAGGTAGCTGAAATAAGCACAAATATCAGGGCATGTCAAAACATCTCAAGGGCCCCAAAATTACCTTAGACTCCAGAGGGTTAAGAGTGAGGAGGAAGTGATCTGAGGTGTGCAGTGGAGTAACCAGTGCATGATCAGTGGAGCAGTGTCGTGTGTAAATAAGGTCCAGCTGGTTGCCTGATTTGTGAGTAGCCATAGTTAACACTCTCTTGAGATCAAAAGAGGCAAGCAGAGTGTGGAAGTCTGCAGCCTGAGGTTTATCTTGGTGGATGTTGAAGTCTCAGCATAACTAGGGGAGTATAAAACTTTTTTGTGCAATTCAAAGTGTGCTACATACAGGTGAGTGGGCCTATACAAACCACCTGTAGTAACACACTCTCATCTATGCGCACTAGACACTTTTCACACACTACTGTGTGTACACAATCCCACAAAAGACTCTGCAATATATGTATGTTTACATGCTCATGCACTACAAATCATCTTGCACTGTTCCCCAGCCAGCTGCTTGATTCACAATGTTTCTTTCTGCACATGTACAGTATTTATGTGAAGCATTCGTATAGTTTGTATTTTTATTTTTTATCTTTTATTTTTAGTTTGTATAGGGTAAACATTTATACATAGTATACTTATAGTCAAAATCTGGCAGTAGGTTAGTTGTGTATAGGTTTATAGTGTTTTACTTCATTGTTGTATGTCTGTATTTATGTAGCACCGTGGTCCTGTGAGGCACGACATTTCGTTCCACTGTATGTCCGCACATGTAGCGGAATGACAATAAAGCTCAACTTGACCTTGAACTTGAGTACCATCCTCAGGAAAGGTTGAGATCAGCACATCTAATTCATCCAAGAAGGTACCTTGTGGTCCTAGGGGTCGATAAACAACTACAAAATGGATTTTAAGAGGGTAGGTAATAGTAACTGAATGTGATTCAAAGGAGCTGTTGATACCCAGAGATATTTCTGTTTTTACTATCTTTGTGGGGACATTAGGACCCCACAAAGTAGTATAAACTAGGATGTGTGTGTGTGTGTGTGTGTGTGTGTGTATACATACATTTGTGTAGTCCTGCTGTAATTCTGGATTCTCCTCCATGATCCACACTATAAAACACACAGAGTCATCTTATTATATTGTCAATTATGATCTTGGCTTCCAATGATTATGAAAACAATATAACCAAGATAAACAACATGTTAAACCATGCTTTAAACATACTAGCAATATTCTAGATGTTAGTAACCATAGATATGTATAGATGGGCAATTCCATGCAAAAGTCATCCTTACCATGAAAAAATAAAGTTTTTACTAAAAGAATAAAACCCTGTATAACTTGTGCATTTAGGTCTGTATTTTACTGCATTAACATGCTTTATTAGAAATTTGAAGGAAATCGCTATGTTTATCCACCACATATGATGGGTGGACCTAAAGTAAAATTACATTTTCATTCGACTGTATTTCATGTCTTCAAATGAGAGATCAAAGACTGCCCATTTTCTAATTTATGTCAACAGTAAGTATTTTGTAGAAAGATGGAGGCCTGTCTGAAAAGAAAAATAAACTCACTTTGGCTACAACTCGAATTCCGGAAATGAATGGGACGTTTTTTAAATTGGAATAAATTAAAACTAAAAGAATTTCAAATCACATGAGCCAATATTTTATTCACAATAGAACATAGATAACATAGCAAATGTTTAAACTGAGAAATTTTACAATTATATGCACAAAATGAGCTCATTTCAAATTTGATGCCTGCTACAGGTCTCAAAATAGTTGGGACGGGGGCATGTTTACCATGGTGTAGCATCTCCTCTTCTTTTCAAAACAGTTTGAAGACGTCTGGGCATCAAGGTTATGAGTCTTTTGGAATTTTGGTGTTGGAATTTGGTCCCATTCTTGCCTGATTTAGGTTTCCAGCTGCTGAAGAGTTTGTGGTTGTCTTTGACGTATTATTCGTTTAATGATGTGCCAAATGTTCTCTATAGGTGAAAGATCTGGACTGTAGGCAGACCAATTCAGCACCCGGACTCTGCTACTCTTCTACTATGAAGCCATTCTGTTGTAATAGCTGCAGTATGTGGTTTTGCATTGTCCTGCTGAAATACACAAGGCAGGGAGGGGAGCATATGTTGCTCTAAAACCTTTATATACCTTTCAGCATTCATTGTGCCTTCCAAAACATCCAAGCTGCCCATACCGTATGCACTTATGCACCCACATACCATCAGAGATGCTGGAGTTTGAACTGAATGCTGATAACACGCTGGAAAGTCTCCCTCCTCTTTAGCTCGGAGGACACTGTGTCCGTGATTTCCAACAAAAATGTCAAATTTGGACTCGTCTGACCATAGAACACTTTTCCACTTTGAAACAGTCCATTTTAAATTAGCCTTGGCCCACAGGACATGATGACGCTTCTTGACCATGTTCACATATGGCTTTCTTTTTGCATGATAGAGCTTTAGTTGGCATCTGCAGATGGCACGGTGGATTGTGTTTACCGACAGTGGTTTCTGGAAGTATTCCTGGGCTCATTTAGTAATGTCAATGACAGAATCATGTCGATGAGTGATGCAGTGTCGTCTGAGGACCCGAATACCACAGGCATCCAACAAAGGTCTTCGGCCTTGTCCCTTACGCACAGAGATTTCTCCAATTTCTCTGAGTCTTTTGATGATGTTATGCACTGTAGATGATGAGATTTGCAAAGCCTTTGCAATTTGACGTTGAGGAACGTTGTTTTAAAGTATTCCACAATCTTTTTACGCACTCTTTCACAGATTGGAGAGCTTCTGCCCATCTTTACTTCTGAGAGACTGCCTCTCTAAGACATCCCTTTTATAGCTAATCATGTTACAGACCTCAAGCATTTGTGCCGTGTCTGTTTACCCAGAGCAACTAGGATTGGTGCTCTCGTCAAGGAGTACTTCTCCAAGACTATGGGTCTGTAGAAGAGGAGTAAATCCCTGCATCCTTCGTTCATTGCATTATTCCCCATCATCGGAGCATCAACAACATAATCCTACAACATATCACCATCAATCCACTCATCAGGAAATGGACTCCACTGAAGTGAGGATGGTGCTGCTAAACGTAAGATCGATTCCAAACAAGACATTTGCAATTAATGAACAAATTTTATCTAATGAGTTGGACCTCCTGTTTATGACTGAGATGTGGCTAAATGCCGGTGAACTTGGTCCACTCTCTGAAGTTTTTCCCAAAGATTATAACTTTTTTAACATGACACGGTCAGTTGGTCATGGTGGGGGCTTAGCTACTATCTTTAGAAATAATTTAAAATGCCATCTACTTGCCTCAGAATTGTTTTCTAGCTTTGAAGTTCAGTTATTTGAACAGAAACACTGTTATATTGTGTTTCAAGATGGCGGCGCACAGGAGTGCAGCGGCTTCTCGAGCTCCCGGTCTAATTTTTGTTTCTCATAGAAAGAGTGAGGAATTAGGTGTATGTGCGGTCAAGTCCGTATGTTATAGTGCATCTGAACTTTGTGAAATTAACTACAAGAAAACAGCGACATTACCAGCGGATCTTAAATCGAAACTAGGCAGGATGAAGCTATTGAGGTCAGAGGTATGGCGGAGCAATGCACGGCGGCTGAGAGGCAAGAGAAGGCGGTGCACAAGGAAGCAAAAGCGGGGCAAGCGGGCTGGCCTACTATCAAGGCTAAAAGCTATGGGAAACAGACCAGCGATTCCATCAATCTTCCTAGCCAATGTTCGCGCACTGGACAATAAAATTGACTTACTGCGAATGCGTATGAGTGTACATCAGGAGATGAGAAACTGCTGCATACTTTTACTGACTGAAACATGGCTGAACAGCAACATGCCGGATTCAGCCTTTCAGATTAGCGGTATGTCACTTCTCCGAGCGGATAGGAATTACCTTTCGGGGAAAACTCGGGGAGGTGGACTCTGCGTATTTATTAATAAAGGTTGGTGTACAAACTGTTCTATCATAAGCAGTTATTGCTCTGAATCAGTTGAACATTTGATCATTAAATGCAGGCCACACTATCTAACACGGGAGTTCACTGTGGTGTATATTGTAGCTGTTTACATTCCTCCGAGTGCTAAAGCAAATGAGGCGCTCGGCGAGCTACATGATAACATCTGCTCTCTCCAATATAAACACCCTGAGGCGTTTTTTGTGATTGCGGGAGATTTTAATCATGTAAATGTGACGGATGTTACATCAGGTTTTTACCAGCATGTCACTATCGCGACCAGAGGAGAGAACACCCTTGACCGAGTGTACACAAGCAGATGTAGAGCCTACAGAGCTGTCCCTCGTCCCCACCTTGGACTCTCTGATCATACAGTATTTCCATCATGCTCATCCCTTCCTACAGCCCTGCGCTGAAGAAAATGAAACCAACAAATAAGACAATCACAGTGTGGGCAAATGATGCTGCCTCTGTGCTCCAGGATTGTTTTGCTTGTACTGACTGGCAGATTTTCAAGGAGGCCGCAACAAGAGCTGGGGAGGTAGATTTGGATGAATATGCATCATCTGTCACCAGCTATATCAGTAAGTGTGTGGATGATGTCACCTCTACAAGAATAATTACCATCCATCCGAATCAAAAACCTTGGATGAATGCTGAGATTAGAACTCTCTTGAGAGCACGGGATTCTGCATTCAGGTCTGATGATGCAGCGGCGCTCAGAGCAGCAAGAAGGAAATTGACTGCGGGTGTTAAAAGAGCCAAGGCTGCATATTCTGAAAAGATACAGGGTCATTTTTTAACCAACGACCCCCGGAGCATGTAGGCAGGCATCAAGGTCATTACGGACTATAACAGCAGAGACACTGAATGCCCTAGGGATCCATCTCTTCCTGATGCTCTCAATAGCTTTTATGCTCGTTTTGAAGCCCTTAACACTTCACCTATCACCAGACTTGCATTCTCATCGGATGTGTTGCTTCCTAGTGTAAACATAGTGGATGTCAGGAGGTCTCTCCTGAAAGTCAAGCCACGCAAGGCAGCTGGCCCAGACAACATTCCAGGATGGGTTCTGAAAGACTGTGCATTCCAGCTATCTGAGGTACTAACTGACATTTTTAACATTTCACTCTTTCAAGCAAAGGTACCATCATGTTCTAAATCTACCACCATTATCCCTGTTCCAAAGACTTCAACAGTTTCGTGCCTTAATGACTATCGTCCAATAGCATTGACTCCGATACTCATGAAGTGCTTTGAGCGGTTGGTCATGGACCAAATAAAAAAGGGAATCGACTTCAGCATTGACCCCCACCAGTATGCATATAAGAGGAACAGATGTACTGCGGATGCCATCTCGTATGTGGTGCATATGGCTCTTACCCACCTGGAAAATAGGGACTCTTATGTGAGACTGCTCTTTCTTGATTTTAGCTCTGCTTTTAACACAATCATACCACAAACACTGGTGCACAAGTTAGAGGCACTCGGGCTCAGTCCAACATTATGTAACTGGGTATTGGACTTCTTAACGAATAGAAGACAGACTGTTAGAATCCACAGTATCACTTCCTCTCCCATTATCCTCAATACTGGCACTCCACAGGGATGTGTATTGAGTCCACTGCTTTACTCTTTACTAACCTATGACTGCTCCGCTACATTTTCAAACAACCACGTAGTGAAATTTGCGGATGATATAGCAGTGGTGGGGCTAATCTCCTGCAACGATGAGACTAATTACAGAGCACAGGTTGAGCAACTGGAGGCTTGGTGCAAAGCTAATAACCTCTGCATTAATGCTAAGAAAACAAAGGAAATGATTGTGGATTTTAGGAGAGTTGTTAGGAGCCTTCCTGCTCCTCTTTGCATCGGAGGAACATCTGTTGAGGTCGTCCCTAGTTTCAAATATCTGGGGATATACATCGACCATGACTTAACTTGGCATTCTAATACCATGAGTGTAATAAAGAAGGCCAATCAACGACTGTATTTCTTGAGGAGGATCAAGCAGGCTGGTCTGAGCACCGCGGTCCTTACATCCTTCTACAGGGGTGCGGTGGAGAGTATCCTTACATCATGTGCTACTGTATGGTTTGGAAATTGTTCTGCTGCAGACAGGAGGGCTCTGCAGCGGGTGGTGAAATCGGCGCAGAGGATTACTGGCAGCAGTTTTCCAACAATTGAGGATATTAACAGTAGTAGATGTAGGGATAGAGCGGCCAGTATCCTCAAGGACTCTTTCCATCCTGCCTATGGACTGTTTACCCCGCTTCCCCTCAGGTAGAAGGTTGCGCTCCATCCGGGCAAGAACAACTAGGCTTAGGAACAGCTTTTTTCCAGAGGCTGTTCGAATGATAAACTCTTGTTCCTCTACCTTGTGTGCAATAACATAGATATTCGTATGTGTATCACAGTTTTAAATGTTTTTAAATAATAGTGTAATTATAGATTATGGTTTACTATGTTATTTATTGAGGATGATGTTTTTTTTTTAGATTTGAGTGTTTTTATCGGTTATGTTTTATTTTTTTGTTTTGATCGGGACCTCAGTACTAAGTTTAGTTCCTTCATGTACCCCGTGTATGGAATGACAATAAAGAATCCTTGAATCCTTGAATCCTTGAATTTAAGATGGATGGCTGTAATCCACTATTATGTATACTTGTTTATAGACCCCCCAAGTACAATAAGGATTTTATATGCGAGTTCTCAGATTTCTTATCCTCTGTGATGCCAAATGCAGATAGGCTCTTGATATTAGGCGATTTTAACACATTTGCTGTCCCTCGATGCCTATGGTTAAAGAGTTTCTACAAATTATTGACACTTAATCTTATACAATCTGTTAGTGGTCCCACTCATAACCAAGGGCACACACATTATTTAATATTATCTTAAAGCCTTTTAGTTAGTGATGTATATATTAAAGATTTTTTTCTGTCTGATCATAAGTCTATTATTTTTAACATAGCTGTTCCTAGTCCTGTACTACACCGTGCCTCGGCATGCCGGTGTACTCGCTTTTTTTAACTCATCCATATCTGAACATTTTTTAGATGCTTATATTACTTACCCTATAACTCATGAAATAGAGTCTAACTGTCCTGACGAGCTGGTTAATAAGTTTAATGCATTATGTTCAAATTTACTTGATGCTGTTGCCCCTTTTAAATTGAAAAAAGTTGTGTACATCATTGGTTTAATGATGAAACTAGGGCGATTAGACAGAAATGGAGAAAAGCAGAAAGGAAGTGGAAGAGGGATAAATTACAAATATCATATGATTGTGTCAAAGAGTGTATGATTCACTATCAAAAAACTGTTAAGATTGCAAAGGCGAATTATTTATCTGATCTCATTGCGAAAAATGCTCATAGTCCAAAAATATTATGTAATACCATTAACCTGTTAACATGCACCAGGACGCCAGCACACTGAACACTCTTTGTTTGCACATGTCATTGTTTACGAATAGATTAAATGAAACGGGACAAAATTAATCTTGACAAACTATATATCATTCTGAAGGTCTAAGCCTCAAGCATCGATGATAGATCGCTGATTTAGTGTGCTAAATCCAATGTCTAATTTATATCCAGATCCGTCTACTATGGCCTGTGAAAACTTTAAGTTTTTTACTGACAAGATCGATGTTATAAGATCATGTATTGTTCCCTCCTCTCTGGACTTCCCTCAGTCCACATCAATTCCTACATATTTATCTGAATTTACTCCAGTGTCTCACAGTTAGTTGGTGCAAATTATTCATAAAACGAAGCCCAATTTTGTTCTTTGGATGTCGTCCCTCCTCGTCTCTTATTAGAGACACTTGACGCTATTAGTCCTAGTTTACTGTCAATAATTAATAACAGTTTAATCAGTGGAATAGTCCCATATTATTTTAAGCATGCCACTGTGCAGCCGCTACTCAAAAAAACAAATCTTGATCCAACAGTTTTTAATAATTACCGTCCCATCTCTAAATTACTATTTTTATCAAAAGTTTTGGAGAAGGTTGTGTTTGATCAGCTTTTCTCTTTCCTACAGGAAAACGGTAATTTTGATAAATATAAGTCTGGTTTCAGACCTCAACACAGTACAGAATCTGCATTGCTAAAAGTATTAAATGACTTGTTGTTGATTGTCGATTCTGGCAATTGTGCTTATTTAAGTTTGCTGGATCTCAGAGCGGCATTTGACACTCTCGTTCATGGCATTCTTTTAAATCGCTTACAGCAAAACGGGATTCAAGGTTGTGTGTTAAGTTGGTTTGTATCCTATTTAACTCACTGGAGTCGACCATATCGCCGGCGATACCAGCTCAGTTTTTTTAAGATCAGTGCAAAAGACACTAAAAATACTCTGTTGACTTTGGTCACACAAATAAGTGTTATACATCAATTGAAACGGTTAAGTGTCTTCTTTTATTTGCGTACACTCACAATAACAACAAAACTTTGTGGTTTTGGAAAAAAAAAGAAAACAAACAGGGTGCGCTCTCTGTCTTCTCCGTCTCCGCAAACTGCTTTTAGAAATACGTCACTAAAATGAAGTGTAACTCAGCGAAAACTCAACACACAGACATGGGAGTTATATCTATAGAAAGCTACTTTTAAATGAAGTTGTTTTCTTATCGAAAACAAACATTCTGTGATGAAGTAATCCATATGAAACCAACATGATGTTCAGTCTTTCCTGTCTAACTCATTATCTCTAATGCAATCCCACCCCCTCGCAGCTCGAGCCGTTCATATGTAAATATCCACGTGAGACATGCACTCATGGAGATGCCCAACATAAACAAAGAGTGAGGAGATCGTTCATCGCGGCTACGGTTAGTTTCTGCAAGAAGACGAGCTCAGTAAAGGCAGGACTTCCCTCAAAAGAAGAACAATATTTCATCAAGTAGTGGAGATCAATCTGATGAGTAAGTAATGTTTCTTTTTTGCATTAGTTAACGTGTTATTGTGACATAAACTTGAACACATTACTAGTTGGGTTTTTCCCAAACTACAACATGATGAATGCTACGCGTCTAAGAATGTTTAGACCATGTTTATTATTAATACTCTGTTCACAAATAGATTTTAATAGCGTGCTAAACAATAATAATTAGTTTCTCAGATATAAAATATCCTTTCTTATAGTACAAGGCATGCGTGAGTCTATGGTTACAGAATCATAACAGCTACTATAAAATCATACATACTAGGCTATATGACTACAAAATCATAGTTGGGTTTTCCCCAAACTATAATTCCTGACTACAATGTTTGAAATCGAGTAAAACATTTTGAATATGAAAGGCAATTAATTGTATTTAAATTTCTCATGGTGCGATGATGTTTTCATGCTCTATATAAAACAAAAAATGTAATATGAGTGTACACTGTAACATGATGAATGCTACGAGTATAAGTATGTTTAGAACATGTTTATTATTTATAGCCTACTCTGTTCAGAAATAGATTTTAATAACGTGCTAAACAATAATAATTAGTTTCTCCAGATATAAAATTTCTTTTTTTTTACGATAGAACAAAGCATGCGTGAGTCTATGGCTACAAAACCTATATATATATATATATATATATATATATATATATATATATATATATATATATACACACACAGATGCTCCTGATATTAACATGCTCACAAATGTTTTTTTTTTTGGTTGTTTGTATTTTATTGAATCGGATACCTGCACCACAGATGAATCCTGATGTCTCTTCAAACTGTTTTCCTCTGAGAGTGCTGTACCAACATCAGATGTTCAACTACACTGATTTTCTATGGTAAAACAAGCTCCTTGTCTACTGATTGTGTTTTTTTCTTCTTGAATCCATGGAAAGAAGCAGAAACACTTAAATAACACACGTAAATATCAGGTATGATTTACTTGTTTCACTTGTTGAACAGAATCTGTTGCAGGAATGACTCAAAGTCTGTTCACATCTCTGTGGTTAGATCAGTGTGCACAATAATGTGTCTTTGACCTTCATTATGTATGTTTTGACTATACTGTGTTACAAGCAATTTAAAAAAAAAAAATTTTCAATCTCCTCACATTCTCTCTTACCTGCCTCAAAGTCACAGTCACACTGATGGGCCATTAGGGACCATTAGGGGAGGGCCCTTTGTCTCTCAGGTGAGAGTCACTTAATATTCAAGGCCATTGCCACTCCCTCACATATAGGCTTTCGATCCCAAAACATGTCTTTAAAAATTTAAATCAATATATTGTTTTCTGTGAACAAGTAAGCAGAATGATTTTCACATAATTTTGAAGTAAATATTCTAGCCTACAAGACCGATTACTCAAAAGTCTTATTCAGAACTACTTAGTGTGGGTTTTATGGCCTTATTTCAGCTAAAAAAAAAATCCCAAAACTTACTAACCACCAGGGCTTGAAAACGAAAAAAAAATTAAATCGGTTCCGAAACCGGTTAATAATGTTATTTTTTTATTATTTCTTTGCCTATAATAATAATAATAATAAAGTACAGCATTTTCTTTATTCAGAAAAAGAAAAAAACAACACAGAAAATCTGGCATCTTAACCCGCTGTGCTTAATCATAGTCAATACAGCATCGTCTTTTATAGATTTTGGCCAAATGTAGCCTACTAAACAAAATAAAAAATCTGCTAACGGTTTAACGACATTAAAGTATTTTTTCAAGATATTTAAAAATGTTTGCTGCATTGTTAAACGCTCTTATAAAATTGCGTTTTGATAGGAAAAAAACATAGGCTAAGTCACATTTTATGATTACGTTCAGAAATAATGTAGGCTAAAATGCCGGTAAAAGCAGAATGTTTACAAACAAACACAGTTAAAGTTCCCTTCTCTCCACAACAAATCCTCTAAAGTTAAGGCGATTTAAAGCGTTTAGGCTATATAAATGTAAAGACAAAAACGAATTAATTTAAGGTGAAACTGATGCCTACCTCTCTCATTCGGCACGAATCCAAATGTTTTCATATTCGCGACGTTTCTGGATGCTAAAATATTATTATTTATGAAAAAGGCTTTGTGCTTCACTCGCATCGATCATCCTTCGCATATTTTAACTGTATTTTGATAATGAACAGGCTGCAATATCGCAAAAATATGTTGTCTGTGTGCGCGTCAAGCACCGGCGCAATAGCCACACTGGTATACAGAAGCAAGTCAAGCTTTTGCAAAGTAAAGAAAACTACTTTCTGCTGTCGTTTTCCTTTCCGTGAACTTTGGATCATGTCACAATAAACCGAAACTCAGCTCTTTTTTTTTCTTTCGTTTTGTTAATCTGTCAATGATTTAAGTTAAATATATTTCGTGCATATAGCCTCTACATATTCCTTTTTATGTAAGCCTATAGTTTTATTCTGTTTTCTCCTTTCACAGAAGCGCTGCAGGTGCTTGTGATCTGTTGAATCCATCTTACACTATCCTCGGATAAACTCTAACACCGTTGTATTGCCATTGCAACTTACCTATGATGAAGAGTTCACAGCTGAGCACGGGCGGGCATTTCACGCGTTGGAGGCGTCAGCGCCCCATTTGCAATATAGGGCGTAGCCTACTACTTGAATTCGTGATTGGTTGACAGCAAATTTCAAATATGAAATGGAACGATAAAATAACGCTATTAACCGGTTAATGGCCATTTCAATTTTTTGATTCTGTTCGGAACTATAAAGTTTGATTTCGTTTCTGGTTCTGTTCTTGTCAAAATTTAGTTCGTTTTCGTTTTCGTTCCTTGAATCCGGTTCAGAGCCCTGCTAACCACGCATAATATTTTTTTTCTAAATAATGCAAACATGTACATCCATCTTGGTCACATATTATTGTAGCACAGTTTGTGCTGATACAAAAAAATTACATGTTGGTCAATAGTATGTTTTAAGTAGCTGAAATAAGCACAAATATCAGGGCATGTCAAAACATCTCAAGGGCCCCAAAATTACCTTAGACTCCAGGGCCCGTATTCACAAAACATCTTAAGGCTAAAAGTAGCTCCTAACTTGCCGATTTAGGAGAAAATCTTAAAAATAGTGGGTGTGTCACTCCTAAATTTAGGACTCCTACATTTTTGCTCTAAGAGTATTTCACAAAGCGTTTTAGCATTAAAACTAGCTCTTAAATCTGTGAAACGTTAGGAGTAGTGAAGAGGACTCCTAAGTCACTAAGACCAACTCACAACTATCCTAAAATGGCTGTTTCTGGCAATCTGCCTCAGAATATAAACATTTTATAAACATTTGACGATAATGAGCTTTTAAAAAGGTATCACCTTAAGGGTTTGGAGGTTATCCCAACTCCAAATTTTCCTTTGATTATATCCTTTTCATTAACCAGTTGGGCAAGAAGTTACAGCTGTTCTTGCGTCCAGTTTGGTTTTCTTTTATGTTTGCATGTCTTACTATCAGCCATGATTATTCTACTCTGTTAATTAAAAAGCTGTTTATATGCATATCCACTACGAGAAGCATACTGTACATGCATTTCACGTCCGCTGCATTCTTTCACGTCCGTTGCGTTCTCAAAACTCTGGCCATTTGATAATACCTACAATATCAAAATCAACTGCGGGCGGCAGATCTTTTTCCTATTTAGCGCCCAAACTCTGGAACAATCTACCAAACACTGTTCGGGAGGCAGACACACTCTGTCAGTTTAAATCTAGATTAAAGACCCATCTCTTTAACCTGTTAACCAGCACCCCCCATATTGGGAATCACAGCTGAAAATGACTAACTAACTTAAAATGGTAACAGCTCCTGACTTCAGTGTGCCACACACACAATTTTGGTGTCTTTGGAAAGAAGACCCTTTGGCCTTTACTATCCATCATCCAGAGTTGATAATGCTCAAAAATATAAAAAGTTATAGACACTGAAGTGCCTTGATAAAAATTGTACCACACTGATTTTTTTTTAATTTCATATAAAAATACATGAAATCAGCCCTGAAGCAATCCAGAAAAGTAATGGGTCGAAAGTCACATGTCTCATGAGTTTATATTTCAAATCTGAAGAAGATACCATGAAAAATGAGATTCATGCAGCCATTTTTCTAGCCCCCCCTCTCTCTGTTTGAGGAAAAATATTTACCAAATTATTGAAGGGTTCTACTACAAACTATTTAGTCTTTATACATGCCACTGCAGTTTTTCAATTATAAAACAGTATACAGAATCTTAGACATCGTATCAGTGATTTATTTGAGAAAATAAATTAGAACTAGAAAAATACAATAATAATTTGAGTGATGAAAAAAAAACAATAATAATAAAAAAAAATAACTTAAAGTACATACTGATTTCCTGACATACAGATAGATGCTCCTGCTCATACATTAGTAATCACTTGCTGACGATCATTCATACAGATGCTAATCATAGAGATGGCCGCCCAATATAGTCAATAATCACATTATAATGGCCTTTTATATAGACTGCATTCACACTGATATCTGTGAACAGTCAGTAATTACATGCTGATTATCAGCCATACGGATGTTAATCACACAGATACAGGCACATTAACCACAAAACACGCAAACATATATGAAAACTGTTGAAGAAGAAAAAAAAGAAAGTTATTTGTGCTAAAAAGATCGCTAAGTTAGGCCCCCATCAGATGACAGGTGCGTCACAGCGTGCGTCACACGCCGTTGCGAGGGAGCGCCAGAATTCAAATAAACAATTTTCCGTGTATCTTTGACTTTTTTTTTTTTGGATGATTTCATTCTGTTTGGGACATTGTCTGCTACAAAATCATGCTGTTTTTTTACCACCAAGACGCTGTTTTTGAGCGTAATTTGTTCCATAACGGACACAAACAATAACTCTCCCTGAAGAGATGAGACATAAACAAATGAATAACGATCCAAATTACAGCGTTGTTGTTTCTTTGGACTAAAACTGCTCGATGGAATGTTGTTCAGTGGACCCTTATCTTTCAAACTAAACCAGGATTTACAGCAGTGGATACGTTTGAGAGTCGTTATCAGGATGAATATGGTATGTA
This sequence comes from Schizothorax lantsangensis, assembly GCA_027422415.1. Classification (NCBI taxonomy): domain Eukaryota; kingdom Metazoa; phylum Chordata; class Actinopteri; order Cypriniformes; family Cyprinidae; genus Schizothorax; species Schizothorax lantsangensis. Next base: position 182,382 of record CM049854.1, read on the forward strand.
CTGCGGTTTTTTTATACATGTTTTGATGTGAACTGCTTACACTAATTTAGCAAATACATTCCGTATAAGCTTTCTATCGAAAAACAGCGATCTGTCGTCGATGCTTGAGGCTTAGACCTTCAAAATGATATATAGTTTGTCAAGATTCATTTTGTCCTGTTTTACTTTATCTGTTTGAAAACAATGACGTGTGCAAACAAAGAGCTTTCAGTGCGCTGGCGTCCTGGTGCGGGTTAACAGGTTAACCTGGCTTACACATAACACACTAATACACTTCTATTATTCAAATCCGTTAAAGGATTGTTAGGCTGCATTAATTAGATCAACCGGAACCGGGAACACTTCCCATAACACAGGATGTACTTGTTACATCGTAAAAAGATTGACATCTATGCTAATATTAGTCTGTTTCTTTCTTGTTCCGAGGTCACTGCAGTCACCAGATCAGATGGTGGATCAGCACCTAGAGACGACCTCTACAGCCCTGAACGTCAGCGGAGACCAGGACACCTAGATGAGCCCCAGAGACAGACCCCCAGTGAGGACCCCGTCACCTAGACAGCCATCAGGACAAGACCTCGGGAACCAGTTGAGCCCTTACAATCTGACTTTGCAGCAGTTGGAATTGAACTGCTGTGTCGTCTGGCCAGAGGAGAAATGGCCCCCCGACTGAGCCTGGTTTCTCCCAAAGTTTTTTTCTCCGTTCTGTCACCGATGGAGTTTTGGTTCCTTGCCGCTGTCGCCTCTGGCTTGCTTAGTTGGGGACACTTCATTTCCAGCAATATCGTCGACTTGATTGAACAGAAACTTTTTGAACTGAACTGAGCTGGACGATGCAATCACTGAATTCAATAATGAAATTCCTTTAACTGAAAATTGAGTGTTTAATCTTGTCATTTTACATTATTGACACTATTTTCCTATTCTGATATTGTGCAGTTGCTTTGACACAATCTGTATTGTTAAAAGCGCTATATAAATAAAGGTGACTTGACTTGACTTGACTTGACATGCAAGAGGCTGACATTTAGCTGAACATATACTTGTTTAATTAGTGCACTTAGCCAGCATTTTAAAATCTTTATTTGAATGTGGAAATTAACATTTTATTTTTAAACATTTGTTTGAATATGGCAACATAATGTTGCGCTCTACAATACTTCTAGGAATCAATCTCTGACAGAGACCCCTCCCCTCCCCACTGTGTGCATAGTTAGTAAGCATGCTGACATCATCCATAGCAACAAGGTCAACCCCACCCTTATTCTTAGCTTAAGACTTCTCTCTATTCCTTAGTAAAAGTTTGTCTCAGCAGCTTTGTGAATAGGTTTTAAGAGAAAACTTTTAGCTAAAAACTTGTACTGCTACTTAGAAGAACTCTTAGTGGTAAGATACATTTTTTGTGAATACGGGCCCAGAGGGTTAAAGGATCGAACCTTCTCGGTAGAGACTGGCAAAAATTCTTCATCTTGTGCACCAGTTTTGTATGGGGTTCCACAGGGCTCAATTTTGGGTCCTGTTCTATTTTCTTTGTACATGCTTCCTTTGTATGCTATATTTAAGAAGCACAATGTCTCATACCACTGTTACGCAGATGATACTCAGTGTTATGTTCCCTTGCACTCAAAGGATGTCTCCAGTCTACAGTGTTTGTTTGATTGTCTGAGAGATGTTAAACTGTGGATGTCTGCCAACTTCCTCCAGTTAAATGAGTCTAAGACTGAGGTATTACTCTTTGGCTCCCCTGCTTCTACAGAGGCTGTGGCCAGTAAACTGGGACCTCTATCTGGTAATCTTCATTCACATGTCAGAAACTTAGGCATTACTTTTGACTCTGCTTGACTTTTGATAAACAGATCAATGCTGTGGTTAGAAGTTGTTTTTATCAGCTAAAGAATATTGCAAAGATGAAGTCATTCTTAACATTAAGAGACATGGAGTCTGTAATACATGCTTTTATCTCATCCAGATTAGATTATTGGATTGTACTTGGGTGTTTCACAGTCCCTATTGTCACGTCTTCAACTTGTTCAAAATGCTGCCGCTAGATTGTTAACTGGAACAAGGAAGAGGGAACATATTTCACCAGTGCTGATCTCTCTTCACTGGCTCCCAGTTAAATATCGTATCCATTTTAAAACATTGCTGTTTGTTTATAAGGGTTTGCATGGACTGGCTCCGTCATATATTTCCGATCTCCTGTTTCACTGTAATGCTTCCAGGGAACTTCGGTCAACCAGTAGTCTTCAGTTGACTGTTCCAAGGACACGCCTGAAATTGAAAGGTGATCGTGCCTTTTCAGTGGCTGCTCTACAGCTTTGGAACAATTTGCCATCTTATATAAGATCTGCTAAGATCTCTTCTTAAAACTTACATATTTACTGTTGCATATGGTCACAAGTAAGCACAGTGGCATAACTGTAGTGTACTATCTGTGGCTGTGTTTTGTTTACTTTTGTATTTTGATATATGTTTTAACTTTGTACAGCAATTTGACCAACAACTGTTGTTTTAAATGTGCTTTATAAATAAATATGACTGACTGACTGACTGGCACTGTGTAGGTCTGTACTCCTGTGATCTGTTTCAGGCTTTCTGTATCATAACATTTTAGAAATTAATTAATTCTAACATTTTAGAAATTGCATCCTCAACAAGAACATTGCGGAGGTTTAGCTAAGACTGCATTTGCTGTGCGGGTCAGAAATGCACAGATGGACTGAAGGACAAATTGCCAAAACTTTCAAATGTCATAATGTTACTACAATATTGTTATATTACATTGTTATATTTTGTTACATCTCAATAAACAGATTGTTCAAAATAAATAAATAAATAAATAAATAAATGTCATAAGATTAAGAGATAAGATTTAAGATTATTTTTATTTGTCACATACACAATTATATAGAGAGTATATAACCAGCAGTGAAATGTATTCTCTGCATTTAACCCATCCTAAGTGAACACACACCCGGAGCAGTGGGCAGCCATGTTACAGCGCCCGGGGAGCAGTTGGGAATTTGGTGCCTTGCTCAAGGACACCTCAGTCCTGGTATTGAAGGGGGATACTCCCCCCACCGACAATCCCTGCCGGACCTGAGATTCGAACCCACAACCTTCCGGTTACAAGTCCGACTCGCTATCCATTAGGCCACGACTGCATCATAATGTTCATTGTGAATATTATCGTCTTTAAACCTTTTATGTGTTTCTAATAACTTGTGTCGCTATCTGCGCTGCATTCATGTGTAGCAAATTAGCTTAAAAGGGAATTGTATATAAATAATTACAATTAATTATGATTAGTTACAATTATTTATATTGGCTGACAGTAATAACTGTAGCAGGATTAAATTGCCATCAACTGATCTGTCCGTCCGGCGAACATTCCGTGTAATTTCATATCAACTCTAAGATAGGATATTTTCTTGGCCACAGAAAATACCTTCCTAAGTATTAATGCATTAGAGCATGTAGTAAGGATCAAAATCGTAAAGGGACATTGTTGAAGAAAATTCATTTTATGTTGATTTTCATATGTTTATGATATTGATTTTCATATGTTTATGAGAACAGGTAGTGCAAAACATTTTTTGGTATGACTGTTAGAACAAAATGGGTCTGGGGCTTTTAGCATAAGATGTATGTGTGACAAGGGGATCTATAAGTATATACTGGGCTGAGAGCTAGACGAGTGGGAGACGGGGAGACGTATGTTTGTGACCTGAAAGGTTATTTGGGCCCTAAATGTAAGGGAATGGGCTTTTAGAGCATGATATAGTAGAATGTTATTTACTTCCTCACCAAGTATGGAAAAGTACAGCTGCGAGCTTGTAACCTTGAGTGTGGATATAAGCTGGAGGTGCACCCTCCCTTTTTGTCACACTCTGCAGGGACTTGTGTTTCTGTATGACTGCTACCTTCTTTGCAAAGAATAAAACCTTTTTAAAGACTAAGAGTGAGTTTGTCTCTTATGCTGATGAGAGTAAATTAAAATTGCCACGACAATTTGGTGTCAGAATAGTGGGATTCCTTGGATGTGTCTTCTGGACCTGAGAGCGGATGGTGACTGATCATCCTGGACTTAGAGTCCAGCCCTAACCCCGAATAGGTTTGAAGGGACGACAGGGACCGACCGCCAAGGCCCGGAGGGGACACCACTGGAATCTGTAAACGAACCCAGGTGGCAACAGGACTCTCGGGTAAGAGAAAAATCTAAATTTTCTAAAGAATTTGGGTTTTTGATTTGAATTGGAATTAAGATTAGGGGATAAACCATATTTGTGGGTCTGGATCTGTGGAAGTCCGTAATCAAGAAGTCTCTAAGAAAGTTTGAGATTACGTGGAGCACAGTTAAGAAGTTTTCTAAAAGAGGGGAAATTGAAGCTGTGCAGGTAGTAATCGGAGCTGCACGAAGCACTCTGCCTGTCCGATTGGGGTTAGTGATCGGATATGTTGGAGACGTCTAACAGATTATAGGCGCCGAAAAGAAGCCCACAGAGAAGAAACAGCCAATATGGGGAAGTCCGAGAGCAAGCTCGCTAAATATGATACACCGGTATTTTGTCAAATGAAAAAATTATATGGCCAGAAATGCATGCAAGATATGGGGAAACTAATTAGGTATCATGATTTTCCAAAAGAGGGAACATTAAGTGTCACAAGTTTAAATGTTGCAAAGGAATCAGTTGAAGAGGGACGCACAAAGCAGAAAGGGTGTTGTGTGAAACATATGTGTGATAAATGTGAGAAGACGGTGAATTGTTGGGTGGGGGAGGCAGATAAGAGGGAAAGAAGAGCGATGCAAAAAGAATTAGCATGTAGAGCTGATAAGAAAAAGGAAAATTAAAAATGTGAAGAAAAAGTAACTGCATCACATAGACCTACTAACCGCTCTGATGTTTTTGTCTCTAAACATGCACCACCACCCTATCATCACTACCCCGTCGCTGAGCTGCAAGCCCTGAAAGTGGACCCTGACCTCGACTGCTCTCCACTGAAAAGACCAACAGCACCGCGGACAGAAGAATAAATAGAGGAAGACCCCGACATGATTCCTGAAACCCCCCACGAAGAAGCTGAAGAGGAGAGAATGCTGATGGTTCCCCCAACAAAGAAAAAGAAAAACCAGACAAACGGTGAAAGAAGAAAATGTGAGTACGGCTCCGATGATTGTTTCGGGACCTTATGGGCCAATGATGGTTTTCAGACCATGGACTGTGAATGATATGAAAGAAGCAATGGCTCACTTGCCAAGTCCGGAAGAAGCAGGTGACAAATTGTCTACGGAACTGGTCACGCTCTGGAAAGAATTCAGCCCCACCATGCATGAGCTGAGGAGGCCGCTGGCAGTGAAACTGGGGGCTTCCAGCTGGCACAAAGTGAGTGGAAGGCTGCAAAGGGAAGACTGCCGAAGAGAACACAGCAAACGGGAACACAGACACAATCTGGAATACCGCACGGCTGTTGAGAAGCTGGCTGAAGGTATGAAAACTGCATTTCCAGCATGAGTGGACACATCAAAGATTGGCAATTGCTGCCAGAACAGAGAAGAGTCTGTACAAGATTATTATCATCGTCTCTATGCAATATTCAACAAACACAGCAGCTTAGAGGAGACCGACGATCGAGGAAAGCAACCCGAAACATGGGAGTGTCATTTACGGAGCTGGTTTTTGAATGGACTGAGACCTGAGATTGCGCAAGCAGTGAAAACCAGCTACATTGAATGGAAAAATGGACGATTATCTGCTGTTCTAGCACATGCTTTGCATGCAGAAGAACTGCAGACAGCAAAGAAAGAAAGAGTTAAAGCAAGGACTGACAAAGATTTACAGCTGGCCCTAGTGCAAGCTGTCTCGAGGCCGGGGGAATCCTCTGTGCAGTGCCGTCAGCAGACGGGAGGGGGAAGAGAAAAAAGACAAGGTGGAAGATATTCGAACGGGGCTGGAAGAAACCTTGAAAAACGGGGTTGTTGGATTTGCGACACCGATGATCACGAGATGAGAAAATGCACCAAATGCAGATTGTGCAAGAAGGATGGTCATTGGGCTAAGGACTGTCCGGAGAACCAGCTAGATCAAAAAGCAGACTGAACCAAGGAGGACGGAGAGCAGGGAAGGAGGGGTTCAGGGCGAGCGGCCAGCGATGACTGAGCAGGGAAGTGACATTTTTTTTAACCACACACATACACACATACACTGATGTATACACTGCTCTGTGCAATGAAGAAAAAGCTTGCGTTTCATTGTGTAATTCTGATTTGAATGATGAAGTTTCTGATAAATGTTTGATGTATGAAAGTGAAGCATTTAAGAAAATGCCTAATTACCCCATGCTGGTTGAGGGGGTAATGATTGAGTTTTTAGCCGATTCTGGGGCTTCAAGGTCCTCTATATGACCATGTGACTTACCATGTCAACCGTCATTATCAGATAAAACAAATGAGTCTATTTCTGCATCAGGGCATACAATTTTTGAAAGATTTACAGTGCCTCTAAATTGTGAGACAGAGGGGAGCAGAGTGCTGAATCATGCATTCGTTTATTCACCAAAATGCCCTGTGTCCATTTTGGGCCGAGATCTGTTATGCAGACTAAATTTGATACTTGTTGCGGACTCCTCATGTGTCAGAGTGGTGGAAGAGGGGGAGCAATGGTGCTGTTTGCAAGCAGAGCCTCAGTGGGCCTATGAATGGCACATCATAAATCATGATTGGGCTGAAATGATGTGCGAACTGGCTAAAAGACAAACTGAGCCATTCAATACAGAAATTATGTTGCCTGACAATTTACATTGCATGTCACATGTCGTAGTGGAATCAGACAAACAGTATGAAAAAGACTGGTTTGAGGGAGAAAAAGGAGAAACTTTGAGTTTTGAGAAAATATTTTGGACAGAAAATAAGTCAAGTCAAGTCAAGTCACCTTTATTTATATAGCGCTTTTAACAATACAAATTGTGACAAAGCAACTGCACAATATCAAAATGGGAAAATAGTGTCAATAATGTAAAATGACAAGATTAAACACTCAATTTTCAGTTAAAGGCATTTCATTATTGAATTCAGTGATGGCATCGTCCAGCTCAGTTCAGTTCAAAAAGTTTCTGTTCAATCAAGTCGACGATATTGCTGGAAATGAAGTGTCCCCAACTAAGCAAGCCAGAGGCGACAGCGGCAAGGAACCAAAACTCCATTGGTGACAGAACGGAGAAAAAAACCTTGGGAGAAACCAGGCTCAGTCGGGGGGCCATTTCTCCTCTGGCCAGACGACACAGCAGTTCAATTCCAACTGCTGCAAAGTCAGATTGTTGTAGTCAGATAAGTGTGCTGTTTCAGTCAGCCTGACAGAAAAACAGCTTCCCTTTTTCCTAATGCCAGAGTCTGTGCCTCACTTATCACTCTCCAAGGCAAAAGAGCAGACATGGGCTGAAATAGGGGGGTTTGTGAAGAAATGTGTTGATACTACAGACTGGTGTGAGATAAGCGCTGGTGTGAAACACAGCGAGAGTCTAGGAGCATTTATGTCAGACTGCAAACATGAAATTGAGGTAGAGAGAGAAGTGGTAACCATTGGCTTGTCAAAATTGCAGTTTGTAAAACAACAAGTTACATTTTTGGGTCATGTCATAACACCAAACAGCAAATCCCTGTCTGAAAAAAGAGTTCAAGGCATTAAAGATGTACCAAAACCAATCACAAAGAAACAAATGCTGTCGTTTTTAGGAATGTGTTCATATTGTCGAACATTTATTCCAAATTATGCAATTCTTGAGCAGCCTCTGAGAGCCCCAACGATAGGGAAGGGGTTAAAGTCATGTGACAAAATTGAATGGACAAGGGAGGCAGAGGAGGCATTTGTGAACATGAAAGTTCAGTTGTCTCTGGTGCCAACTTTGGGCCTACCGGTACCAACTAAGCCCTTTGTTCAGATGGTGGATGAGAAAAATGGGTTTATGACTTCTGTGTTACTGCAAAATCATGGAGACCGATTGAGACCTGTGGCTTATTTTTCAAGCAAACTAGATCCGGTTGCAGCAGGCCTGCCACACTGTCTACGGGCGGTGGCTGCTGCTGAACAGGCCGTAATGGCGTCTAGAGAATTTGTAGGTTACTCTGACCTGAAACTTTTCGTGCCACACGCTGTGTCCATGATTCTGCAAGAACAGAAAACATCGCATTTATCGACGGCTAGGTGGTTATGATACCACACTATCTTGCTTGATATGCCGAATATCACTGTTAGACGATGCACAACCTTGAATGCTGCCAATCTCCTCCCGACGCAGGGGGATGGGGAGGAGCACCATTGTTGTCTGACTGCGCTAGAACAAGTGTGTACACCGCGTCCAGATCTTTCTGACATACCACTTGAAAACTGCGAAAATGTCCTCTTTGTGGATGGCTCAGCGTACAAAGATCCACAAACAGGCCAGAATAAAGTTGGCTATGCGGTAACAACTGAGTTTGAAGTCGTGGCGTCTGGCTCATTGCCAGCAAACTATTCAGCACAAGCAGCAGAGCTTGTGGCATTAACAGAAGCGTGTAAACTTATGGTAGGTAAATGCGTCACAATTTACACCGATTCGCGTTACTCATTCGGTGTTACGCATGATTTTGGAGCACTGTGGAAACACAGAAAATTTTTAAAGTCAGATGGGCGCCCAATATTAAATGCTCCTCTTGTCGCAGATTTACTGGAGGGCATTGTGCTGCCTGATAAGGTGGCCGTCTGCAAGTGTGCAGCACACACACGTAACACAGATTTTGTATCCACAGGAAACGCCAGAGCAGACGCAGCTGCGAAGGCCGCAGCGGCTAAGCAGACAAAAGAAACAGAGTGTACTATGCTATCTGAAAATGACCCAGACGTTTCCTCTTCTTTACAGAGCATGCAGGCCTTTGCCTCACAGGCAGAGAGAACCAAGTGGAAAAAGTGTGGCTGTAAAATGACTGATGGTGTTTGGATGAGCTGTGATGGCAAGCCTTGTTTAACTCGACACTTTTTTCCTCATTATGCTAAGTCGACGCATGGGAAAGACCATACATCAAAAGGGGGAATGCATGCCATCGACAGAGGTGTGTGAGCATGAATGTTGAGGTACTGCAAAGAAATGTCTTCTCTGTTGTCTAATGTCTGTGTGCAGGTGAAAGCTGCCCAAGGGAAAGTTGCTGAAACTCCCTTGCACAACATCAAACCAGGAGATTTCGTGGTGGTACGAGATCTGAGGAGAAAGAGTTGAAAGAGAAAGGTGGCTGGGACCGTTACAGGTGCTTCTGACTACCCACACGGCTGTGAAGGTAGCTGAAAGGGCAACGTGGATTCACGCCAGCCACTGCAGAAAAGTTCCATCTGCATCTCAGGAGGAGGAACGGAGAGAATAAGAGATCTGAAGCACATGTCAACAAAGGCCAGGATCCTGTATAAACACCAAGTGCCTTTATGATTGCAAATGGATCTGTGGTGAAAGTAAAGCTTAGTAAAAATTAAGAATTACGATAGAGACTTAAAATGATTCGATGAATTATGGTATTTATTTGTCTGTATTTTTGTATACCACTATTGAGTAATGAACTCGAAAAGGTCTTATTGTATTATATTGTAAATAATAGTTTTACAAAACAGGTGTGCATGCAAGGTATGTGAGAAGTGACTGAGGGTCTGACCCATGTCAGAAGTGCAGTAGCAGTGTTTACTCATTTAGCCCGGCTTCCAGATAGTGAATATGTACTTGTTTTGCAATCAATTAATTTGCCTTCACAGACAAAATTAACCAGGAGTTTGTAAAATGTTGGGTACATCATGTTGTTTTCACATTCCAGACTACAGTGACAACGTTACCAACATCATCACCCACATGAGGATGGCCGTAAAAGAGCCTAAACGAGCAAATGATGTATGGGGTGAATGGTTGACAAATCTGTGGGGAGGATGGGGATACTGGTTATTCAACACTGTGTTACCAATTGCGGGGGCAGGATTATTGCTACTGTTATGTTTACCATGCATTTTTCAGTTCGTTTCCAGCTCAGTACAGAGACTGGCGAAAACTAGTGTGACACATCAATTGCTTAAAATGACTGTTTATCCTGAGAATGTGCTTTCAGACATGTGTGATGAGAAAACGACTGAGGAAGAGACCATTAGTAGTATAAGCTACGATGAAATGTGTTAAATGAACTAAGACAAAATTGAAACATAAGGCGTTTTGACTAAGTGTTTAGCCCATCTGTGTCTATACTGTTTAGCTTGCTTGAAATTAGGGTCTATCCCCACACAAAAAGCCTTAGCATGTTTTCTGACTTCTTTCAAGGATTTAAGAGAGTGATCATTTATACAAAAAATCAGAGATGAAGGGTATAAATGTGATGTGATAGCTTAAACTTGCTTTATTGTTATTTTGAGTGTATTACATATAATCTTGGTAAAGTAGTAAGAGTGTTAGACATAGAAATTAATTTTGTTTTGATTAATTATCAATGAATGATAAAAAGGGGAAATTGTTGAAGAAAATTCATTTTATGTTGATTTTCATAAGTTTATGATATTGATTTTCATATGTTTATGAGAACAGGTAGTACAAAACCTTTTTTGGTATGACTGTTAGAACAAAATGGGACTGGGGCTTTTAGCATAAGATGTATGTGTGACAAGGGGATCTATAAGTATATACTGGGCTGAGAGCCAGACGAGCGGGAGACGGGGAGATGTATGTTTGTGACCTGAAAGGTTATTTGGGCCCTAAATGTAAGGGAATGGGCTTTTAGAGCATGATATAGTAGAATGTTATTTACTTCCTCACCAAGTATGGAAAGTACAGCTGCGAGCTTGTAACCTTGCCTGTGGATATAAGCTGGAGGTGCACCCTCCCTTTTTGTCACACTCTGCAGGGACTTGTGTTTCTGTATGACTGCAACCTTCTTTGCAAAGAATAAAACCTTTTTAAAGACTAAGAGTGAGTTTGTCTCTTATGCTGATGAGAGTAAATTAAAATTGCCACAACAGACATTAATATGCCAGGCAGAATCAGAAACTCATGTAATTTGTGCACAAGAGTTTTATTAACTAAACACTAACATAAACTAGTCTAACAAACATACAATCACTTATACATGGGGAAAGGGCAAATGAGAGTTGACGGATGAAACCATCAGGAAACCAGAGAATGAAGCTATGAAAAGAGTCAGTTAACCACCTTAGTAAAACCATCAGCACCGTTTATAACGGGGTCTATAGCTTATACTAAACCTCTGTTTCGTTTAGTTGAATGTACGATACTTGCATTTCCTTTGTCGTTGACGAGACTGCCTTTGTCGTTGACGAGATGCAGTCTCGGATGAAAGTCTTGATGGTTTGAAGGTTTGGTGGTGTTGGAGTTCTTCAAGTTCTTCCGGGTTTGAGGGGTGATGAACTCCAAAAGATGTTATTCTGGCTCGGTGGTAATTGGGAGTTTCTTCCCAGATAGAAAAGGGAAAAAGAGCTAAGAAAGAGATCTGCTGAGATCCGAGGATCCTTGGTAGAATGGAAAGTCAAGGCCACAAGGCCTGGCGCAAAGCTTAAGGGTCGCTGAGGAGCTCACATCCTTCTCGTCCTCTTAGGATCTAACAGAACTGCAGACTACCGGCGGGTCACTGATGTGAGAGCTTTATCTGATATAGAGGTCACACCTCTGGAGTGTCAAAGAGCCAATGGTGTCTTGAACTTTTGGAGGGAAAGTTTACGGCTCTTTGTCTCTGAACATGGTAATTTGCATAGGTAATTAGCCGGGGTTAATGCACAAACTACTAGAGATTCTTAGGACACTAATATGTTTCATAGGTATCAACATGTAATATTCACTCTCAATTAGATCATCCGAAGACGAATTGATAGAAACCAAACATGGTATAAGTGAGGTGATATTAACTAGTGATCTATCATAAGCAGGCATAAAACAGTATACAATACACAAGAACATATACAAGAACAGTAATAATATACACAATGACCTGAAGATATGTGTGCTCATTCAAAGAAAGGTTTTCCTATGAATTAATTAGAGAAGAGTCCATTTTTATGGCATAATGTCTCTTTCCTAAGGGTGTTGCTCTGCCCGCATTCCTTTGAGCAATAAAACTGGTTATCAGATTGGTTGCCATGGAACCGGGGGCCTGGAGTCATCCACAGACATACGGGCACCCAGTATGTGTATTGGGTGAGGGGTCTGTTATTATTTGTTAATCTAATAACTAATTGATTTGTTAAATCAAATGCAAAATTGTGTGTCTGATTGGTCCAAATGCTACACATGCGACATGCAAGTGATGTGCTGTGGAGTAACATCATTCATTCTTATTTGTCTAAATATTTTTTCTTCATTACAAACTTGTTTGGTTTTATTTTGTATCATTGCATGATAAAAAATAATTCACTATGTTATGCAGATGTAAAATGTGAAACTGTAATCTTATTCACAGTCTAGCATTTTATAAATATTTGTACAATATATATTCAGCATATTTAACGTAACCTGTTTTGTATCTTTATTATTTAATGCATAAGCGATTTATTAAAGGGGTCATCGGATGCAAAATTCACTTTACAATTGTTTGAACATAAATGTGTGTTGGAAGTGTGTGTACACATCCATCCTATAATGATAAAAATCCACCCAGTGGTTTTTTAAAAATCCCTATTTTAAAATCCCCTTTCTCAAATCAGGCTATTCTGAGATTCCTGTCAGAATGACGTAGTTCTGCACACGCCCCTCCCACGATAGTTGATTGACAAGACCGTCTTACCTTAGACCCGCCCCCCTGAGTGAGCTGAGAGCTGTTCGCCTCCGGTGCAGGGGAAGACAAGATGTCTCTGATTAAGCGATTGAAGTGTTCAAGTTCAACTTTATTGGTCACATACACAATTATACACAGTATGACATGTAGTGAAATGCTTAGTACGACTCTCCACACAGAATGCAATACACTATATATTAAATTGCAAATATTATAAAAGTAGTAATAATAAAAAACAATTATAAAAAAATAAAATAAAATTGAAATATATATTTTTCCCTGCGTTTCTTTCCTGTGTGCTACTGAAATGAGCCACACTGTGAAACAGCCAATCAGAGCTTAGTGTTTAGTTGTTGGATGTAATAATGAATAAAGCAGCCGTCATTTACTCCCGACATCTGAGCCGCTGAAGACGCATTGCCATCTGCCATTTTTGGAACGGTCTGCGAATCTTTGAGCACATTGACTGTGTGCGTCTACAACAGCAAGTTATACGCTTGTATATCTTTGAATATTCATTGATTATTATGGTGAATGCGAGATGGCTGACGCTTCAACGTATCTGGAGCGGTCGAATAGGGAATCTACGCATGTCTATGGTCTGCTCGTCACTCCACGGAAAAGAGGGGCGGAGTCAGCAGAGCTCACTAGCATTTAAAGCAACATGGACTAAAAAAATGGCTTGATGAAAACAGAGCTGATTTTGACAGGGTAAAAGTGTTTTACACTACCATTGAGAAATTTTAACCACAGTATGTTACAGACCTTTCATTAAGACCCTAAAGAATCATATCAACTTGTGTAAAATGGGCATCTGATGACCCCTTTAAAAGTTTATGAGAGTCATTAAAGGTGCCATAGAATGCATTGATACAATATTTTAAATTGTTCTCTGATATCTACATAGAAGGTATGTGGCTTAGGTAAGTGCAAACATTCTCCAGAAACAGTTTTACATGTCCATTTACAACCCTTAGATTTCTCCCCAGAATGAAACGGTCTATTACTGGCTTATTTTGAAGGGTCATGAATAATAATGTTGAGCTCTGCTCTGACTGGCTGTTTCACAGTGTGGCTCATTTCAGTAGCACACAGGAAAGAAACGCAGGGAAAAATATATATTTCAATACTTTCTCGCTCAGTTATATCGTTGGGTAATTATACTGTAAATAAAATGTGGGCATCAGGGAGCCGCTATTAATATGCTGGGCATTGAAACTGCTTTCAAATGCACGGTCGTGTTTTACTTTCACTGTCATTATTCGCGATCACACGTACTCTGTTTATACTATGGAGCAGTAGTACTTACCAAACATTTTACAAGATCAGATGCTTGTCAGTGGTTCTCAGGATCTGTAAATTATTCGCCATCACCCTCAGTCATCTCTCATTACTCTGTTTATGTGGTAAGTGAAATCTTATGTACTGTAGGCAGGAGAGCCTACGGTCTAGGCTGGGGGAACCCATCTGCCTAGCCGACTCGCCTCCGGCCCCAGAAGTGCTGTGGGACCGTATCAAAACCGCTGTCCTGCAAACATCTGAAGATACCCTTGGATTCACCATGCAGCAAAACAGGGATTGGTTCAATGAGAACAATTTAGAAATTCAGGAGCTGCTGTCAAGGAAGAGATCAGCACACAAGGCTCACCTGGCCCAACCGTCCTGCCCGCATAAAAAAGCAGCATTCCGCTTGGAATGCAGGACCCTCCAGCGTAAGCTTCGAGAGATTCGGAACGAGTGGTGGACAAACCTCGCAGTAAGAACTCAGCTTTGTACCGATACTGGTGACTACAGGGGTTTCTATGAAGCTCTAAAAGCGGTTTATGGTCCCTCGTACCAAATCCTGAGCCCCCTGCGGAGTGCAGACGGAAAAGAACTGCTCACCGAAAAGGACTCTATTCTGAACCGCTGGTCTGAATACTTCTACACCCTCTTCAATGCTAGCCGCTCAGTCCAAGAACCAGCGATTGACCGCATCCTACAACAGCCAGTGATAACTGAACTGGATGTGGCACCAACATTACAAGAGACTGAGGAAGCCATTAAACAGTTGAAGAGTGGAAAAGCTGCAGGAGTTGATACCATCCCCCCCGAGGTATGGAAGAACGGAGGCTCAGCACTGCACACCAAACTCCATGAATTCTTCGTCTGCTGCTGGGAGCAAGGAAAACTCCCTCAAGACCTCCGTGATGCAGTCATTATCACTCTGTACAAGAACAAAGGGGAGAAATCAGACTGTTCCAATTATCGTGGCATAACACTTCTGTCTGTCGCCGGAAAAATCCTCGCAAGGGTACTACTAAATCGACTGGTACCCGCGATAGCAGAAGCTCACCTTCCAGAGACACAGTGTGGCTTCAGAGCCAACCGGGGAACCACAGACATGGTATTTGTCCTGAGGCAGATTCAGGAGAAGTGCCGGGAACAAAACAAAGCGCTGTACGTTACCTTTGTGGATCTGACAAAGGCATTCGATACCGTGAGCAGGCAGGGACTTTGGAAAATTTTGGAAAAGCTAGGCTGCCCACCAAAGTTCCTCACTATGATCATCCAGCTTCACGAAGGCCAGCTTGGACAAGTCAGACATAGCAACAACCTCTCGCAGCCCTTCCCTATTGCAAACGGTGTGAAACAGGGCTGTGTTCTTGCACCCACACTGTTCACCATCTTGTTCAGCATGATGCTCCAGCAGACCACAGAGGACCTCGACAACGCTGATGGCGTATACATCCGTTTTCGTCTCGACGGGAGCGTGTTTAACCTGAGGCGTCTGCAGGCCTACACAAAGACCATGGAGCTACTGATTCAGGAGCTGCTATTTGCCGACGATGCCGCCCTCCTTGCTCACACAAAGGCAGCTATGCAGCGAATCACGTCCTGTTTTGCAAAATCTGCTCAGATCTTTGGCCTTGAAGTCAGCTTGAAGAAGACGGAAGTTCTGCATCAGCCCGCACCACAAAAAGAGTACCATCCACCAAGCATTTCCATCGAACAAACTGAACTAAAGGTTGTCCACCATTTCAGCTACTTGGGGTGCGTGATCTCGTCTGACGCCAATATTGACAAAGAATTTGATAACAGGCTAGCCAAGGCAAACAGTGCATTCAGCAGACTATATGGACGTGTCTGGAACAATAACAACCTCAAAAAAGACACAAAGGTCAGTGTATACAAAGCTGTTGTGCTGACCACTCTCCTGTATGGCGCTGAGTTCTGGGTTACGTACCGTCATCACCTGAGACTCCTCGAGCGTTTCCATCAGCGCTGCCTCCGCACAATCCTCAGCATTCGTTGGAGTGACTTCGTTGCCAATACTGAAGTCCTCGAGTTAGCGGAGGCTATTAGTATCGAGGCCATGGTCCTCAAGGTACAACTTCGATGGGCAGGGCACGTATCCAGGATGGAGAAATACCGTCTACCTAAGATCGTGCTGTATGGGGAATTGTCCTCTGGATACCGAAACATCGGGGCACCATGAAAGCGGTACAAAGACTCCTTGAAGAAGTCCCTTACTGCTTGCTGCATTGATCACCGTCAGTGGGTAACACAAGCAGCTGATCGTGACTCCTGGCGGCGCACAGTCCATCAGGCCATCTCACTCTTTGAAGATACCCGCAGGGCCAGTATAGAGGACATAAGGAGAAAAAGGAAAAAACGTGTCCCCCCAGCACTCATCCTGGACCAGACCTTTACCTGCAGCCACTGTGGCAGGACCTGCCTGTCCCGTATAGGCCTCGTCAGCCACCAGCGTGCCTGTAGAAGACGTGGATGTCCTTCCTAAATCTTCGTTTGCGAAGCCAAGCCATGATGTACTGTAACAGGCTACAGCTAACAAGGAGCTAACTATGTACCTTTAGTGGCTCACGTTATTTTATTAGAACGCGTTATTTGCTTTCCGTGCCTTTCTGAATACAGACACCAACCCATCCCTGCACTTCACATCCCCTGCACAGCCTGGAACATAACATTTATTTCCATGATCTACCATTTTCGCTGTTGTCCTCGCTTGTTTCTTCACAATACATGTAGAACTTCTGATGGTTCGGCTGGTGGCTGGCCTAGAACATGGGCGGGTATAAGTTATGCAAATGTTGTGGGCGTAACTATTAGTTATCCTGACTGTTACATCACAGTCGGTGTTATGTTCTGATTCGCCTATTTTTCAGTGGTCTTTTTTTATTCACGAGATTTACATAAGAAGGAGGAAACAATGGTGTTTGAGGCTCACTGTATGTAATTTCCATGTACAGAACTCTTATTATTCACCTATGCCAAGGTAAAGACAGTTTCCATTCTATGGCACCTTTAACCTGTTAACCAGCACCCCCAATATTGGGAATCACAGCTGAAAATGACTAACTAACTTAAAATGGTAACAGCTCCTGACTTCAGTGTGCCACACACACAATTTTGGTGGTGTCTTTGGAAAGAAGACCCTTTGGGCTTTACTATCCATCATCCAGAGTTGATAATGCTCAAAAATATAAAAAGTTATAGACACTGAAGTGCCTTCATAAAAATTGTACCACACTGAATTTTTCTAAAAATACATGAAATCAGTCCTGAAGCAATCCAGAAAAGTAATGGGTTGAAAGTCACATGTCCCATGAGTTTGTATTTCAAATCTGAAGAAGATACCATGAAAAATGAGATTCCTGCAACCATTTTTATAGTCCCCCCCCCCCTCTGTTTGAGGAAAAATATTTACCAAATTATTGAAGGGTTCTACTACAAACTATTTAGTCATTATACATGCCACTGCAGTTTTTCAATTATAAAGCAGTAGACAGAATCTTAGACATCGTATAAGTGATTTATTTGAGCACTAGAAAAATACAATAATAATAATTTTTGAGTGATGAAAAAAAAATAATAATAATTAAAAAAAAAAAAACTTAAGTACATACTGATTTCCTGACATACAGATGCTCCTGCTCATACATTAGTAATCACATGCTGACGATCATTCATACAGATGCTAATCATACAGATGGCCGCCCAATATAGTCAATAATCACATTATAATGGCCTTTTATATAGACTGCATTCACACTGATATCTGTGAACAGTCAGCAATTACATGCTGATTATCAGCCATACAGATGTTAATCATACAGATACAGGCAATTCCCCACAAAACACGCAAACATATATGAAAACTGTTGAAGAAGAAAAAAAAAGAAAGGTTTATTTGTGCAAAAAAGATCGCTAAGTTACGCCCCCATCAGATGACAGGTGCGTCACAGCATGCGTCACGCGCCGTCGCGAGGGAGCGCCAGAATTCAAATAAACAATCTTCCGTGTATCTTTGACTTTTTTTTTTTTGGATGGTCTCATTCTGTTTGGGACATTGCCTGCTACAAAATCATGCTGTTTTTTTACCACCAAGACGCTGTTTTTGAGCGTAATTTGTTCCATAACGGACACAAACAATAACTCTCCCTGAAGAGATGAGACGTAAACAAATGAATAACGATCCAAATTACAACGTTGTTGTTTCTTTGGACTAAAAGTGCTCGATGGAATGTTGTTCCGTGGACCCTTATCTCTGAAACTAAACTGGGATTTACAGCAGTGGATACGTTTGAGAGTCGTTATCAGGATGAATCTGGTATGTACTGCGGTTTTTTTATACATGTTTTGATGTGTACTGCTTACACAAATTTAGCAAATACATTCCTTTATAATCTTTCTATCGAAAAACAGCGATCTGTCGTCGATGCTTGAGGCTTAGACCTTCAAAATGATATATAGTTTGTCAAGATTAATTTTGTCCTGTTTTACTTTATCTGTTTGAAAACAATGACGCGTGCAAACAAAGAGCTTTCAGTGCGCTGGCGTCCTGGTGCATGTTAACAGGTTAAAACAAGTTTATGACTGCGATAATTTAATCTTTATCAACAACATCAACGAATTGGAGCGGCATCGGCCCGTTATTAGATCATTTTAAAACGTCAAACAGCCTCAATTTGCAGGTTATAACTACATCTATTTAATTTATTATTTTGTTTATTTTAATGCGGATCCCACACTCTAGCGTTAACATAATATAAATGTGCTCTAGGCTATTATTCATATTCAAATGTTTGAGCGGAAAATAATTAATGCTCAAGCATGACAGGGAGGTGCCCGCGTGATCACTTGCATTGTCTTTCCTGACAATGAAACAACTTAAAATCGGGGTGTCTTACATACCTGAGAAATATATCTAAAGAAAGCTTGTCTACGTTTAAACGAACCAGTTCTAAACGAAATCAAATAGGCTATTATGTATTGTTAAATACCCTGATTATGTAATCTGTGAATGCATTTCTCTCTAAAAGCGCGTCCAGTGGCGATTTTCTCAGAAAACATTAGTTTATTAATAAATAATAAAAATTTCTCCTTTTTTCATAATCATTAGGCTACTTTTGCCTGTGCTTCGTGGCAAACTTTGTACGTGTACTTGAGTGTGGAATATGCTCATTATGGAGTATTATGCCTATGTCAATTTAATATAAACGTGCGATTAGTTGAATAATGGCTTAAATGAACGACTACTAGTAACTGGAAAAATCTTTAATGGGGGGGGGGCAGCCCTATTAAATACCCTCTATAGCCCGATTCGGACGGTAATTGTTTCTCATATGGACGTCTGTAAAAATAAATTTACATTTCACCCCAGTGATAAAACCCAAAAAATGGATTCGGACAGTGGTTTATTCACAGTGGAGGAGCGAGTTCTGTGATCCTACGAACCCGGGAACACACTGCTCACGTGGCCAGTCACATGATTGTCTGCTGTAAATAAAATGAATTTTATTTACAAATGTATTCTTATTATTGTGTAAAATGTATTTAAAAATACATTATTATGTAAAATTAATTCTTATTATTCCAAGCTTATTTTATAATATATAATCCTATTTATTATTTTATTTTTTAAATCTCCTGTTTAAAAATAGGAAAATAGACGTGATATACTTGTATATAATTGTACGCAATGTATATCTGTTTATAATACACATTTTAAAATTGTATTGCATACCTGCTGCTGCCATAATAAAGACCCATTTCCAATGTTTACGTGCTTTTCTTGTCTTTCTGCTCTCACTCGCTGTGGTGGAGCAGTTATGAAGTAATATTCTTTTAAATACTTTCCAGCATTTCAGAAATAAATATGTATGCAAATTACACCGAAGTACAATGTTACCTTAGGGTGTTCGGGAGTGCTCAAAAAGGGTTTAAACACTGAATTTTGAATCGATTTTTTTCTCGTAAACTCAGGGATGTGGATTCGGATGGCAATTAAATTACCAAACGACCTTGGTGTTTGTCAGCAGTAGGTAATTCGGCCGGGGATTTTTACGGTGGATTTCCAACCCTTCTCCATTCGGTAGATATGGTTGCTTCTGGTTTGTGGATTGTAAATCTATTGTAGTCTACGGACGCTTCATATTAAATCATATGCATACCAGCGCGCATGTTTGCCTCGTTGCTGACGACTGATAAAGGTCTACTGCTGTGTCAGGATTACCGTATCATAACATTTTAGAAATGCATTCATTCTAATAACATTTTAGAAATCGCATTCTCAGCAAGAGCTTAGCGGAGCTAGCCTAAGCATGCACAGGCGGACTTCATGACAGCTCGTTCTGTCATTCATTGTCAATATTATCTTGTTTAAACATTTTATGTGTTTCAAATAACTCTTATCGCTACCTGCGCTGTATGCATGCAGAGTGCAAGATTTTGCATGTTCGGCACGCATGCTGTGGAGTTATCATTTATTTTTATTTTTTTTGTCTAAATATTTTTTTTGTTTGGTTTAATTTTGTATCATTGCATAGTAAAATAATTAACTTTCTTATGCAGATGCAAAACGTGAATCTGCAGTCTTATTCGCAGTCTATTTTATAAATATTTGTACAATAGGCCTATTATATATTTAGAATATTTTACTTAACTTGTTTTGCATCTTAATTATTTAATGCATAAGCAAGTCATTAAAAAAAAAAAATTCAGCGGCATCCGTTTAATCTTGATCAAAATCTATGATCGGCGCTGGTCAGTTAGTGTAACGTTATGCTGGAGTAAGGGAACGAGGAGATGAGGAATTCTTCCAACGAACAGACTTTAATAAATCAAAAAGGTAGGGAACACAGGCAGGCAGGAGCATACATGTATGGAGACTGAATGATATATATCAGCGGATGCTAGACTCAGGGAAACACAGGGCTTAAATGCAAGGAGTAAACAAGATAATAAATTAAACACAGCTGGGGACTAATGAACTAATAATCAACCTAAACGAGGAAAGGAACAGGAAAACCCAAATAAGGACATAGAGGGAGAAACTAGGGCAAGGAAGGCACATGGGGAGCAAAACAAAACAAGACAGGACACAAGTCTGACAGTTAAATTATTTTAAAATGTCAAATAGCCTTCAATTTATAGGTAATAACTGCGCCTGTCTTGGATGTAGACTGGTGAGGATTTATTTTAATGTGGACTCCAAACTATAGCGTTAACCTATAGGCTATAAATGTGCTATATTTTTTGCCCGTGTTCAAGTGTTTGTGCGGAATATCAATGCGCATGAAAGGGAGGCGCCCGAGCGATCACTTGCATTTAATTCCTGATAATGAAACAATTTAAAATCAATTCGAAACTGACTTTATGTAAATTCATAATAACAACAAAATGTTGTGCTTTTGTAAAATAACGAAAACAAACAGGATGTGCTTTCTGCCATCTGTCTCTGTGAACTGAAGCGCTTTCTCCAAAAAGAACCAAAACTCAGCATGTGTGTCTCACATAGAGAAATATATGTATTGAAAGCTTGAAATGTCTACTTTTAAATTAACCAATTAAAAACGAAATTAAATACTCCCTGATTATGTATGAATGTTGCAATTCTCTCTAAAGGCACGTCCAGTAGGCTACTGTGGAGATGAGAGTCAGCACTGTGAATTTCATCTTGCAGCCGACAAGAAAACATTAGTTTATTAATAAATAATTAAAATGTCTCCTTTTTCTATACATTAATAATCATTAGGCTACTTTTGCCTGTGCTTTGTGGCAACCGTTATATGTGTGCTTGAGCGCGGAATATATTGAAGCCCATTATGGATTAGTAGGCCTATTGATTTCATATAAATGCTCGATTAGTTGAGTAACCTAATGGCTTAAACGAACGACTAGTTAACTAGAAAAATCTTTAGTGGGGGCACCCCTATTAAATACCCACTAGACATCTCTGTTAAAGTTTTTAAAGCATTTTTCTAGGCATTTTCATAGTCGGATAAATTCCGCTTTCAGAACGGTCACGTCCGTAACATTGATTTTTCCTGTGAAACACAAAAACGAAAATAGCCAACCCTTCTCCATTCGGCAGATATTGTTGCTTCTGGTTTGTGCATTGTAATTTGCAGGAAGTCTACAAAATATGTTGTCTCCCAGAAACTTGTCTTTTTTTTGTTACGTCCGTAACGCGTGTGTTTTTCCCTCATTTAAAATATAAAACAGGTATATAGACTGATACTTTTCTGATGTCTGGACTCTATTTTAAGGGGTTTAGAAAAATATAAAGAGATGGTTCAATAAATTGGAAATAAACATAATTTATGAGAATCTATATTTCAGGTTTTGACTACAAATATCCCGTCCATAACGGTGGAATTGCCCAGATGCTTCATTAGCGACTGTTTCTATTGGCCGCTATACGTAAGCCGTCCGCCATGTTGCAACGGTCAACTTGACGTCATTCATCATAGTAATCACTGAATATTCGAAAAATGCCACAATCCTGCACAGCCGATGGTCTGCGAACCAACAGTATGGTGATTGACGTCAAATTGACCGTTCCAAGATGGCGGCCGCATCTACGTGCCTGGAGCGGTCGAATGGGGCATCTATACATATCTATGTTAGTAACATGCTAAACATGTTAAAATAGCACTAGCATCAGGGTTGCCAGCTCTCACACACTTTCTGACTCTCACTCTCTCGCTGACTAAACCAACTAAATCTCACAGCAAATAACAAGACAAAATAAATCACTAAATCTGCTCAGGATATTCCCACTGGTCTTGTTTTGGTTTCACAGAGATTGAACTGGTCTAAAGCACATTAAACCAAATAAAACCAGTCCATGAAATGAACACCTAAAGCAGTGTTTCCCAATCCCAGTCCTTGCGCTCCCCCGCTCTGCATATTTTGCATGTTTCTCTTAGTTAACTCACCTGATTCATATAACCAACTCGTTAGAAGAGAGCTACGTGCATGAACTGTGTTCCGATTGATATGATCCCTACACTGTGTTCATTGCTCTCTACTCCCTGAGCAGGAGAAATATGTTGAAGTTTACTTCACTTCGGAACATTCATTCATGGATTTGCACTGCAAGGACTGGGATTGGGAAACGCTGACCTAAAGCAATGACGGGTCAGTAACAGCTGCCTCTTGTGGTGCCGGATCGCTCTGTCTTTTTTTACTCCCTCTCCTGAAAAGTCTGTGTTGTGGACATAAATAGATGGTTCTGTGTCTAAATAAACTCTGTTTTTGTCAGGAAAAAAAGAGAAAGGAATGGCAGTTGTGAGCAGGGTGGCCAAAGGGATGATGATTAAGCTTAGGTGAATGGTGCACTGTTAAAAATGGGAGTGTGAAATGACAGTATATTCCAGGTTAATAATTGCATTACTTTCACAGTAATTTCACAGTGGGACTTCTCTTGTATCTAACTGCACTCTCAGAAATTTCTTGTAAACAAACAGCATCATACTGTGTTTCTTCAGTGCTTATGTACTATGAAGGTTCTGTTACAGCCCTATAGGTGTGCCTGTGTGTTTTTGCGCTCTCCCTCTCTCTTGATCTGTCAATTACTTAGGCTCATCCCTCTGGATTGCCATTCGTCTGGGCAGATGTCAATCATTATTAACCTGCGTGTCAAGATCTCCCACTACAGTTGAAAAGGACGCTTGAATGAGCTCTGTCTCTTGTGCTCCTACTTTGTTTGCTTTTCTGTTCGTTGTCTTTCTAGCCTTTACAGTGTGTTTAACGTTTAACAATGAAATGTTTAATGTTTAACAAATGAAATCAACATTATTTCAATGTAAGGTACTTTGCTCTCCACCATTGTCTTTCATTAAAGGCATAAAAAGCCCATAAATATAACTTTAAAAAAATTACTTATATGGATGCTTCTTATTTATTTTGTTTCAATTAAAACTGCTCTGGGTTTGTGGTGGTGTGACAGGGCTCAAAAGACTAATGCTCTTTAAATCTGTTATATTGTTGTGTCCTCTAGAAACCCCTTGACTTCTATCTACATAGAGACACTGAGTAGTTCAAAATCAAATAATAAAACCTAAAAACTTGCTGCTCAACATACTTGAGTTTGTCCAGATTCTTGAGTTTTTCAGAGAGCAGCTTCACTCCTGAATCTCCTGGGTGATTGTAGCTCAGATCCAGCTCTCTCAGGTGTGAGGGGTTTGAACTCAGATATGAAGACAAAAAACCACAGCCTTCCTTTGTCACCATACAGCCAGACAACCTACAGACACACACAGCAACAGTCCACATTACATTAGTTTGGCTGTCAGACATCACTAACAAAGTCATTTGTGCTGTTATTTTCTGTAGTTTCAGTCACAAAAGTAAAGTAATCAGAAACAGTTATACTCCATTAAAGTACTTAAGAACTGGCACAAAGTATTTCTACATTGTCACTAGACACCCAGGGTTAACCTGTTAACCTGCACCCCCCATATTGGGAATCACAGCTGAAAATGACTAACTAACTTAAAATGGTAACAGCTCCTGACTTCAGTGTGCCACACACACAATTGTGGTGTCTTTGGAAAGAAGACCCTTTGGCCTTTACTATCCATCATCCAGAGTTGATAATGCTCAAAAATATAAAAAGTTATAGACACTGAAGTGCCTTGATAAAAATTGTACCACACTGAATTTTTTTTTATTTCATATAAAAATACATGAAATCAGTCCTGGAGCAATCCAGAAAAGTAATGGGTTGAAAGTCACATGTCTCATGAGTTTATATTTCAAATCTGAAGAAGATACCATGAAAAATGAGATTCCTGCAGACATTTTTCTAGTCCCCCCCCCCCCCGTTTGAGGAAAAATATTTACCAAATTATTGAAGAGTTCTACTACAAACTATTTAGTCATTATACATGCCACTGCAGCTTTTCAATTATAAAACTGTATACAGAATCTTAGACATCGTATAAGTGATTTATTTGAGCACTAGAATAATACCATAATAATAATTTTTGAGTGATGAAAAAAAAACAATAATAATAAAAAAAAATAACTTAATTACATACTGATTTCCTGACATTCAGATGCTCTCCTGCTCATACATTAGGTAATCACATGCTGACGATCATTCATACAGATGCTAATCCTACTGATGGCTGCCCAATATAGTCAATATTCACATTATAATGGCCTTTTATATAGACTGCATTCACACTGATATCTGTGAACAGTCAGTAATTACATGCTGATTATCAGCCATAGAGATGTTAATCACACAGATACAGGCACATTCTCCACAAAACACGCAAACATATATGAAAACTGCTGAAGAAGAAAAAAAAGAAATGTTTTTTGTGCTAAAAAGATCGCTAAGTTACGCCCCCATCAGATGACAGGTGCGTCACAGCGTGCGTCATGCGCCGTCGCGAGGGAGCGCCAGAATTCAAATAAACAATCTTCTGTGTATCTTTGACTTTTTTTTTTTTTTGGATGATTTCATTCTGTTTGGGACATTGTCTGCTACAAAATCATGCTGTTTTTTTACCACCAAGACGCTGTTTTTGAGCGTAATTTGTTCCATAACGGACACAAACAATAACTCTCCCTGAAGAGATGAGACGTAAACAAATGAATAACGATCCAAATTACAACGTTGTTTTTTCTTTGGACTAAAAGTGCTCGATGGAATGTTGTTCAGTGGACCCTTATCTCTCAAATGAAACCAGGATTTACAGCAGTGGATACGTTTGAGAGTCCTTATCAGGATGAATATGGTATGTACTGCGGGGATTTTTCTACATGTTTTGATGTGTACTGCTTACACAAATTTAGCAAATACATTCCGTATAAGCTTTCTATCGAAAAACAGCGATCTGTCGTCGATGCTAGAGGCTTAGACCTTCAAAATGATATATAGTTTGTCAAGATTCATTTTGTCCTGTTTTACTTTATCTGTTTGAAAACAATGACGTGTGCAAACAAAGAGCTCTCAGTGCGCCCGCGTCCTGGTGCAGGTTAACAGGTTAACCTCCTGGGGTCGACAATGGCGCCGTCACTTGCTTTTTTTTCCTGATGACAGCAAAAATAACTTAAAATGCTCCATAATATAAGTGCAATACATAATTTGAATCTGTAAAGGGTCTACTTTTATGTGTACACTCACAATATCAACAACAAAACAGTGTGTATTTGTAAAATAAAGAAAATATACAGGGTGTGCTTCCAGCCATCTCAGTCTCCACGAATATCATTCTAAAATGCCTCAATAAAATGAAATGAAACTCAGTGAATACTTGACACACAGACATGAAAAATACATCTATAGAAAGCTTGAAGTGTTTACTTTTAAATTAAGTAATCATGTTGAAAACAAATATTCTGTTAAAGTAATCTGTATAAAACTAATGCAAGGAACAGTTTTTCCCTGTCTGAGCTTATTATCTGTAATGTGATAATGCCCACAAACAGCGTGCACTCTTCATATGATAAATATCCATGTGAGATGCACGATCATGTTATCGCCCACATCACCTCCATAAACAAAGTGTGACGATTCATCAAGTTCATCTCTGATACTTTTCATTTTTGGAAGAGGAATACATCAGAATTCACGCAAGGCTTGATTTAGCAGAGGAGATCATTTATGCTGAGTAAGTAATGTTTCTTATTTGCATTAGATAATGTGTTATTGTGACAAACTTGAACTCATTTACTAGTTGGACTTTTCCCAAACTGTAATTCCAGACTAAAATGTGTGAAATCGAGAACATTTTGAAATACGGTAGGCAACCTTTCATTACATCTAAATGTTGTACGACGTGAGGATGTTTTTTTACTCTATATACTGTGACGGGAGGAGCAAACGACAGACACAGTGGGTGTGGCGTCAGGCCTCGGAGAGGCTTTTATTAAACAGAAATAATAAAATAAAGTGTCCAAAGGGGAAAAAGTGTCCAAAAGAAACAGGGGGTCTGGTGTCCTCGTCGTGCTGCGGGGCTTGTGAAGGAGGGCAGTGTTCTGGAAGGGAGGGTCCAGGTAAGGGGCGGAGTCCGGCGGCCGCACGCGCTCCTGCTCTGGTCCGGGGTGCGAGGGGCGGCGGCTTCATCATAGCGGCGGCTCTTCCTCTTCTTCCGCGGAGTCCGGCGGGACTTGCTCGGCCCGGCATCCTGGCCCGACGGCCGTAAAACGGGTGCGGCTTTCGGACTCTGGTGGCGCGGAAATCCCTCCGCGCTCCCTTCCTGGACCCACGAGGACACCAGCGTGCATGCACGGGGGAAGAGACCGGTCTCCAGAGGAGAGGCGCAGCCGGCATATAACAGCGGCGGTGATGAGGCTCCATTCACTTCAGGTGTGTGCCTCATCACACGCCGCCAGACCTGGCTGTTTCAGCGCCCCTCCTCTCTCACACACCCACTCCCGTCGGGAGCCTGGTGAAGGGCGGCGATTAAGGGACGGGGAGTGCTGATTATTAGGGGGAGGCAGCTGACTCGTCACAATACAATAACGATAGATTATATGAACTAAGACAGGCATGAGTGTTTTTTTATTATATAAGTGGCAAGTTTTTTTATTAAACTTTTTATTAACATAACAATATACACATAACATTTACTTAAAATATTAATACTTGAAAACAATCTAAATAAAAAAAAATTGGCAAATAAATAACCAAACAAAATAGAAAATGTCTGATTTCAACTGTAAATCCGCAGTCACATATGATTGGAATGCTGAACAATCATCTTCCAGTCAAATTCCTTCAATATTTTACTGCTAATACCCTTATGACAGCTGACACGTTTAACCACAACTCATCCTCTATTATTGTATTTAACTCCAATTCCCAATTTCTTTTGGTATGAAATGAGTCATCAGATTTGTCTTGCATTAGTTTTCTGTACATATGGGCTACATGATTTTTAGTAGGTAAACCATGTTCAATAATATTAATAAAATATTTTTCTTCCTTTGTTGGAGATCTTTTAATTATGCCCCATTGTTTATGATTTGTGATGTAGTGTTGTAGTTGTAAATATCTAAAAAAATCATCAGATCTCAGTGTAAACCTATCAGATAATTGAGAAAAAAATCTTATGGTCTCACCATCAAAAAGTTGATAAATTATCTTCAAACCATTCTTTTCCCATCCACTGAAGACACCATCCGGTATAGAAGGAAGAAAATATGGGCTATCTTTAATAGGTATTGCACGTGATAAGGCTATTGCTACTCTAAAAGTTTTTTTTTTGTGGACCTAATATTTTGCCAAAAAACAAAAACAAACTCTGAACGATTTTTTTTCTAATTTATTAAATGCTTAGAGCGGAAACCAAACTGGAAGAGATTGAAATAGGAAGAGAAGTCTCTGCAATATGTTAATTTTCACAGTTTCTATCCTACCAAACATAGAGAGAGAGGTAGTACGTCTAACTGAGTGGGCCAATGTCCTGATATCATCATTGCCTCAGATTTATTAGCATTTACTGTACTTTGTATCCAGAAACTAATCCATAGTCTCTAAGGCATTCTAAGAGGGCCAAGAGAGATGTAAGAGTGATGTATTACAATGAATAATAATACGTCAGCGTATAACAATATCTTATGACACGTTCCTACTTTATCCTTTATCCCCTGTATTCTGGTGTTGCTCCTTATTAATTCCGCAAGTGGCTTGATACTAAGTTTTGTTTGTTTGTTTGTTTGTTTGACTTTTTTAATCCCAAAGGGAAATTCACATGTCACAGCAAAGCTCACCACACAATAGATACAGTAGATAAAATAAAATAAATAATAAATAAATAAATACTGCACAATACTGTATTTCATACAGCCCCCTTGTTTCAAGCATCAAAGTACGCTCTACACCATGTTATACAAAATACAATTTAAAATTCTATTGACTCTAATATGACATTGATTATATAATCAATATAATGACTTTATAGTCGGTAAAAATGACTTTTTATATCATTCCTTATAACCCTGGGGCTGAATTAATCTTGAGCTAAAAGAACTTGCACAGGCTTAAACTGTTTCAGAAGAGGATGACAATCTAGATTCATTATACTGACCAATTTATTCTATCCTGTCATTCTATCCTGTGCTATCACATCAATAGTGGGCAACACACAACCCACCACAGAACCTGCCTTTTTATCAGCTTATTGAGCTCCTTCTCCAACAATCCCCCTCCCCAGCAGGTGACAGCATACAAGATCACAGATGATACCACAGAATCATAAAAGGTCTTCAACAGTGCCTGACATACACCAAAGGATTTTAGTCGCCTTAATAAATGAATGCGACTCTGACCCTTCTTATAAACCTGTATTGTATTGTCAGACCAATCAAGCTTGTTATTCAAATATACACCCAGGCAGGCCCGGAGTGGCCATCGGGAGAACCAGGAGAATTCCCGGTGGGCTGCTCTGCCCCGCTCATAAATTGGGCCGGCAGACTCGCCTGCTTTTTTAAAATTTATTTTTATTTTTTTACATACACAGAATAACATATATGTGTTTAAGTTACTGTGTGACTGATAACTAAGCTAATAACACTAGATTTGAATTTAACATTAAAATGTGATGTCTTCTGTTGTCAGAGCACGCGCGCGCTCTCTCTCTTCCTCTACACAAACGAGTGTCCCAGATCATTGCCATGGAGACAAACTGAAACCATTAATGCTGTGGTGTGAGTTAGCGAGAGTGTGCTAATCCCGGGAAGAATAAAATGGATACTAAAAAAAAGATGCCTGGAGGAGCTGAAAAAGCCAGGTTAAAAAAAAGAAAGGCATTGGAGGATGACGTGGCCAAATGTGCCAAACTGACAAATATTTTTTCAATAAGACAAACGAGCACACGTGAACTGGTGACTCAAGGTACAGTGACTAGCAACATTTACAGTTATGCATTTGGCAAACGCTTTTATCCAAAGTGACTTACATTGAAGGATTTTTTTTTTTAATTCAGTTTAGGTTTTTTTCTATTGATTGTCTGTTTCAATTAAATGTAAGTGATTTTAGCCTTTTGACTTATTTTAAATGTTATTGTGGTTTAATAAAGATAAGCTTGATGCTGAGGGAAGTGAGAAAAAGAAAGAGACAGGAACAGAGACAGAAACATTGATCTTCAGTGAGACAACAGCAGCCAGGCAGAAGGTCCCTGACCAACGTACCAAACTGACAGATATTTTTTGAAGACAAACAAGCACACAGGAACTGGCAACTCAAGGTACAGTGACTATAGTCAAAAACTATAGAACATATATGTATGCATTTGGCAAACGCTTTATCCAAAGTGGCTTACATTGAAGGATTTTTTTTTTCAGTTTAGTTTTTTTTCTTTTGATTATCTGTTTCAATTAAATGTAAGTGATTTCAGCCTTATGACTCATTTTAAATGCGATTAAAACAGATAAGCCTGATGCTGAGGGAAGTGAGGGGACAGGGACAGAGACAGAGACCTTCAGTGAGACAACAGCAGCCAGGCAGAAGGTCCCTGATACACAAGCAATTAGTGTAGATGAGGAAAATGATACGTTTGATTATTTTGCTCATCCTCAGTCAAAGGACCTTGACATGTTTTTCAGTTATCATCCTCAATAGCCACAGAAACATCCCATAGCAAAAGTTTATAACAGAAAGGATGGAACCAACCACAAGTGGTTGACATACAATGAAAAAACGAATTCTCTGTACTGTTCTGTGTGTTTGGCATTTGCACCTGTTGCAGGTGATAGTCCTTTTATAAAGGGAGGTATGAATGCATGGAAATGTTCATCAGAGGATTGAGGAACATGAGAAAAGTAATGCCCACAGAGATAGTGCAGATGCTTACTTTATAATGCCTAAAAAGGCAGATGTGAAAATTCTATTGACTGGCAACCAAATTTCTTTACATTATGAACAAGTAAAGAAAATGTGTCTGGTAATGAAGCGCATAGTAGATGTCATAAAAGTCATTGGCAAATGTGAACTTAGTTACAGAGGAGATCAAGCAGAGGCTGCTTGTACATTGGAAAACACGGCAGTCAATCATGGCAACTTCCTAGAGTTGATAACACTCTTGAGCAAGTATGATATGTGCCTTCAACAGCACTTGAACACTTGTATTGAACAAAGACTTTCCTGTCAAAAGACATCATCTTTAAAGTTGTGGATATCATCAGCCAAATTATAAAGAGCACAATTGCAGATGAGGTTAAACTGGCAGGCATGTTTTCAGTCCAAATAGATATCACCCAAGATATAACCTCAAAAGACCAATGTGCAGTAATTTTGAGATATGTTACAGATGCCATCCATGAACGATTGGTTGCTGTGGTAGACTGTGAAGCATCAACAGGAAAATATTTCACAGAGATGCTCAAACAGACATTACACAAGCTTGGTATTGACATTGGCACATGTGTGGGCAACTCCACTGATGGTGCAGCTAACATGCAGGGACAATATCAAGGGTTCTCTGCATTTCTCTCAGAGCAGTCTCCTACACAGATTCATGTCTGGTGTTATTCACATATGCTGAATCTGGTACTGGCAGACACAACAGGAAGTGTTGTAGAAAGTACATCTCTCTTTTCATTGCTTAACAATGTTGCAGTTTTTCTCAGAGAATCGTATAAGCGTATGCAGATGTGGGAAGAGACAAGTAATGACAAACGTCACAGAAGACTGTGCCCAATAGGGGAAACCAGGTGGTGGGCTAAGGACCAGGCTCTCACTAAGGTCTTTGGGTGTTTTGTAAACCTCAGGATGCTCTGTATGTTGACCTGCTGCTGATTCTCTCCTCTATTGAGGAAGATACAAGTATGAAGCCAACAGTGAGGGTCAAAGCAAAGGGATACATTGAAGCCCTTCTAAAGTATGAAACAATCCTCTCTTCTCAAACCTTTCTCCGAATTTTTGAGCATACATCCCCCCCTTCTCCAAGTACCTGCAGATAAAGGGTATGGATATTCTAGCAGCTCAGCATCTGGTTGAGGGGACAAAGGACAGCCTTAACAAATTTATCAGAGACTTTGAGGGAGTGAAAGTAGCAGCTGATGAGTTTGTGGGTTGGGCCAATCAAAAGCTGCAAGAGGAGGATAGCATTGAGATAGAAGTGCAGACTGCACTTCCAGAGAAACGGGTTCGAAAAAATAAAATAAATGCCTGGAGAGCTTTCAGAAGACAACCATCTAGCATCACCAGATGCTGGCTTTGAGGTTGCATGCTGAGCTGTCTGGCTTGGCATTCCAGTGGGAGAGACTGAAGAAGTCCCCTCTGGAGGGTTACTTTGTAAGGACAGGTAGTGTGAAGCTTGTAGGAGGTGAGGAGGATACAGGTGGACCATTGTTTATGGAACCAGAGGTAGAGCTGGAGAACAGGACCTGTTCCTGCTGCAAAAACTGTGCCATTTGTGTGTATCTCATCCTCTCAAATTACAACCTTCTCACTGATGCCTACCATGTAATTGGTTTGGCATAAGTTTCTGTTGACAATCTCAATCACTCAGATCGCCTGTGAGAGAAGCTTCTTAACACTTAAATTTGTTAAGAACAGGTTAAGAAGCTCAATGTCTCAAGAGAACTTAGAGGCATTCATGCTAATGGGCACAGAAAAGGAAATCCTCATGTCTATAGACAATGAGACAGTAATAAACAAAGTTGCAGAAACCAGTGCACTGCTTAGGCGGTTGTTGATGCTGTAAGGCTTTGCCATTTTCAGTTCTGAGTGTAACCAAAACTTGTGAAGAATGGTAGAAGGCCTTTCTTTCTTTCTTTTTCTTTCTTTCTGTCTTTCTTTCTTTCGAGATGCTTACTGATTTTCCATTTAGTTATTGATGACTGCTTGGCAGCTTTCAATTTTGAATTGAACTTTTTTTTAATAATGTTACAGTTGTATGTTTTGTAGCAGAAATGTTTCATTTAATTTATTTCATTATTTTTTTTATTACATTGACATGGATATAAAAAAACAATAGTGCAAAAGTATATTTCTTACTGCACTACTGTCACGGTGCACACACGAGGAGGATACAGGAACACGCAGACGAGGACGTAAACTCAAATAACAGTCTTTAATGAGGACAAGGCAAGGCTGACAGACAGGAAACACCGGGAGTAACGAGTAGACCAGACGAAATCAAACTGAACAGACAGGACTATAAATACACAGGTAAATCATAGATAACGAGACAAACACAGCTGGACAAGAATTAACCAATGATCACACTTAACAAGGACAGGAAACAAACCAAATATGGACACAAGAGGCGGGAACACATGACACACATGACAGAGGACTGACATAACTCCCCCCTCACTGTTACGGCGTGGGACACGCCGTAACAATTCCACCGGGGAGGGGGGTTGGGCGCTCTGGAGGCCCCTCAGGACAGACACGGACAAGAACACAGGACGGGGACCTCCAGAGCAGAACAGACAGACAGGGACCATGGCGGAGCTGGGAGCTCTGGAAGCCAATGGCGGTGCAGGAAGCTCAGGAGGCCATGGCGGAGCTGGGAGCTCTGGCGGCCATGGCAGATCGTCTTCAGGGCCTTGGCCTCGGTCCCCTCGGCCCGGCCCCTAGAGCCGGAACCCCTTCTACCCCCAAAAAAAAATTCCCTGGGGAAGTCAGGGGGTATCAGGAGCCCTCCGGGGCTGGACACACAGAACAGTACTTGACATGACAGGAAAAGCCCTCCGGGGCCAGACAGACAGGGGCTTGAGTCAGCGGCGGGCCGGCGGGCTTGAGTCAGCGGCGGGCCAGTGGCGTGATCTCCCGTGAACGGCGGGCTGGGTGAGCCGCGGACGGCGGCATGATCTCCCGCAAACGGCGGGCTGGCTGAGCCGTGGACGGTGGTGTGATCAGAGGGAGTCGCGGACGGCGGGTTGGCTTTCCCCGCAGATGGGCGGCGTGATCTCCCGTGAACGGCGGGCTTGGGGGAGCGGCAACCCAGGAACTAGACAACCAGCCGGCAGGCTTGAGTCAGCGGCGGGCCGGCGGCGTGATCAAAGGGAGCCGCGGTCGGCAGGTTGGCTTTCCCCGCGGATGGTGGTGTGACTTGAGGGAGCCGCGGTCGGTGGGTTGGCTTTCCCCGCGGACGGCGACGTGATCTCCCGTGAACAGCGGGCTTGGGGGAGCGGCAGCCCGGGAACTAGACAACCAGTTGGCGGGCTTGGGATAGCCACAGCCGGAGGCGGGTATCTCCCGCCGAACTCCCCAGCCAACTTGCAGTGGGCTATGGCGGGAATAACGAGCGGCGACTTCCATGCCGCGGGACAGACAAACAGGAACAAAATAAAAACTTTTCAAAAAACAAACAAAACAAAACGAGGTGAAGGGGCGCCGCTTACTGTTTAGGTCTGGTCTTCTGTCACGGTGCAAAAGTCAGACAAAGTCGACTCCGACGTGGGACCAGGGATGGCGTGGATAGGTAGGGGCATGAGTTTGCCGGCAGGGAGGTGATGTGGAGTCTTGGTGATGGCACAGACTGAGCAACTGCGAACATACTGGGATACCTCCCGGATCATACTGGGCCACGAGTACCAAGCTTGCAGGAGCGAGAGAGTACGCTGGCTGCCTGGATGTCCAGAGGCCGGGGAAGCGTGTAATATGCCCAGAAGGGTTCGCCGCAGGGTGGATGGTCCATACGTTTTCCCTTCTGGGCCTCCCGGCGGAGCAGGCTCAGAGAGAGTGGCAACACGGATCTGATCCTCCAGATCCCACTGAATGGGGCTGACGATGTCAGCTGGATCGGTTCAGATGTGGGGGGTTCATCGGGAGAGTGGATGCGAGAGAGGGAATCCACCTTGATGTTCTTGCCTCCAGGCCGGTGGGTGATCGTGAACTGGAACAGGGTAAAGAAGAGGGCCCAGCGGGCCTGGCGGGGATTCAGTGCGGATATATTCAAGGTTCTTATGGTCGGTAATGACCATGAAGGGGTGTTGGGCTCCCTCCAGCCTTTGTCGCCACTCCTCCAACGCAAGCTTAATGGCTAGCAGTTCCCGGTTGCCGATGTCATAATTTTGCTCCGCCGAGGTAAGCTTCCTGGAGAAGTAAGCGCATGGATGGAGGCGGGGAGGCTCTCCATGGTGTTGGGACAGCACTGCTCCCACGCCGGTGATGGAGGCATCCACTTCAACCACGAATGGGAGTTGGGGATCTGGATGAGTGAGGATGGGAGCAGTGCAGAAGGTATCCTTGAGCTTCGTGAGGGTGGCCTGAGCTTCGGGGGTCCATGAGAGTGATTTGGGTTTGCGTCGGAGCATGGAAGTGAGGGGAGCTGAGAGGAGACTGAAATTCTTGATAAATCTTCTGTAAAAGTTAGCGAAACCCAGGAATCGTTGGAGCTCCATGACTGACTGTGGTTGGGGCCAGTCTCAGATGGCCTGGACCTACCCTTGGTCCATCTGGATGCCATCCGCACTGATGATGTAGCCAAGGAACTGGACCATGGGGTGATGGAACTCGCATTTCCCAAGCTTGAGGTAGAGCTGGTGTTTACGGAGCTGCTCTAGGACCTGTGTGACATGGTGGCGATGTTCGGCCAGTTTCCGGGAGTAGATCAGGATATCGTCTATGTATACGATGACAAATCAGTGGAGGAACTCCCGGAACACCTCGTTCATGAACCCCTGGAAGACGGACGGTGAGTTGGAGAGGCCATACGGCATAACCCGATATTCGTAGTGGCCAGCAGGGGTGATGAATGCCGTCTTCCACTTGTCGCCTTCCCGGATTCGAACGAGGTTGTATGCACTCCGCAGGTCCAGCTTCGAGAAGATGCGTGCCCCACGGAGTTCCTCGAGGGCGGCCTGGACCAAGGGAAGAGGATAGGGGAGCTTGAGGGTGTTTTTATTCAAAGCCCGGTAATCGATACATGGCCGTAGGCCTCCATCCTTTTTCCCCACAAAGAAGAAGCTCGAGGCTGCTGGAAAGGTGGAAGGACGAATAAATCCCTGTTGGAGAGCCTCCTTGATGTGGTTCTCCATTGCCTTGTGCTCCGGGATGGACAGGGGATAAACCCGGCCCTTGGGGGGCCGAGTTCCAGGCAGCAGGTCAATGGCACAGTCCCATGGCCGATGTGGTGGTAACTTGGTGGCTGCCTGCTTACTGAACACATCCTGGAACGCCGCATAGTCAGATGGGATTTCGGGGTTCTCCTGGGGTTCTGGGCTTTCAACGAGGGTGGAGTTGACTTGGAGAGAGGCGGTTATCGCCGGAGGTGAGGGGACATTGGAGAGGCAATTCTGGAAGCAAGCCTCACTCCACCTGAGGATTTCGCTGGTATCCCATCTGACTTCCGGTGAGTGTTGGGTTAGCCAGGGGCATCCCAGGATGATGTCCATGGTGGATCCCTCCAGTACCAGAAAGGAGATCATCTCATGGTGAAAACATTCCACGTGTAGGGACACGGGAGGAGATCTGCACTTGATGCGCCCATGCCCAAGCGGCTTTCCCTGGATCGTTTCAATATGGAGCTCCTGAGTTTGCCTTCTCTGTGGGAGGTTGAGGTGCTTTAGAAGGGTTTGGGAGATGAAGTATCCCGATGAGCCCGAGTCGAGGAGGGCTGACACTGAAACAGAATGACTTGGGGTGAGTAGTTGGACTGTTAACAGAGATAAGGTTGAAATATCTGGTTTGACATGGAGGGTACTCACCGTTGGGCATGGGGGATGAGAAGGGCACGTCTTGATGAAGTGCCCTGAAGATCCACAGTAGAGACACAGACCCGAGGCGATACGTCGAGCTCGTTCCGTGCGTGAGAGACGGTGGGAATCCACTTGCATGGGTTCTGGTACTGGAGGACAGGCAACGGGTGAGGCTGGTGAGAGGGCGGTTTCATCCAGTTGGCATGCGGTGAGGCGTTGGGATATTCTCACAGCCCTTTGCATGAAGCTCTCTAAGCCGACAGCGTCATCATATATGGCCATCATGGTTCTGATCCGAGGATTTAGACCCTGACGGTAGACCGCCAGCAGCGCCGCCTCGTTCCATCCACTAGAGGCCGCTAGTGTGCGGAACTGCAGGGTATAGTCATCCGTCGAAGCAGAGCCCTGGCGGAGGCGAATGAGCTGGTCGGCGACTGACAGTGAGCCAGTGGGTTGGCCGAAAACCTCTCGGAAGTGGGCTGTGAAGGCATCGAAAGAGTTAATTAAGGTGCTCTGGGAATTCCAGATGGCTCTTGCCCAGAGTAACGCTCGTCCGCTGAGCAGAGAAATCAGGAATGCCACTTTCGACCATTCGGTAACAAATTTCTGGGGCTGCATCTCGATATAGAGAGATATCTGAAGCAGGAAACCGCCACATTCAACCACCTCACCCGAATACTGAGCCGGAAGGGCCATGGGACTGGCTGAGGCAGATGGAGGTTGGTTGACCGGGGTGAGTGTGGCTCGAAGGGTGCTGATAAGCTCTCCGAGGAAGTCCACCGCAGCGGGGCTTTGGGACTCCATCCCCGGTCCGGGTTGTAGGGTCTGGTATTCTGTCAGCACACAGATGAGAGGACACAGAGGTAAGTGCACAAACAGAAGGTTTATTAGACACAGGCGGGGAGTGAAGAACAAGGCAGAGAGTCCAGGTGGGTAAACTGTGAGAACAGGTTTCGTGGGTCTTATCTGTAAGATGATTCCTTTCCTTTCTTGCTAGGAGAACTGTGGAGATCCAGAGAATGAGGAAACGGTGGAGCACTGGAGCTGAGTTGAACGGGGAGATGATCGCTGGAGAAACTGGCAGGTAAGTATAGCAGGAGAGAATCAGGTTTAGTACACAAAGAATGTTCAATACCAGACAGGGACTGTGCGGGAGGAGTGCGTTTATATAGTGCTCAGGCTGAGTGGTGACAGGTGGCGGTGATTAGTACTCAGGTGATTGTGATCTGGTGTGCGTGGTTGGCGGTGAATGTGACTCCCTGACAATATGTTTGCGTCAACTTCTTTAGAAAGATGGAGAAAGTATATTAATTTTCCACGAAATAATATAATGTGAGGATGTTTCACTAGGCTGTCCTGTTTCACTAGGCTACTGTTATGCTTTCAGCCAAATTGTGCGAGGTGCTTGTCTGGAGAAGTAGAATAATAATTACTAATTTGAATCAGTACATTATAACGAAATCAGTACCTTAAAAAAAATCTTAATGACCAAAATCTTTAAGGTTTTTGGTCATTAATGTAAACCGATAAACTCCTGGAAAGTCCAAGGATCCAGAAAGCGAATTCAAACAGTTGTACAAAACAGCGCTAATGCAGAGAAAACATGGCTGATTGTGGAGAGAATAGTGACTCACCTCCAGATATCAGTAAATTATTATTTTAATTGTGTATTTAGCTTAAAATCAAGAATGTTGTATAATTGGACACTGGTTGGCTGGCTGAGGTGTTATGCAGCGGAAAGAAGTTTAGCGATTCTGAATGTATCCAGTCAAGTCAAGCCAGGAGGTTTAGTGGTCTTTGGCATCTCCCTGTGGTCCTGTTTGGTATCGCAGCTTGACTTGTGCTTATTTGTATTGAAAACATTTAATTATTGATTGACTGTGACACAATACATAGCCTACATTGTGAATTATGAAAATTAAAAAGTACTTAATATAAAAAAAAATAAATAAATAAATAAGGGGGTGGGGTACCGGCACTTCTTTTTTCCCATTATAGCTGGACTGCTCCATCTTTCAGTATCAAACGATGTGCAAATCCAGCGTCGAACTGGGCCTTGTTTATAAAACATTCATCAACAAGCACACATGTGAAACTCCGTTGCTGCCCCGAAAAACAAACTACATCCACTATTCACTTAACACTGGGTTCTTTAGGAAGCTGAACAAAGTTATCTTTCCCTTACAACCAAAAACCTTGTACAGAGGACCAGCGGCCAAGGTCAGGATTTTTCGTTCAAAAACTTTAGCCTGTAGATTGAAATGAAAGCCCCTTAATACATGTTATGTGGGAGTGTTCTAACTTGTGTTTTGTTGCAGTTACTCAGTAGCTCACCTGCAATCAACAGGCTAATTGATGTCACCTGAAAGGAGCCATTTAAAACTCCAGGACACATGCTCTCACTCTCTCTCTCTCTGATCCTGCATCCAGCTTGGCAGTAGCGGGGCTTGTTTTCGTCACAGTCCCTTCTTTTTTTCCTCTTTTTGTTATTTAATAAACCTTATTTTATTTGGTAAACTTGTTTTGTGTCCTTGATTGTGATCCAAGATGGCGGCGCGTTCTGACGCAGCAGCTGCTCCAGGTCCCAAAGACGGTCTTTTAATGTCATCTGTTCGTCTCCAAATAGTGTAAATTTACCGCTAACTCATAAGGAAAAACACATATATGATCGCCGAAGCCTTTTGGATATCGGCAACGCGTACAAACACCAACTCTCGCAGGTGGCTACTGAGAAGCTACGAGGCCTTTGTTTACTGCTGGAGCCGGACCTCGAGACCGCGGCCTCGCCTACTGACGCTACCCGCACAAGGCAGCGTCGCAAGCGGTGTGAGAGATGACAGAAGCGCGGTAAACGCGGAGGTATACGAGCCAGGCTAAGGGCTAACCCCACAAGACCGGCTCTCCCAACACTCATGCTCTCAAACGTTCGCTCTCTGGAAAACAAACTGGACTTAATTCAACTCAGTTGGTCTACACAGCATGAGGCAAGGGATTGCTGTGTGTTTGTTTTCACCGAAACATGGCTAAACAACAACATCCCGGACTCCGCCATTCAGCTACACGGATTAAACTGCTACCGAGCAGACAGGGACTCATCACTGTCTGGTAAGACTCACGGGGGTGGCTTGTGTGTTTATATCAACAAAGAATGGTGTAACAATGCTGCGGTAATATCAAAACACTGTTCATCGCTGGTGGAGTTTATGTTTGTGAAGTGCCGACCGTTCTATCTGCCGCGGGAGTTCACGGCCATTGTTATTGTCGCGGTTTACATACCACCGTGTGCAAACGCTAAGGACGCGCTTCGTGAACTGTACAGCGCCATCAGCGAACAACAAACAAATAACCCCGACGGCTTTTTCATCATAGCCGGTGACTTTAACCACGCAAACTTAAAGACAGTTTTGCCAAAGTTCTACCAACATGTGAACTTTGCGACAAGGGGAACAATACACTGGATTTTGTTTATACAACAGGGAAAACCGCATACAAAGCTGAACCCCGCCCCCACCTCGGGTACTCGGATCACATCTCTGTTATGCTAATTCCAGCATACAGACCACTTCTCAAGCTTGCGAAACGGGTTCAAAAACTCATCACAATTTGGCCAAATGATGCTACCTCAACACTACAGGACTGCTTTCAGTGCACAGACTGGAACATGTTTAAAGAGGCAGCCACCTACAACAACCACACAGACCTGCATGAGTACACTGAAACTGTGACTGCTTACATCAAAAAGTGCATTGATGATGTGACAGTCACCAAGACCATCACCACACGTGCAAACCAGAAACCATGGATGACAGCAGAGGTTCGTGGGCTGCTAAAGACCAGAGACGAAGCATTCAGATCAGGAGATAAAGCGGCCCTCAAAACAGCAAGAGCCAATCTGTCCTGTGGCATCAAAAATGCAAAATGGTCATATGCTCAAAAAATCAACAATCACTTCACAGACAGCAGAGACACACGGAGCCTGTGGCAAGCCATTCAGACCATCACTGACTACAAGACCCCGCCACAGGCCTGTGATGATGACACATCCCTCCCTGATGCACTCAACCACTTTTATTCACGGTTTGAAATACAGAATGACACACCTGCACAAAATCTGCCCACTCCTCCCAACGACCGGGCGCTTTGTCTGTCTCCAGCCGACGTAAGGAAGACCCTATCTAGGATTAACCCACGCAAGGCTGCGGGTCCTGACAACATACCTGGCCGTGTTCTGAGAGACTGCGCTGCACAGCTGACAGATGTCCTAACAGATATCTTCAACACCTCGCTGAGCCAGGCAGTCGTCCCCACATGTCTCAAATCCACAACAATCATACCGGTACCAAAGAAATCACCTGTGTCCTGTCTAAATGACTACCGT
The DNA here is from genome assembly GCA_027422415.1 of Schizothorax lantsangensis. Taxonomy (NCBI): domain Eukaryota; kingdom Metazoa; phylum Chordata; class Actinopteri; order Cypriniformes; family Cyprinidae; genus Schizothorax; species Schizothorax lantsangensis. The sequence goes on from CM049854.1 coordinate 223,433, forward strand.
CCCATAGCACTGACTCCAATCATGATGAAGTGCTTTGAGAGGTTAGTCATGCACAACATCAAAAACAGCCTCCCCAACACACTTGACCCGCTGCAGTTTGCATACCGTCCAAACCGCTCTACGGATGATGCAATCTCCTCCACCCTCCACCTGGCTCTTACCCACCTAGAAAATAAAGACTCCTACGTTAGAATGCTGTTCATCGACTTCAGCTCAGCATTCAACACAATTATCCCACAACAGCTCATAAATAAACTAAACCTGCTGGGCCTTAACAATTCCTTTTGCAATTGGATCCTGGATTTTCTAACCGGAAGACCTCAGTCAGTCCGTGTCGGCCACAACACCTCGAGCACTACCACACTGAGCACAGGTGCCCCACAAGGCTGTGTGCTCAGCCCGCTGCTCTTCACGCTGATGACCCACGACTGCACTGCCAAGTTCAGCTCCAACCACATCATCAAGTTTGCTGATGACACAACAGTGGTAGGTCTCATCAGCAACAACGATGAAATGCACTACAGAGAGGAAGTGGCACAGCTGGCGGAATGGTGTGGCACTAACAATCTGTCCCTCAATGTGGAGAAGACAAAGGAGGTTGTGATGGACTTCAGGAGAAACTCCGTTGACCACCCCCCACTGACCATCGACAGTTCGACTGTGGAGAGAGTCAGCAGCACTAAATTCCTGGGGGTGCACATCACAGAGGATCTCACCTGGACCACCAACACCATGTCACTCTCCAAGAAGGCACAACAGCGCCTACACTTTCTCCGCCGGCTGAAAAGAGCAAGTCTCCCACCACCCATCCTCACCACATTCTACAGGGGCACCATTGAGAGTGTGCTGACCAGCTGCATCACTGTCTGGTACGGGAACTGCAGTGCTGCTGACCACAAGACCCTCCAGCGGACAGTGAACACGGCTGCAAAGATCATCGGTGCCCCTCTCCCATCCATCCTGGACATTTTCCTTGCACGATGCTCCAGCAAAACCAACAGCATCGTGAAGGACCCCACCCACCCCTCCACAGTCTCTTCCAGCTCCTACCATCAGGAAGACGGTACCGGAGCATCAAATCCAGCTCCGCCAGACTGCTCAACAGCTTTTTCCCCCAGGCTGTGAGAGCCCTGAACTCAGATCACCCCGCCCCCCTCTGAAACCCCATGCAAACCCCCTACCTCCTGAAACATGGACCATCTCCCCCCCTCTCCAAACACCCCCCAACCTTACCACACCAAAGAAAAAACTGTGAACTTTTTTTGTGCAATCCAAGTGTGCTACACACAGGTGAGTGGGCCTGTACAAACCACCTGTAGTAACACACTCTCCTCTATGCACTAGACACTTTTCCTAACACTGCTATGTGTACACAATCCCACAAAAGACTCAGCAATATATGTATGTTTACATGCTCCTGCACTACTACAAATCATCTTATACTGTTCCCCAGCCAGCTGCTGACTCACAATGTTTCTCTCTGCACATGTACAGTATTTAGGTGAAGCATTCGCATAGTTTGTATAGTCTGTATTTTTTATCTTTATCTTTAGTTGTATAGGGTAAACATTTAGGGTAAACTGTTTGTATAGTTTGTATTTTCTATCTTTATCTTTAGTTGTATAGGGTAAACATTTATATATAGTATACCTAGTCAAATCTGTCAGTAGGTTAGTTTGTGTATAGGTTTATAGTGTTTTACTTCATTGTTGTATGTCTGTATTTATGTAGCACCGTGGTCCTGTGAGGCACGACATTTCGTTCCACTGTATGTCCCCACATGTAGCGGAATGACAATAAAGCTCAGCTTGAACTTGAACTTGAACTTAATGTTGCTTCCCCAGAGCCAGGGTTGTAACATACAACATAAGGAAATTGTGTAGTTTTAATGGTTTTCATCATGACTGTTTAATAACCATAACATGGAGTAAGACCCTTTGTGTAAATTTAATTCTTTTTTTTCTTTTCTTTTTTTTATGTGTTAGGCTGCAGCCTACGACTATCCCACGTTTTGAAATGAACTTTCTAAAAATTAATTTTAAATTCATTTTCTAATGATTTTTAAGGATGTTATAATGTTATATTATAAAGTTATTGTTGTTTTATTTCGTTATTTGATCTCTGTTTACAAAACAAAATATAATTCCAGTCAGTTTGCAATCTGTCCATTTGCGCCACCTGGCGGTAGTTTTGTGAACGACTTTAACACGCGACTGATTTGCAGTTAACGCCGTGGCCCTGCAGTCTTAGACCCCCAGGCTGTGAGAGCCCTGAACTCAGATCACCCCACCCCCCTCTGAAACCCCATGCAAACCCCCTACCTCCTGAAACATGGACCATCCCCCCCCCCTCTCCAAACACCCCCCAACCTTACCACACCAAAGAAAAAACTGTGAACTGTTTTTTGTGCAATCCAATTGTGCTACACACAGGTGAGTGGGCCTGTACAAACCACCTGTAGTAACACACTCTCCTCTATGCACTAGACACTTTTCCTAACACTGCTATGTGTACACAATCCCACAAAAGACTCAGCAATATATGTATGTTTACATGCTCATGCACTACTACAAATCATCTTATACTGTTCCCCAGCCAGCTGCTGACTCACAATGTTTCTCTCTGCACATGTATAGTATTTATGTGAAGCATTCGCATAGTTTGTACAGTCTGTATTTTTTATTTTTATCTTTAGTTGTATAGGGTAAACATTTAGGGTAAACAGTTTGTATAGTTTGTATTTTCTATCTTTATCTTTAGTTGTATAGGGTAAACATTTATATATAGTATACCTAGTCAAATCTGTCAGTAGGTTAGTTTGTGTATAGGTTTATAGTGTTTTACTTCATTGTTGTATGTCTGTATTTATGTAGCACCGTGGTCCTGTGAGGCACGACATTTCGTTCCACTGTATGTCCCCACATGTAGCGGAATGACAATAAAGCTCAACTTGAACTTGAACTTGAACTTGATGTTGCTTCCCCAGAGCCAGGGTTGTAACATACAACATAAGGAAATTGTGTAGTTTTAATGGTTTTCATAATGACTGTTTAATAACCATAACATGCAGTAAGACCCTTTGTGTAAATTTAATTCTTTTTTTTCTTTTCTTTTTTTATGCGTTAGGCTGCAGCCTACGACTATCCCACGTTTTGAAATGAACTTTCTAAAAATTAATTTTAAATTAATTTTCTAATGATTTTTAAGGATGTTATAATGTTATATTATAAAGTTATTGTTGTTTTATTTCATTATTTGATCTCCGTTTACAAAACAAAATATAATTCCAGTCAGTTTGCAATCTGTCCCTTTGCGCCACCTGGTGGTAGTTTTGTGAACGACGTTTTGTAACACGCGACTGATTTGCAGTTAACGCCGTGGCCCTGCAGCGGTGGCGGCGGTACACGCGGCGGTAGTAGGCATTTTGGTTGTCCACCTACTGTAAATTATACAATCTAACCCTGTTTACGTGAAACAAGCCATTCCTGAGCAGGTTTGATCTAATGGACCTGTTGCTATGACAGAAATATCATGATGAGTTTTGATTAACTTAATCCTGGATCATGTCAACAAAAAAAAAATTCAGCTAAATGAGTAATCCACGTACGCATGGACAAATTGTCACCGCAATATTTGATATTCTTCATGCTGCTCTGCTGCACTCCATTATTCAAATAACCATAAAATCAAGAATGCAGGGCTTTACTGTTCACAGAAACCGCAAACAGTAAAGTAATATCCAGTGACCCAAAATATTCAACTTTATATAGAGTCAGGGTGCAAATTAAGCAATTTCCAATTAAGAGTGAATGCATACATATTTTTCCAATTTTTAAAATAAAATACTATTGGCGAATAGTTCAAATGTATTAAATAAATTCAAAGTAAAACTACAATACTAATATTTATGTCTGTCTTAATATATTTGCTTTCAACGATTAAACCATAGAGCTTTTATTAATTTTATAAAGTATAAAAAAATATAAAATAATTTATAATATTTTGCAAAACCATGGGAAACGTTAAAGCTTATTGTTGCTTCAACATATTCATAATTCTCATTACAGATTTGGGAAGATGTTAGGTGCATTTTGCATTTTTAAATCCACGTTTATCCATGTTGACCCAAACTCACAGCGCTTGCATGAAATGGAGTTTGTGTGAAGTAGCATTTACTGCAAACTTAACTGGACATGATTTTCTTGTGTGTTAATGAATACGGTGTCATGCTTCTCTCTCAAACTAAATGTGGTAGCATGTTGTTAATCATTTTATGAAATACAATTTACCTCAGTATCTCCAGCTTACAGTTTCTCTTCAGTCCATCAGAAAGCAGATTCACTCCTGAATCCTGCAAGTCATTGTTACTCAGGTCCAGCTCTTTCAGACAGGAGTTTGAGGATTGTAGAGCTGATGACAAACTCTCACAAGACTGAGCAGTGAGATTACATATGGAAAGCCTGAACGAGAAAAACAGTAATTGCACACAGAATAAATCTTAGCAATGTGATTTTTAATGATTAATTTAATGGGGGGGGGGGGGGGGGGGTCAATGAAAGTGTTTGAAATCAAACCTCAGGCTCTCCAGCTGACAGTGTGAACTCTTCAGTCCATCAGTAAGCAGCTTCACTCCAGAATCCTTCAGGTCATTGTTACTCAGGTCCAGCTCTCTCAGACAGGAGTTTGAGGATTGTAAAACCGATGACAAACTCTCACAAGACTGAGCAGTGATATTACAGCCAGACAGCCTGTGCAGAGAAAAAAAACAGCCATATTAATGTGTTTATAAGGTTTATAATCTGGACTGCATGTTTGTCCTAAATACAACATAAACATTAAAATGGTAGACATTAAAAATACATTTAAATGGTATTAGTAACAGAAATAAGCACAAATGTCAGGGCATGTCAAAAAATCTCCAAAGTCCCAAAAATCCCTCAGGATCAACTCCTGAGAGTTAAGTTTGCAGCAAATCAAACTGACTCATGAACAATTTGATCCAGTTCAACTCACTGACTCGGTGATCTGGTCACAGCGGTTCACCTTATCAACACACTGAATCTGCCCTACTGAAATGAGGCAAGTAATATAATATAAAAAGTAATTTGATTGATTGACAAAGAGAAAATAGAGCTACTATAATAAACGCATAAAGAAAGGGAACATGTTTTAAATTGACACGAAATTGTTAATTGAAACAAACTGTTTAAAAGAGTCTCTTAAGGAAATTTAGGTATTATTTCATTTCTCATAATTGTAAAACTGCATTACAAAATTCCAGGTTTTCCAGGATGCTTGGAAACCCTGATTGTTTTCTCATAAGTTTTTTTTGAGTAGACATTGCCTGCCTTGTGTCCTTGGAGATGAATCACTGACACGTTCATTCTAAAATATAAATGGGAAAATTTGCTAGCTATAGTTATGAAACGCCAAATCATTCACATATTGTAACATAGTGATTCAGTGAATGTAAACCTCAGTGTGTTCAGTCGACAGTCTGAAATCTTCAGTCCATCATAAAGCAGCTTCACTCCTGAATCCTGCAGGTGATTGCTACCCAGGTCCAGCTCTCTCAGATGGGAGTCTGATGATTGGAGAGCCAAAGATACAGTTTCACAGCATGTTTCATCAAAACCACAGCCATCAAATCTGCCAAAACAGAAGGTTTATTCTGATTATTTTCTGATTTTCAGTGTTTCTGCAAAAACTTATTTTACCCTTCATAATCAGGAAAACAAGATATTTTACATACTATTTTGACATTTAATTGTTTAGTAATGTAGAATAAAACATTTGATCAAACAGCAGTCAGTGAAATTACTCACAGGGCTTTTCTGCAGCATCTCATAGCTGGAATGAGTCTCTTGTAGTTTAAAGAGGAGGTGAACCTCTTTGGGTTGAACTCATCCAGAACCTTCTCTGACATCAGCAGTATGTAGGTCAGCACTGTGCACATTGAAGATGAGAGTTTTCTTCCTGGATGTTCATCTGAACTGAGGTATCTCTGGATTTCCTCATATAATGAATGATCCTTGAGCTCAAGTAAGCAGTAGAATAGGTTGACTGAAGCTTCATCTGAGATATTCTTGTTTTGCACTTGTTTAATGTGTTCAGTTGTCTGTCTGATGCTCTCTGTGGTGTCTTTAGTGTGTGTGATCAGGCCTTTGAGCAGCTTTTGACTGGATTGCAGTGTAAGGCCCATCAGAAACCGCAGAAACAGGTCCAGATGTCCTCTCCGACTCTCCATGGCTGTATCAACAGCCTTCTGCAGTAGCTCCTGCAATGTGATATTTTCTTCTGGCTCATCAAAAAACTGAAGCTCCTGCATGTTCCTCTCCAGGTAACAGAGGAACACATGCACTGCAGCAAGAAACTCTTGAACACTCAGATGCACAAAGCAGAAGACCTTCGTCTCATGAAGTCCATCTTCCATCTTAAAGATCTCAGTGATCATTCCCGTGAACTCTTCACTCTTCAATCCTGTGAAGTTTTCACTCACCTCAATACCACATGCTTCCAGATCGTCCTCATAGAACACAATGTTTTCCTGGTTCAGCTGTTCAAATGCTAGCTTGGCTAGCTTCAAAATCATCTCTCTATTTGAACGTAAGAGCTTTATACGTTGTCTTTCTGCCTTTCTATCATACTTCTGGTTCTTCATATTCATCTGTATAAGCAGGAAGTGAATGTACATTTCAGTGAGTGTTGTGCTGATGTTCTCTTCACTGTTCTTGATGAGAATATTCTTAAGTACTGTGGCCGTGATCCAGCAGAACACAGGAATGTGGCACATGATGTAGAGACTACGAGACGTCTTAATGTGTGAGATGATTCTGTCGGCCAGAGTCTTATCTGTGATTCTCTTTTTGAAGTACTCCTCCTTCTGTTGGTCAGTGAATCCTCGCACCTCAGTGAACAAACCTACATATTCAGGAGGGATCTGATTGGCTGCTGCTGGTCGTGAGGTCACCCAGACGAGAGCTGATGGAAGCAGATGACCTTTGATCAGACTTGTGAACAGCACATCTACTGGTGATCTTTCCTCAAAACTCTCCAGAATTTCACTTTCAAAATTTAAGGGCAGTCGACTCTCATCAAGTCCATCAAATATAAACAGAATACAGTTGGCATGTAGCCTTGATTTTACCAAATTCTTCATTTCAGGATAAAATACCTGTAAAAACTCATGGAGATTGAACTCTCTGTCTTTTATTCTGTTAATCTCTCTGAATGGAAGCAGGAATACACAGTTTATATTCTGATTGGCTTTTCCTTCTGCCCAGTCCAGGATGAACTTGTGCACAGAGACAGTTTTTCCAATGCCAGCAATTCCTTTAGTCAGCACAATATTCTTCTCACTGTTTTCCCTTAATATACTGAACATATCATTGCATTTGATTGGTTTGTCCTGTGTTTGTTTGTTCTTATTGAAAGCATCATCAATTTTCAGAATTTCATGTTCCTGATTGACATCTTTCATATCTCCCTCTGTGATGAAGAGTTCTGTGTAAACAACCTGGAGATGTGCTTCATTTTCTTTCTTGCCCTCAAAAATACGTTCTGCTTTTTTCTTCATGTTTGTTTTGTGACTTTCTAAGAAGTTTTGTAGAATTAAAATTTCTGGAAAAAAAGATAAATAGGATTGAGGAAATAGCATTTTAAAAATTGAAAACAGTTACCTTAATGTTAACAGAACATGATTTAAAGGTTAGTGTGCTTGTCACAATCTTAAGGGTCCCCAAGATGAAGAAGAATCAAAAGTTTCCAATACAGAGGTTTTTAATAAAAGAATAAGCACAGGGTATCCAAACCAAAGCAGCAGTGTGCAAAAACACAAACAACAACCAGCAATGAACTTAGGAAACAAGGGAACTTAAAGGGGACATCAGATGCCCATTTTGGTATGATTCTTCAGGGTCTTCGTGAAAAGTCTGTAACATATTTTGGTTAACAGTTCTCAATTGTAGTGTAAAACAACACCCTTTTTTACCTTGTCAAAGACAGCTCTGTTCACTGCGAGCCATTTTGGTGCATGTCTCTTTAAATGCTAATGAGCTCTGCTCACCCTGCCCCTCTCTTCCGTGGGGTGATGAACCATTCTCTGAGATGGTAAACTTTATCTGCATTCATCGTGAAACTTGCTAACTAGCACATTATTTGGAAAGGCGATTTGCAAGGATTCATTAAAAAAACGTATACTCACTTCGTCTGTAGGTGAAGCTGGATCACGAATTATTCGCGCAAACATAGACGCATTTAGGCAGATTGGGGGCGCATTCCCTTCAAGAACAAAGCTAATCCTCTGCATCTTCATCGGCTCAGATGTCGGGAGTAAATGATGACTGCTATGTTCATTATTACATCCAACAACAAAACTCCTCAATCGCTTAGGAGACATTCTTGTCTACATCTGCTCCGGCGTCGAAACAATGGCGGACTGATGACAGCTCACTCAGGGCGGGTCTATGCTGAAACGCTAGTGTCAATCAACAATCATGGGAGGGGCCTGTGCAGAACTATGTCATTCTGCCAAGAATCTGTGAACGGCTTGATTTTAGAAAGGGGTTATTATTTATGGGGATTTATAAATAAATAAATAAATGTTTTATCATTATAGTGTGGTTGTGTATACACACACACTGCCAAGACACATTTATGTTCAAACACCATGTAAAAGTAAATTTTGCAACTGATGTCCCCTTTAAGTATACACAGGTAAGAACTAAAAGATTAACAGGTGTGGTGATCAAATGAATTACCATATTAACTAAAGAGTGGCAGGAAACTTAAACAAACGAAACAGGAAAGTGATGAAACAAACTAAAAGTCCAGGAAAAATGAAACTAAAAGAACATAACTTTTACAATTATGTTCCTGAAATGTTCTTTCAGCTTAATTTTGATTAATGACTCAACATTCTGCACAGTAAAATCCTCTTAAAAAGTTACTAATTAATCCCATGGAGAATGTTGTAGTGATGTGATACACAGCAAAACCCTCAGTGTTATTTGAACACTACTCAATGTCTATACAGGTCCAATCTACAGAGTATAAAAATAACACTGCAACTGCAGGTAATGAGATAATTAAGTGATGATTGAGCATTAGTGGCAGATAAAGTTAAGATGTCTGATTTTAGGGCAGTCTAATGACTGTAATTGTCACGATCCCTGTTCTGTCTCCCGTGTTATGCTGTGGACTCTTATTTTGAAGTGGTTCTCTGCCCGGTGTTTCTGTCTTCACTTCCTGAGTTTATTTCCTGTTTCCTTAGTCTGCTTGTTTGTTCCCATAGTTACCCTTGTGTGTTCCTATGACAACTGCCCACGCCCTCTTGTTATCTCGTTGAGCTTGTCTGTCTGTGTGTACTTAAACGGCTTGGTTTTCACTTGTGGTGCTGGTCGTTGTTGATGTTCGCTGGATGTTCTTGGTTCCTGCCAGATGGATTATCTGAGTGTTTTGTATCTTCTCAATTAAAGTTGTGTGTGCAAGTGGATTCTCTCTCTGCCTCATCTCTTCGTTACAGTAATAAGGTGGTTTAAGACACAATTTTTTTGTCTGTAGTTTGAAGACTGTTTAAAGCAAATAATAGTGAAGCTGAGGCATTCATGAATAAAATGTAATAAACAAATGCAGCTGTTGTGAAAAAGATCACTGTAAAACAAAAATGCTATATCTTTTATGGGTAACACTTTATTTTAGGGTCTCGAGACATCTTTTTTTTTTTTTTTCCTTATTAGCATGCATATTACTAGAATATTAGCCATTTATTAGTAGTAATTAAGCACATATCAATGCCTTATTCTACATGACCTTATTCTACATCCCTAATCCTACCCAATACCTAAACTTAACAACTACCTTACTAACTATTAATAAGCAGCAAATTAAGCATTTATTAAGGGAAAAGTCGTAGTTAATAGAGAATAAGTGTTCCCTATTCTAAAGTGTTACCCTTTTATGTAAATATTGAGACACACTTAGACATCAACACTCATCATACAAATCTCAACAATGGTGACAATCAAAAAACATTAAGATAAACAGATTAAATTTAAACATCACAAAATCAACTACTAAAAAGTAACAACAAAAACAATAGCACAAATTAAAATGCATAATTCTGTCATGCTGAAATGCATGCTGGGAGCAGTGAATGAGTTTTGCATTATGCTGGCAATCCTAATGCACTGCACCATGAAGCATGTCACTATTGTTGAATTTCATATGGTGATCCTAATTGATGTCTGTGAGTGTCTAGACAATGCTGTAGTTATGAACTGCCCACTAGTGTTAATTTTGGCACCCATTTTTAACTTAGTCTTAGTCCTGTCTCAAATGTATGTTTTAGTTATCATATTTAGTCAACCTTGTCCTGTTTTTGTTTAGTCAAATTTTATTCATCGAAATGTCTGAGCATTTTAGTCCAGTTTTAGTCAAGTAAATCTTAGTCACATTTTCGTCATTCTGTATAATGGTTATACTGATAAAAAAAATATATATTTTTTTTTTGTTCAAAATTATAAACGTAATGATTGTTGTCATTTGAGAAATTTACTTTTGCATTTCATATATTGCACTTTCACCAGTAAGCAAAGATCAATAGAATGTCGACTCATACACATGGTTTATTTTACCTCATATAGCATACTACATACTACCCCACTACTGCATCTCGCCCACAGCGGAGGCGCTACAAGCGGCGTGAGAGGAAGCAGAAGAGGGGTAAGCGCACAGGTATCCGAGCTAGGCTAGCGGCTAACCCACACAAGCCAGCTATCCCCACCATCGTACTGGCGAACGTACGCTCTTTGGACAATAAACTGGACTACATCGGACTACTTCGTTCTACTCAGAGGACTGTAAGAGACTGTTGTGTTTTTGTGTTTACGGAAACATGGCTTAACAACAGCGTTCCGGACTGCGCCATTCAGCTCAAGCAGCTAACATGCTATCGAGCAGACAGAGCTAACGTCGAGGGATATAAGAGAGGAGGCGGGCTTTGTGTTTACATCAATAATGTATGGTGCCGCTACGCTGTTGTGGTCTGCAAACACTGCTCACCCCTGGTGGAGTTTATGATTATTAAGTGCCGGCCGTTCTATCTACCGAGGGAATATACAGCCATTCTGCTCGTTGCTGTATACATCCCTCCCAGCTCCAACAACATCAACAGGAGTGAGGCACTACATGATTTGTACCAGCACATCAGTGAGCAGCAGACAGTCCATCCAGATGCTTTTCTCATCTTGGCTGGAGACTTTAATCACGCAGACTTAAAGAGTGTGTTCCCGAAAATATACCAGCATGTTGACTTCCCAACAAGGGGAAAAAATACGCTGGACTTTTTTTACACCATCCAGAGAGGAGCATAAAAGGCCCTCCCCCACCTCGGAGCCTCAGACCACATCACTGTCATGCTAATGCCTGCATACAGACCGCTCGTTAAAATCATCAAACCAATACACAAACAGATACAAGTGTGGCCGGAAGGGTCGTCAGAGGCACTTCAAGACTGTTTCGACACCACTGACTGGAATATGTTTAAGCAGGCTGCCACATACAACAATACTACAGACCTCCAAGAGTACACAGAGACTGTCACTGCCTACATCACCAAGTGCATTGATGATGTAACGGTCACTAAGACTATCACTGTCCGGGCCAACCAGAAGCCGTGGCTGACAGGGGAGGTCTACAGACTTCTGAAGGCTCGGAACGCTGCCTTTAGAGCTGGAGATGAGGAGGGCCTGAAGACAGCTAGGGCCAACCTATCCCACGGCATCAGAGAGGCCAAGAGACAGTACTCCAGGAGGATAGCCCATCGTTTCAGTGACAGCAGAGACACTCGGAGCCTGTGGCAGGGAATACAGACCATTACGGACTATAAGCCCCCACCACAGACCTGTGACAGCACCATCCCCCTGCTGAACGAGCTGAATGCCTTCTTTGCTCGCTTTGAGGCACAAAACAGCACCACTGCACAGAAGACTCCACCTCCTACCGGCGACCAGGTGATGACGCTGTCCTCGGACAGCATGAGGAGATCCCTCAGCAGGATCAATGCATGCAAAGCTCCGGGTCCTGACAACATTCCTGGGCGTGTACTGAGAGACTGTGCAGTGGAACTCACTGATGTCTTCACAGACATCTTCAACATCTCACTAAGTCAGGCTGTTGTCCCCACATGCTTCAAAGCTACCACCATCATTCCAGTCCAGAAGAAGTCATCTCCATCCTGCTTCAATGACTACCGTCCAGTAGCACTCACTCCTATTCCCATGAAGTGCTTTGAATGGCTAGTCATGCAACACATCAAGTCTGTCCTCCCCCCCTCCCTGGACCCCTTCCAGTTTGCATATAGGTCCAACCGCTCGACCGATGATGCCATCGCCACTGCCCTCCACCCAGCCCTCACACATCTGGACAAAAAAGACTCATATGTCAGGATGCTGTTCATAGACTTCAGTTCAGCATTCAACACAATCATCCCTCAGCAGCTCACTCACAAATTGGTCCAGCTGGGGCTCAACACCTCTCTGTGCAACTGGCTGTTGGACTTCCTGACCGGGAGACCTCAGGCAGTACGGGTCGGCATTAACACATCCAGCACCATCACACTGAACACAGGGGCCCCCCAAGGATGTGTGCTGAGCCCCCTCCTTTTCACTCTGCTGACCCACGACTGCACACCGTCACACAACTCTAACCTTTTCATTAAGTTTGCGGATGACACGACTGTGGTGGGTCTCATTAGCAACAGAGATGAGACAAACTACAGGAGTGAGGTGAGCCGCCTGGCCGGGTGGTGCAGTGACAACAATCTCTCTCTGAATGTGGAGAAGACAAAGGAGATTGTTGTTGACTTCAGGAGAGTGCACACTCAGCATGCTCCTCTGACCATCAACGGTGTGACTGTGGAGAGAGCGAGCAGCACCAAGTTCCTGGGTGTGCACATCACAGAGGACCTCTCCTGGACTAACAACACTGCGGCACTGGCCAAGAAAGCACAGCAGCGTCTCTACTTCCTCCGCAAACTCAGAAGAGCCAGAGCCCCGACCCCCATCATGTGCACCTTCTACAGAGGCACCATCGAGAGCATCCTTACTAGCTGCATCTCTGTGTGGTATGGCGCCTGCAATGCGTCCTGCCGCAAGTTCCTTCAACGGATAGTGAGAGCAGCTGAGAAGATCGTTGGTGTCTCTCTCCCCTCCCTCCAGGACATCTACAGCACCCGTCTCACCCGCAAAGCCCTCAGCATTGCAGGTGATCCCACCCACCCGACACACAGCTTCTTCAGTCTGCTGCCATCAGGGAGGAGACTGTGGAGTCTCCAGGCGAGGACCAGCAGACTGAAGGACAGCTTCATACATCAGGCTGTCAGGAAGCTGAACTCCCTCCCATCCTTGCCCCCCCCCCTCTTTTACCCCACGCAACACTGAACTCTGACACTACAACCCCCCCAGCTCCCCACATCCCCAGGACCTTCCACCCCCCACCCCACCCCCCCCACCCCCCTTACAAACTGTGACCCGCACCAGTCACTTTGTGCAGCACTGGACTGATCTCTACCTCATCCAGCATTGACTGTATACTACCTCTTCTGACAGTCTGATAAAAGACTGTTCTTTTTTTGCACTACACATATATCTGCACAATTTTGTTTTATTTAACTGGTTTGCACTCTGCAATCTGCCATGTGCCTTATGCCACTTTATCTATCTCTTTTTTATTTTTTTTTATTTTTCTACAATGTCCTCATTTGTATATCTGTATAGTTTGTATGTACATATGTTTAAACTGTATTTATCTGTATTTGAACGTCTACTGTCAGTGTTTAATGTTAACTGTATGCACCAAGGGTCTGAGAGTAATGCAATTTCTATTCTCTGTATGTATGTACTGTACATGTGGAAGAATTGACAATAAAGCAGACTTGACTTGACTTGATACTGATTTGTTATAGGCAATTTAATATAAACATTAATATCAATGACTTATGCACTCTCTCTGTCTTCATTACGAAAACTGGTAAAACAAATGAAAAATAAAAGAGCGAGCGCATACACATGGATGCCAGATTGCAGAAAAAAAGTAAAACACCAGGCAGAAAATGTATCCTTGTAACAGAAAAACTCTGATTTTGGGATTTGAACTCTTGATTTCTGGCAACCGCAAACATGAAAGCTTGAAGTAGAGGCATGTAGAACAGTCCACAATAATATTTTGTCTCCTTTTTTTGTTGAAAATAAAAAGAGTTTTTAGGTAACACATTTTAATAACTTTCACTAATAAATCATTAACAAACATTATATAATGTTTAACAGATCATTGGTTAAAATATATTCAGATAGCTAGAAATATGTGATAATATGCTTGTTAATGTCTTCTAATGTACTTATTAAACATTATCTAATGATTAACAGATCATTATTTAATGTAAATTGAAATGCTTACAAATGTCATTAAACTTTCAATTCATATGATCATGCATCTTTATAAAAATCTTCAAATGATTTTGACAGTTAAAAACTTCATTAATAAATCATTAACAAACAATATATAATGTTTAATGGATGATTAGTTAATGTTTTCAATTGTCATTGAACTTTCTGTTCATGTGATCATGCACTTTTTAAATATCTACAAATGATTTTAATAGAAATTATACAATGATTGCAAGTTTATTGGTTAATGTACTGTTGAATGCTAACAAATGTCATTAAATTTCAGTTCGCATTAGCTAATTCTCTTTTTTACATTTACAAATGTTGTGAAAACATAGCTTGATTAGTAATTTTAAGCACTTCACAAACTATTCATGTTAACATATTATTCATTAACTCATAATCATAGGCTGTAAAGGTCATATATTTGGTATATGATATAGCTGGGGACTACTTTCAGGCGCGGCTTCATATCACTGCGCCTGCTGCACTCATGGTAAGGCAGCAAAGTTCCTTGATTATTACGCCGGAATGAGAGTATAGTTCCTAGACATATCAGCCTAGAAAATCGCAACTTTTCATTTTCCGTCGGTCTTAGTACACGATGTAACTACATAAGAGTCAAGCTTTAAATAGGAAAAATATCTAAACTCTTTGGTCATTTTTGATGACCAAATGCTAATGGTCTAATCTGATTCAATGAACTATGCTAAGCTAAGCTAAAAGTGCTACCGCCAGACCCGGAGATCGGCTGAATGGATTCAAAAATGGTAAATCTCAACTTTTTAACTCTAGGGGAGTTGTAAAATGAGCCTATTTCCAAAAAAAGTGGAGTGTTCCTTTAAGAGACCCTAAAATAAAGTGTTACCATTTGAATATATATTAACTAATGATCCGTTAAGCATTAATGTTTGTTAATGATTTATTAATGAAAGTTATTATAAAGTTTTACCAGTTAAATTTTTTTTAATACATTTTAGTCTAATCTTTTACTGTCAACAAAATTGCATGTTGATATAGTCATAGTTATCGTTTATTGACCTTATTGTTGTCTCATCATCGTCTCGTTTTAGTCATGGGAAAAAAGTTTGTCAATTAACATTTTTCGTCATAGATTTTGTTAATGAAATCAACACTACTGCTCACAGCATTTCTAGTATATATAATCATCACAACACTGTTGGATATCACTCTGTAGTATCACATCGTCTAGCACAAATTTAAATATAATAATCATAAAACACACTTTTGATCATTACTTAGATTTCAGATGTGATCAATAAATTAGACCATTTCATGATGATATCATGATCATATAATGATGACGTGATCACTATCTCACAGTTAACATTACCTGATGATATTCTGTCACAGTAAAAGTGTTTTCTGAACACACTAATACAGCATCCAAAAATCTAACAAAACAATTAATGATCAAATGCACAACTAAACTAATCCCCACAATGGTGACTTCAAGTGTTTGTTCATCTTTCCCTCAGTGATTTTCTTATTTACATCAGGTGTCACCAATAATGCTTAAGAATCACTTAATTATCTAATTAACTGCGACACAGCTTCAGGGTTACTTTACCATTCTGTAGTGTGAACACTGAGCAATGGTAATTAAACACATGGGATTTTGCTGTGTGGTCAAGTAATAATGAATGGAGTGGTGTAGTTGTATTTTGGGCATTACTGTATATTATAAAAAATTAATGGATGCAAAACACTGTTGTATCAGTTATTTATTTACCTTGTTTTTCTGTGTGTTTCTCAGCTGTCTCTGAGCATGTGTGTTTATCTGTGAGGAGAAAGAAAAATGCATAAAGCAGCGGTTCTCAAACTTTTTACACCAAGTACCACCTCAGAAAATATTTGGCTTTCCAAGTACCACCATTATGACCAACATTAAAATACATAAAAAAACGAGTCAGTTTTATTCCTAATAAGAATATTTATTATTGTCAGCCAATTAAAACATTGTAAGTACACAGTTTGAACATTAACACTGCACTGGGATTACTTCCAGGTAAATAAAAAACTTAATTATTAAATTAAAATATATTGTACCTAAAAGTTAAATAAAAACTATACTGTATTTCAGTGTTAAAAAAAACTGTACTTTAATGAAGATTAAATGAAAATGTATCATACTTAACATTTTAGTACAGTAACTTACAGTTTTTGTTTAACTTTTAAGTAGCTACAATACATTTTCATTTAATCTTTATTTAAGTACAGTACAGTTTTTATTTAACTTTTAAATAAAAAAGTACTTGATTAAAACAAAATAAAATTAACACAGGCTGTATGTGTAGCTGCAAGTAACTACAATCATGCCACGTGTCCACAAAGCCAGCTGAAAATGCCCAGCTGTGAGTGCTTGAGAGGGCAGCGTACTTTTGTTTTTTTCAGTTGAGACGCTGTGGTTGCTATGAAATGGAATATTCGCTGAAGTAATATGGCAGACGCATCGCGAATGAAATGTTTCTCCAAGTATTATTTTTCATAACAATATTATGGTACTCCGGCAATTCCATCTGGTAAAGACATAAATACTCGGAGACAAGCAATATTAACTCCATTGTTGTTCAGTCGTAGTACAAGCAGGGTGTGATGGTATTAGTCCTGCCCCTCCTCCACTGTGATTGGTTAGCTGACTAAAAAGTGACAGTGATTAGCGCTAAGTTTTACCCAAAGATGAACATTCATCAACTCTCGGCGCCGAGAAAAAGACGCTCCCATTTAAAACAATTGAAAAAATTGCTAGCCTCGGGGAAAAAAAGACACGCTAGACACACGGCCTAATTTATATATAATTCAGAGATTCCTCTGCGTACAACTAGAGGAAGCTCACGTACCACTAGTGGTACGCGTACCACACTTTAAGAACTGGCATAAAGAATGCAATAAATAAATATTAAGTGAGATATTATTCTATAGCACTTAAATGGTGCTAAATCATTTGTCCCATTAAAATCACTATTAGGTTGTAACATTACCCGTCCTTAGATGTTATTATCATACCTGTCAACATTCGGGTACCAAAATACGGGAGACAGGGTGGGGGGGGGGTGTTATTATTTATTTATATGACAGGTTTTATTTTTTCTTATCTCTTACTTTTAATTGGCTAAGAAATCAAATACACTGATGACAACAATTTGTATTGTTAATTACTTTTTCCTATATTTCCTATATTTCTAATGGCAATTTTATGATTTGTTTAAATACTAAACATTTTATTTAACTTTCTTAATCACATAATAAGGCAGAAAATATATTTTATAGTTTCTATATGCTACTGTAATAAACACTATGTCAGGTAGCACTGCATTATCCAGACACATTATTTATTACCTGGAGATCACTTGAAAAAACACACCATATATTGTCACAATCATGCATTTAATTGTCCTCACATTTTTATTACTCTTAGCAACAGTGATTTTGTCCATATTAGGGATTTCCTGGCACGTCATAAATAATGAGTCCGTTTTGGACTTTCTGCACAAGTGCACCCTCTGGCTTTGAGTATGATAATCAAATATGCCCAGTGGGATTTTTTTATAGAAAGATTAAAATACAGGAGAAATATGGGAAAATATTTAAATGGGATGATAGCAGGAAATGAGGGGGTGCTGCTCTAGTAGTGAGTGGCAGAAGGTGGTTTTTTGCACGTGCCGTTCCATGCATACTAGATAAAAGTATTATTTTTGTATTAATTGATTTATCTGCGGTGGTGGAAAGTACATTTTTGGATATCCGTGGGCAGTTATTTATGCGGACAGAATGGATGTGTTTCATCTGATTATCTGGCCGAGCCTTATCAGTGGAGTGTTGTGTCACCAGTTTGATGAAACAAACAGACTTCGGTATTCCCGGGAGTTCTTCCTCAGGTTCAGATGGAGTCATCGTGTCTTGGACGTGCTGGTGGACTACAGTTTGGATTGTATCCTGGCTCAAGCTGACACGGTTACAAAGCCTCGGAGTCAGGTGAAAGGTTTTGTCAAGGAGAGGCCTTCGAAGGAGCCACGGATTAGGAAATGGGGAAAGAAAGGAGGAGTTTGAGCGAGAGTCAAAAACTTACTTAAAAAAACTGCATCCCGCTTCCAACTATATTTCTGGCAAACGTCTGATCTTTGAGGGATAAGGTTGATGAACTACAGGCTAATATTCGTCATCTTCGAGAGTATAAGAATGCTTGCATCCTGGCATTGACTGAGACATGGCTTACTCCCCAGGACATGGATTCCTCACTGGCACTAGATGGGTTTGATTCACCTGTTCACCTGGATCGAGTGAGGTAACGGGGAAGAATCAGGGTGGAGGTGTTTGTCTGTACATCAACTGAAGGTGGTGTACAAACATAACTGTGAGAGAAAGAATATGCTCTCCAGATCTTGAACTGCTGTCTGTGTCATTAAGACCCTTCCATTTACAGAGGGAATTTCCACAGATTTTTATTACTGTTGTTTACATTCATCCGAAAGCGAATAGTAAATCTGCCGCTGGAACTGATAGTAAAGTTTTATCAAATCTGAAATTTACTTCACCGGATGCTCCAAATTTTGTTCTCGGGGATTTTAATAACTGTGATCTAAAGAAAACATTATGTGATTTTTATCAGTATGTAAATTGCCAGATGAGATATGACAAGACTTTGGACCTCTGTTATGTATCGATCTAGGGGGCATTGAAAGCTGTAGCAGGCCCTCCAATTGGTTTTTCAGATAACAATGTAGTGCACCTCCTTCCAGATTTTAAGTCTGTGTTACGGCAGGAGAAGACGCTGGAAAGGAAGGTGCAGGTGTGATCAGAGGACAGCTCACTGGCCTTACAGGGCTGTTTTGACTTTACAGATTGGTCGGTTTTTCAAGATGCATCAGAAAGTATTGATGAACTTATAGAAGTGGTGTGTGACTGTGTCTTTTTGTACAGATATGATTATTCCTAAAATAAATAGTTATGGATTTTCCAAATAACAAACCATGGTTATCTAAATCACACAAAATACATTCTGCATAGTAAACAAATAGCCTTTAAACAGGGTGATCTGAATATTGTTAAGCAGTTAAGAAAAAGTCTGTGCGAGTTCAAATACATAAAGACAAAATTAGATATAAGGAAAAAATTGAGAAACAATTAAGTGGCAATAATTTAAGATCAGCCTGGTAAGGTATGAAGGAAATGGCAGGCTGTAAAGAAGATAGAGGGAATAGAGATATTAAATTGAATGGATTCAGTTCTGCAAAACTGCTCGCTGAGAAATTGACATTTTAAAACAAGAATCGGCGTGCAGTCAATCTTTCGATATTAGTGTGACACAGGTTAAAGGTCTTTTCCAGAGTGTTAATACTAAAAAAAGTCCCTGTCCTGATAATATTGGAGGTAGGGTGTTACGTACATGTGCTGAACAGCTGTGTGAAATATTTCTTTACATTTTCTCCCATTCTCTTATGTTACAAAGAGTTCCTGAAATTTGGAAAAATCTATTATAGTTCCTGTAGCTAAGACAAGGTCCCTACAGGAGCTAAACGATTTCAGGCCGGTAGCTCTTACTTCATTAGTTATGAAGTGTTTTGAGAAAGTAGTTAAAGGTGAAATTTTACAGCAGTCAAAAGATAGACTTGATCCAGTTCAGTTTGCATTTAGAAAATCTTTTAGTGTTTGTTCTTCTATGATGACACTGTTTTGTAAACAATTTATTGAATCTGTCCTTTCTTTTTGCATTGTGGCATGGTACGGTAATTTGAGTTTGTCAAATAAGAATAAGTTGGGTAGCCTGGTGAAGGTGGCAGGCAAGATTATCGGTGTTAATCAAACTGGGCCTGCTGAAATTTTCTAAAATTCTGTTTTTAAAAAGCCCAGGTTATTCTTTGTACTACTGACCATCCACTACATACTGAGTTTCAAATGTTGCCATCAGGCCGTCATTTTAGAGTCCCTGTATGCAGGTCGAAAAGAAGAAAAGAGTCATTTGTTACTGTGGTGATTAAGTTATTGAACAAGTCTGGTGGGGAGGAGCTTGTATTTGGTATTCAAAATTTATGAACTTGAATAGTGCCTGATACATTTTAATTGTATGTTTTTATAGGTGAAATGGTGATGTGTGCATGGACTGTGGTTAGTGTACTGGCACTTCGCTGCAATCTTAGTTTCCCTTAACGGGACAATAAAGTTGAGTCTGAGTCTGAGAATGGTAAAATACGGGAGAATCCCCGGAAAAACAGGAGGGTTGACAGGTATGGTTAGTATTAGTACTGTTTCTAGACATAGTGATGAAAACTTACCATTTCCTGCAGTGTTATAAAAGTTTACTGGCCCTGTGAAGGTGTTTCCAGTCAATACAGGAACAATTACACTTGCACCTGTTTCAGCATTCACAACAGTCTGAGCACTTCTCATCTGGACTGGAGTTTTGCGAACTGAGAGAGAAAGAGGTTTATGATTCCTACACAGATTTACTTACATTACAACAAATACAATAGTGAAATGCATGCCTTTATTAGGGGATTAATGTCCCATACACATTAATTAATACTGTATAATAAAAACAGTAAAACATTTATGTTTTATTTTATTCTTATTCTCTTGATTATGATGAGCTCAGTGAAAACATTAACTGGAATCTACAGAACTAGCTGCCATCTTTGATTTAAACAATTAATGTCTAGGAGCAGTTTAGGTGTATATACTGGTGGTTATTAAAAGTACAATAATAACTATAACAATAATATCTAAAATGCCCATAACTGTTACATATAAATTGTGTTTGTCTTTTTTTTCCACTTTGTTCCTGTTTTCTTGCTCTGTTTGTAGTCTTTTTGTAATTTCTCTCATTTAGTATTTCCTTGATTGTCTCCCAGATGTTCCTTGTGTTCTTGTATCTGTTTATTTGTTTATCTTGGTTTGTTTACTTAGTTAAACCTTATTTTTGCAAATGGATCCAAGCCTCAGTTTCAGGTGGACCTTTGTTTTCGTTGTTCTTTAAGTTTTTTGTCTTTGCTTCTCTTTATGTTCAGCTCAGGTTTGATAGTAAACTTCTACACTTGGGTTCATAAATCCAGCTCTGTCTGAATCTTATTGTTATGCTAATGTTCACATGCAAGGTTCACCTTGTTTTTCACTGTGCCTCTGTGCTGTCTTTGAGGATTTATGTTGATCTGTGTGGAAAAAGAAACAAAAATGTAAAAAAAATAAACAAGTTACAGATAGATATTAAGTGAGGTACTGCTCCAAAGCACTCATTCTGGGCTGATAATGTAAAAGTTGTGTGTTCAAATCCAGCATATACTTATCTAGAGGTTGTACACTGCCTGCAATGTAATTAGTGTAATGTCAGCTTTATCCAGTAACTAATGGCTTGCAGCTGTAGTTACCTTTGAGTTCATTCTCTAACTCTTCAGCCAGATGGTTTTGTTTCATCTTTCTCAGGATGTTCAGTGTGATCTTCACAGCTCCTTCTGGTCCACAACGTGCCACCATCAGATCCACTGTGTCAGTGGCATCTGCCTTCTCCCCATCAGCAGCTGAAGCAAGGCCATCATGCTTTAAGTGCCATTTAAACCTCTTCAGTTTTTCTTGATCTAAAACATCCAGTGTCTTCAGAAGTTGGTGTGAAATAGATGTCATCTTCTGTCACTGACTCACTTCTGCTGGACAAGAGAAAAGGATATGTCCTTTTACTGCACTAGTACTATAACACAGCTAAAAGTAAATTAGGGTGGAAATAGCATCTGACTACATTAAAGACTGGAGGCGCTGTTTCATTGAAGCCTGTTGCTCTGTAGCTGTTGTCTAACCAAGTTTCATTCAGAAAGTACATCCGGGTTGCACACAGCAAAATTCTTAGTGTTTATATGAGTCTAATATCAGAAAGTTAAAGTAAGACGTTTAATAATAATAAAAGTGTATAATAAGTTCTAACAAGTGACAAGTCAATAAAAACTTTGTTCTTAAGAGAGCAAATATTTCAAAAGGTTTACAGTATGTGTTTGCACAGTAATATCAGATTGATGTCTACAGGCAGCAGATAGTCGTTTATGGAGCCAAAATGATGCTAAAGACGCGATGCACACATGTGTAACCCAATTCACATGCATGAAAAATAATAATATATTCACAATAACCAATTCACATGCACAAAATAAGATTATATATTCATAAAATATGTTTCACAAATGCAAAACACAATTCATAGATGTACAACTGTGAACAATTTTTTTTAATGTTTAAGATTCACGAGTATTTTTGAGACTTTCCTGGCAGCAAACTCCTCCCACGGGGGACACTCATACTCTTTAGCCAATCAGATTTGAGCCTGTCAGTCGACCAATCATAACCCGCTGTGGGCATAGTTGGGGACTCTTAATTTCTAGCGATTATCGTAAATTTGATTTCACAGATACTATTTAAACTAAACTTAGCTAGACAATGACATCTCCGAATTCAATAATGAAATGCCCTTAACTGAAATTTGAGTGTTTAATCTTATTATTATACATTACTGACACTCTATCCTCCAACTTGATACTGTTAAGTGCTTTGACACAATCTGTATTGTTAAAAGTGCTATATAAATAAAGGTGACTTGACTTGACTTGATATGAAGTGCGTGCCCTGGGTGTGCCTACCTGGATGCTGACGTCATTAGTGCGAGACCACTGTTCAAGTTATGATTCAGCAGAGGTATGTGCAGTTGATCGTTTCATTTCAGTTAACTAGCCAAGTAAAGGTGTATCATTTTATTTTTGCATGTTTACTTAAAACTTGGAAGTAAAATCGGTCGTTTAGACACTCGCTAACTTGAACAATGTAAGTCAGCGGCTGCTATGAAAACAGATAATGTTGCCAAAAATGCAACATTATGTCTTGTGTTAGCCACAATGTCTGGCCAAAATGAAGAAAGGAATTATGCTCATTGCCCTCATCATCATAGCTTTATGTAATTTTACATTTATGCATTTAGCAGACGCTTTTATCCAAAGCGACTTACAGTGCATTCAGGATATACATTTTTTTATCAGTATGTGTGTTCCCTGGGAATTGAACCCATGACCTTTTGCGCTGCTAACGCAATGCTCCACCACTGAGCCACAGGAACACATGTAATGATGAATAGACCTCACGAGAACTCGAGTGTATGAATAACGGTGTGCTGTACTTACCATTTGTGCAACAGGATACAGTGTTTAATTAATACACATTAATTGTTTTCCTTGCATTTTTCAGGATTTAAAGGTGGGGTATGTTTTTTTTCAAAAACGCTTTAGAAAACTGAGTTGGGCCGAGTAGCAAAACAAACTTGAAGCCAATCAGCAGTAAGGGGCGTGTCTACTCATGATATGGAGGAGAAGGCGCTCAGTGCACGGACATTTGCCGAGCCGAATGACAGCAGAAAGAAAAAAAAGGAAAACGTCTGCGGAACAAAAGAAGGCTTACAATAAGGCAAGAAGAAGGACCCGTGTAAATATCGGATCAGCTTTCCAGCGCTGGAGAGAACTCAAGGAGTGGAAGGCCTGCGATCGGATGCCGAGGTTGCTTTGTTTCTTCTCGATAGGTGAGTAATACCGTGTCTACACCGGACGCGGCGCACAGCAACAGCTAAAGCCTACCTACACTGGCCGCGATAAAGCAACCGTTGAAAATCATTTGAAATTTGTGTCAGCACGTCATAAACAGAACGCGGCAGCAGTTTACTGTCGGAGATTTGTCATGTCGCACCGCATCCAGTGTAGACAGCATCACTGATTATAATGACTTCTACAGTATTTTGGCACGCCGCTCGCGTCCGGTGTAGACACGGTGTAACGTTGGTTTTGCTTTGTTTCACAGAGCTAATCGTTGCCTGGGTTGCGTAAGTACACTATATTGCCAAAAGTATTGGGTCGCCCCCTTCTAATGAACAGGTTTGACTACTTTAGTAATTTCTAGGAGTACAAATCTTAATGTTAAAGCATATTCTAGGAAATTGTGTGCTTCTAATATTATAGCAACAGTTTGGACAGGACTCTTTTCTATTCTAACATGACAATGCCTCTGTGTATAAGACAAGGTTCAAAAAGAAAATGATTGATTCAGTCAGTGTGGAAGAACTTGACTGGTCTGCATAAAACCAAGTCCTAATCCCAGTTTAACACCTCTGGTGTGACTGTAAATGCAGACCTTGAGCCAAAAACTCATCACCAAACACCAATGACTTGTACATACACTATATAGACAAAAGTATTGGCACCCCCTTCTAATGAACAGAAAAATGCACTTCCAAATCTGTGGCAACAATGATGGGAACATAATTCATGTATTTAAAAATTGTATTTCTATCTCTATTGCAACAGTTTTGGAAGTGTCTAAAATGACTGCACCCATATGTACAAGTCATTGGTGTTTGGACTGACTAAATCAATCATTTTCTTTTTGAACCTTGCCTTATACACAGTGGCATTGTCATGTTAGAATACAAAAGGGTCCTGTCCAAACTTTTGCTATAAAATTAGAAGCACACAATTCCCTAGAATATCATTATATGCTTAAACATTAAGATTTATACTCATGGAAATTACTAAAGTAGTCAAACCTGTTCATTAGAATGGGGTGACCCAATACTTTTGGCAATATAGTGTATGTGTGGGGTGAAGCTATCAAATAGGGGCGAGACCCTTTTGGGGTAGGGGTGTGTTTGCTTTAGTGATTTGAAATATCAACATTGCTACCAGAAATCACTTACCCCACCTTTAATCTTTATCTCTATCATGTACTTCAACTTTATGTATTAATTTCTTAATGTAATCAACATTCATTTACTTTTCATATTATATTAATGTGATGACCCATTGTTAATGTTTAATCTTATGTTGTGTTGTGTATTGTAATCTCGAAGATTTTTACATCACAAGACGATTTTGGTAAGAAGCAGTTGTTTTGCTTGGTAACAGTTGTGGAATTTATGCTGGTCTGACAAAGACTGATCATAAAGAGGAATGCAACAAAGATTCTTCAGTAATCTTTATTCAGTTATTTTATCACTTTATCTCATGCTTCCTGCTCTTTCTGTATCTGCCTGTCTTGTAAAAATATAAGAATTAACATGCCAAGGTGTTAACCCTAAGGGGACGGCTGTATCGCCGGCGATACCAACTCGTTTTTTTTAAGACCAGTGCAAAAGACATTAAAATACTCCATCGATTTTGGTCGTACAGATAAGTGTTATACATCAATTGGAACTTTGAAGTGTCTATTTTTTTGTGTACACTCACGAATACAACAAAACTTTGTGGTTTTGGAAAAAAAAAGAAAACAAACAGGATGCGCTCTTTGTCTTCTCCATCTCCGCGAGCTGCTCTTCGAAATACGTCACTAAAATGAAGTGTAACTCAGCGAAAACTCAACACACGGACATGGGAGTTATATCTATAGAAAGCTGGAAGTGTCTACTTTGAAATGAAGTAAGTCTTATCGAAAACAAACATTCTGTGATGAAGTAATCTGTATGAAACCAACACGATGTTCAGTCTGTCCCGTCTAACTCATTATTTCTAATGCGATCCCGCCCCCTCGCATTCATATGTAAATAACCACGTGAGCCGCGTGCTCAAGGAGACGCCCAATAACAAACAAAGCCAGATCGTTCCTCGCGGCTAACATTACTGTTCGTTTCTGGAAGAAGACACGATGAATAAAAGCTGGATTTGCCTCCAAATAAGAGCAAGAGTTCATCCAGAAGAGAAGAGCGATCTGATGAGTAAGTAATGTTTCTTTTTTTGCATTAGTTAACGTGTTATTGTGACTCAAACTTGAACGCGTTTATTTTTTTTCCCAAACGACAACATGATGAATGCTACAATGTTTAGAAAAATGTTTAATGTTCACAAATGGATTTAATAGCGTGCTAAACGATAATAATTAGTTTCTCAGATATAAAATATCCTTTTTTTATAGTACAAAGTACATCTTTTGTAGTACAAAGCCATACATACTAGGCTATATGATTACAAAATCATAGTTCGTTTTTTCTAAACAATAATAATTAGTTTCTCAGATATTAAATGTATTTTTTTGTTTACGATAGTACAAAGCATGCGTGAGTCTATAAAACATATATATAAAAAGATGCTCCTGATATTAACATGCTCACAAATGTTGTTTTTTTTTTGGTTGTTTGTATTTTATTGAATCAGATACCTGCACCACAGATGATGAATCCTGATGACTTTCTTCAAACTGTTTTCCTCTGAGAGTGCTGTACCAACATCAGATGTCCAACTACACTTATATTATATGGTAAAACAAGCTCCTTGACCACTGATTATGTTTTTTTCTTCTTGAATCCATGGAAAGTAGCAGAAACACTTAAACAACACACGTAAATATCAGGCATGATTTACTTGTGTCACTTGTTGAACAGAATCTGTTGCAGGAATGACTCAAAGTCTGTTCACATCTCTGTGGTTAGATCAGTGTGCACAATAATGTGTCTTTGACCTTCATTATGTATGTTTTGATTATACGGTGTTGTAAATAAAATACAAATAATAAAAAAAAAACATTTGTTCAATCTCCTCACATTCTCTCTTACCTGCCTCAAAGTCAGTCACACTGATGGGCCATTAGCAGCCTTTAGGGGAGGGCCCTTTGTGTCTCAGGTGAGAATCACTTAATATTCAAGGACATTGTCACTCCCTCGCATACAGGCTTTCAATCACAAAACATGTCTTAAAATTTTTTAATCAATATATTGTTTTCTGTAAATGAGTAAGCAGAATGATTCTCACTTAATTGTGAAGTAAATATTCTAGCCGACAAGACTGATTACACAAAAGTCTTATTCAGGACTATTTAGTGTGGGTTTTATGGCCTTATTTCAGCTACATTTTTTCCCCCAAAACTTACTAACCACACATAATATTTTTTTTCTAAAAAAATACAAACATGTACATCCATCTTGGTCACATAATATTGTAGCAAAGTTTGTGCTGAATACAAAAACAAATACATGTTGGTCATTAGTATGTTATAAGTAGCTGAAATAAGCACAAATATCAGGGCATGTCAAAACATCTCAAGGGCCCCAAAATCACCTCAGACCCCAGAGGGTTAACTGCTTTGAATATCAGACCAAAACCTGGCATGTCCTGACAGAGAGAGATAGTGAAAAACTGAATCTTAAACATTTGATTAACTTTTCACATGATGTATTACACTGATACAATTTTCATTTAGCCATATTTTTTTTAAATATCATCTATAAAACCAGGTGCAAAAGTATCTCAACTACCCTGTTGTAACACTCTGGTCAAGTAGGCAGACAAGAGGGTACTGGCAAGCAGGTAAGTGATTTATTCAAAACACAAAGATCATGCTTCCGGGTAAATAGTAACTCAAACATCAGTGGAAGCAGTATAAAGAGTCTTATCTGGGCACTCGTCCCTTCCTTGGCAGGCAAACGACAGACCAGCAGATCCGAGGCAACAGGTAGACAGTAACCAGAGAATAGCTTGCTACCTTGAGACTAGCCGATGAGTGAGTGAGTGGAGTGTGCTTAAATGTGGTGCCGGTAAGTGGGTGCAGGTGCGGGTGATCAGTAATCAGGTGAGAGTGAGCGTGTGTAGGAGGCTGGTTCCGCTGGTGGCTGTGTGACATTACCCCCTCCCCCACGGGTGTCTCCCAACGCTCGTGATCGACGGCGAGGGCAACCACGCCCCCTGGGAGCAGGACGATCGGGATGGACTTGGTGGAAATCGGAAATGAAGGATGGGTCGAGAATGTCATCTTTGTCGGCCCAGGATCTCTTCTCAGGACCGTACCCCTCCCAGTCTATGAGGTACTGTATCCGGCCGCCCCGCCGCCGGGAGTCGAGAATTTCTTCGACTCTGTAGACGGCCTCACTGACCTCGACTTCGGGTGGAGGAGGGGATACTTCGTGCTCTGAGGAGGAAGGGAGAAGAGGGATAGTGAAGGGCTTTAGTAAGGAGGCGTGGAAGGTGGGTGAGATTCGGTAGTGATCCGGTAATTGCAATTGGTAGGTGACTTCATTGACGCATTTTGTGATGGGGAAAGGACCTATGTACCGGGGACTCAGCTTCCTGCTGGGCAGTCGGAGACGAATATCTCGGGTCGATAGCCAGACGCGATCACCAGGTTGGTAGACGGGATTAGTGGATCGGCGAGCGTCAGCGTAGAACTTGTGTCTCCGAACTGCCTGCTGGAGATGGACGTGAGCTGAGTCCCATACCCTCTCGCTCTCCCGGAACCAGTAATCTACCGCTGGGACCTCCGAGCACTCCCCGGTCCAGGGAAACAGTGGTGGCTGGAACCCAAGAACGCATTGAAAGGGTGTTAATCCTGTGGTTGATTGACGTAGCGAATTCTGGGCATATTCCGCCCAGGACAGATACTGGTTCCAGCTGTTTTGATGATTGTGACAGTAGGCCCGGAGATATCGACCGATCTCTTGAATTTTCCGTTCAGTCTGGCCGTTGGTCTGAGGGTGATAGCCGGAGGATAGACTGATTGAGACACCTAAGAGGCGGAAGAACGCTCGCCAGACTCTGGAGGTGAATTGGGACCCTCTGTCAGATACCATGCCCTCAGGAAGTCCAAAGTTCCTAAACACGTGTTGAAAGAGAATCTCTGCTGTCTCCAGGGTGGTAGGTAGGCCTCGTAGGGGAATTAGCTTGCACCACTTTGAGAACTGGTCTACGACCACAAGGATGGTGGTATATCCGTCGGAGGGAGGTAGGTCTGTGGCAAAGTCTATTCCCAGGTGAGACCAGGGCCGGCGAGGTATTGGTAAAGGAACCAATTTACCTTCGGGCAGTTTACGAGGCGTGGAGGAGATGGCACAGACCGAACAACCTTTGACATACCGGCCTACATCCCGGGCCATGTTGGGCCACCAGTAGCGGCCTTGGAGGAGCAAGAGGGTTCGGTTGCTGCCTGGGTGCCCGGATCCCAGAGAGGTGTGGACTGAGTCCAGAAGGGTGAGGCGAAGGGTAGATGGGACATACTCCTTGCCTTCGGGACCTCCCGGCGGAGCAGGTTCTGTTAGAGTGGCAGCACGGATTTGATCATCGAGGGCCCACTGGATTGGAGACAGAAATATGGAGGACGGTAGGATTGGCTCGGGCTCGTCGGGTGTCGGATCTGGTTGGTGAAGACGGGAGAGTGCGTCAGCCTTGATGTTCTTATTGCCAGGACGGTAAGTGATGATAAAGTTGAAACGAGTGAAGAAGAGGGCCCAGCGGGCTTGTCTGGGGTTCAAGCGTTTAGCTTCTCTGAGGTATTGCAAGTTCTTGTGGTCGGTAATTACTTCGAATGGATATTGGGCCCCTTCCAGCCAATGCCGCCATTCCTCCAGAGCGAGCTTGATGGCCAGTAACTCTCGATTCCCCACGTCATAGTTCTGCTCCGCCGGGGACAATTTTCGGGAGAAGTATGCGCAGGGATGGAGCACAGAGGGTTCACCCTTCCACTGGGATAAGGCGGCACCGACTCCCAGGGTGGCCGCATCCACTTCCACCACGAAGCGGAGATTAGGGTCAGGATAGATCAGCGCGGGAGCGGTACAGAAGGCTGACTTGAGTTGATGGAAGGCTTGTTCAGCTTTGGGTGCCCAGGAGATGGAATGGGTCTTTCGTCTCAGTAGTGAGGTGAGAAGTGCCGCCACCTGGCTGTAATGAACGATGAACCGACGATAAAAGTTTGCAAATCCAAGGAACCTCTGTAGCTCCTTGACCGTGGTAGGTCGTGGCCAGTTTCGCACCGCATCAATCTTTTTGGGGTCCATTTGAACTCCAGTGGGTGTGATGATGTAGCCCAGGAAGTGAATGGTGGTTTTGTGAAACTCACATTTTTCAGCTTTCAGGAATAAGTGGTGCTGACGGAGGCATTGAAGGACCTGGGTTACGTGTCTGTGGTGTTCGGTGATGTTAGGGGAGTATATGAGAATGTCGTCAATGTAGATGAGGACGAACCGGTGAAGCATATCCCTGAAGATTTCGTTCATGAAGTTTTGAAATATGGAAGGCGAGTTAGAAAGCCCGTATGGCATAACCCGATATTCGTTGCGCCCAGTGGGTGTTATGAAGGCGGTTTTCCACTCATCGCCTTTGCGGATGCGGATAAGGTTATAGGCACTTCTCAAGTCGAGTTTGCTGTAGATGCAGGCATCACGGAGTTCTTCCAGGGATGCAGGAACTAGAGGAAGCGGATAGGCAAACTTTACCGTCTGGTCATTGAGTGCTCGATAGTCGATACAGGGTCTTAACCCACCATCCTTCTTGGCGACAAAGAAGGAGCTGGATGCGGCCGGAGAGGTGGATGGTCTGATGAACCCCTGTTGAAGAGCCTCCTTAACATACTCTTCCATGGTAGTCTTCTCCGGGATTGATAGGGATAGATCCATCCCTTCGGTAATTTGGCCCCAGGCAGCAGGTCAATTGCGCAGTCCCATCGCCGGTGAGGTGGTAAGTGAGTGGCTGCAGTTTTGCTGAACACATCAGAGTACGGGTGATATTCGGGTGGAATGGGTGTGATGGGCAGTGAATCAGGGCTTTCAACGGTGGTGGAACAGAGGGATAATGGAAACTGAACGGATCTAGGCTGGGGCCATTCCTTCATACACTCTCGGATACAGTTCTCACTCCATCGGAGGATCTCTCCAGATTCCCAATCGATGGTGGGTTGGTGGCGAGCGAGCCAGGGACGTCCGAGAACAATGTCCACGACAGCTTCCTCCAATACCAGTAGAGATATGGGCTCCGAGTGGAGGCACCCAATGTGTAGTACCACCTCTGGGGTGCGGTGGCGCACCAAACCTCTGCCCAGCGGCTTTCCTTGGATGGTAGTGATTTGATAGCGGATTTGGTTGGTGTGACGGGGAATAGAGAATTCAGTGAGACTGCGGGATGCGATGAAGTTCCCAGAGGCTCCCGAGTCCACGAGTATCTTGACTGGGAAAGATTGGTCATGATACATGAGAGAAGCATTGATGTAAGGCACACTGGAAATGGTAGGAGTTATATGGACAGTACTCACCGCTGGGCATGGAGGACGGACGGGACAGGTGTTGAGAACGTGTCTGTGATACCCACAATAGAGGCAGAGGCCCTGGGCAATGCGGCGAGATCTTTCCGTAGGGGTGAGGTGATAGTTATCTGTGACCATTGGTTCGGGAGGAGGTTGGGCCTGTCTTGAGGAGATGGCAGCGGGAATTACGGGCTCTGAGTGGCAGGCAATCAGGTGCTGGGATATACGGCTTGCTTTGAGGAGGAAGCTCTCGAGACCCACCGTGTCATCATAGATGGACATGTGTTGACGAACGGTGGCGTTCAGCCCACGGCGGAACACGGAGAGCAGGGCCGAATCATTCCAGCCACTACTAGCAGCGAGGGCTCGGAAACGGAGTGTGTACTCATGGATGGATGAATCTGCTTGCTGTAACTGCAGCAACTCATCATGTACAGAGACTTTGGTGGTAGACAGACTAAAGACCTCCCGGAAATGTTCCACGAAACTTTCAAGGGAGTTCACCTGAGGGCTATCCGCATTCCATAGAGCTTCTGTCCACTGTAGCGCTCAGCTAGAGAGGAGCGAGATGATGAATGCAATCTTGGAACGCTCGGTTGGGAAGAGCTGGGGTTGCATCTCTAGATAAAGGGAACATTGTAGCAGGAATCCGCTGCATGCAGCTGCCTCACCCGAGAAGTTTACAGGTCGGGCCATGGGACTGGCAGAGGGAGGAATTGGAGAGGGCAGAGCTTCTTGTAAGGCGTGCACGAGTGTGGTGAAGGTGTCCGATTGTGGATCCATGATTCTTGGTGCTCCTGGACACTTGTTTGTGAGAAAAAAAAGGGGCTTGTCTTCTGTAACACTCTGGTCAAGTAGGCAGACAAGAGGGTACTGGCAAGCAGGTAAGTGATTTATTCAAAACACAAAGATCATGCTTCTGGGTAAATAGTAACTCAAACATCATTGGAAGCAGTATAAAGAGTCTTATCTGGGCACTCGTCCCTTCCTTGGAAGACAAACGGCAGACCCGAGGCAACAGGTAGACAGTAACCAGAGAATAGCTTGCTACCTTGAGACTAGCCGATGAGTGAGTGAGTGGAGTGTGCTTAAATGTGGTGCCGGTAAGTGGGTGCAGGTGCGGGTGATCAGTAATCAGGTGAGAGTGAGCGTGTGTAGGAGGCTGGTTCCGCTGGTGGCTGTGTGACACCTGTACAGAACCAGGCCTCTGGTTACCATGGCAGCAAGGACACATTAACAGGATAAGACTATTTTAATGACCCAAATATATTTAGAAAGTGTTTTAACTCTCACGTAATTCACTTTGAAACAGACAAATAAACATTTTAATAAATCACTGTCTTAGAAGTTAGCGAAAATTAAGATGCTGAGCAAGAAGTCTTCGAAGGACCCCTAAGTTTGCACCAAACTGCAGCCTTGTCTTTCCATTCACCAGAGACCTTCTGCATCAAACCCATGTTCCCTCTCATCAACATAACTTTATATCAGCTGGAGCCGCAACGAATTGCACTGTTCCCTACACAGTGTTCACTGCTCCCTATTTCTTGAGCATGTGTTATTCTTTGAAGTTCACTTCACTTAAAACATGTTTTCACTTAAATGTTCATTTGGAACATTCATTCACGGATTTGCACTACACCACTGCCTGCAGTGTCATGCCACACAGACAAAACTCCAGTAGCGCACATACATGAAATCTGAGGTATGACATAATATATTTCTGTAAATAAATGCAATATACAGTGCCGTGCATAATTATTATGCAAGTTGATATTCTGATCATATTTTTTTTCCAAGCACATTTTACCAATTCCAAACCACTTCAGTTTTAATAACAACTATTAGTTTTGTATTTAATCATTTCTAAGTGATATATAATTGCCCATGAAGGCTGAAAGTGAAAAACTCCTTATACTCAGGTGTGCATAATTATTAAGCAAGTTTTCTTTATACTTCAGCTTGTTATTCTTATTAAATGAGGGTCATTTTTTTAGGATTCTTTACCTAACCTAAGTCTCTGAGAAAATGACACCTTGCACTTCTGGAGACTCCAGTTAGGGAGCAGTTTTGGAAAATGGTGGCGCTGGAGACTAAATGGTTCCTGATGGTTTCACACATAATTCTTCACCTTAATTCGTAATTCCTTTGCAGTTAACATGTCTTTTCTTCTCCACATTTATTTCCCCCTGAACCTGCTGACCCAGTGAGCATTTTGCTGTCCAGTGGTTATGCCTTAACTTTGCAAATTCTGTATTGCATTAGTTTTGAATATTTCTCATGGGCATGCGTTTAATAATGTTTGACTTTTCAGTCTGAGTTAAATCTTTTTTGGCTAATTTTATCTGTAAAAGAAAACATGCTTCATAATTATGCACACCTGAACACTTTTTTTCACTGCCAGCCTTCATGGACAATTATAAATAACAAAAAAATATTAAATACAAAATGAATAGTAGTTATTAAGATTGATGTGGTTTAGAATTGGTAAAATGTGCTTGGAAGAAAATATGATCAGAATATCAACTTGCATAATAATTATGCACGCACTGTAACAACTGAGGCTGATAATCATTCAGAAAGACCACCAGAGGGAGCCCTCTTCCAAGTACTGATCATGGACCATTTATTCTATGGTTACTTCCTGTTTGCCACATGTGTAATAAGCCATAATTTACTTGTATATTTTGCAAAGTATTGCCAGTACCTCACTGCTTTACCGAGTCTTTTTCAGTGCCTGCTGTTTTGATTCATGTTTTGACTATTGTGCCTGTTTTTTTATGGATTGTTGTTTTCCTTTGTTTGCCTAATTGGACCCTTTTGCTAGTTACTGGATTACTGCCTACATTACTGACTATAGTTGTGTCCGAAAGTGCTCCCTATCTCCTATATAGTGCACTATATAGGGTTTCGGCCATTTTGTAGTGCTGTCCATATTCTGAGTGAACAAGTTCCCTTTCGAGGGAACTTCGAACTGCATCCTCTAGGGGTCACTATGGGGGAACACCGTCAGCGTGACCCGTGTCTGAAGCATACATACAAAAACACCACCTGTTGGCCGGCGACAGCCTATGACGTCACTACCGGCACGACCGCAGTATAAAGGGGTGCCGGGAAAATACGTCATCCTCTTCTTCGTCTTCAGTGACTGTTTTGTTTGAAGCGTGCATTCTACTGGTAAGAACAATTTTTCTACTGTTACTATGGCGAGCACTAGAAAGGCGTTTAAGAGATGTGTGCATCCGTGTCCTCGTTATTTGACACCTGATGTCACACACGATCTTTGCATCTTTTGTTTGGGCGAGGAGCACGCATGCGATATCCTCGAGGGGGCAATATGCGTGCACTGTGAGTTTTTTTCTATGAGAAGCTCCGCTCTCGTCTGTCTCTCTTTTCGAGGAAGGAGGGGCAGCCATCTGCTTCCCGCGGTTCAAGACCCATGGTTGCTGAGGCACGGAGGGAAATGAGCTTGTGGGGCTCGCAGGCGGATCTGGCTGATGAGTTGGAGAGGGGGCTTTCCTTCTCATGCTCATCGGCCGCGAACGAGGGTGAGTTGCTGGATGATTATGATGCGATCTCTCTGACATCATCTGATCCAGCGGCTAGTGCTCTGTTGGGTTATGCCCAGGACGAGCAGGAGATGTTTGAGGGCGAAAAAGTTGAGACTGAGCCCTCTCAATCCTCCTGCCCTGCGCATGACGAGTTGTTGGAGGTTATGGAACACGCCACGGTGAGGCTTGACTTGCCGTGGAAGTGGGCCAAGATGGCGGCGCTGCGGAGTAAAAAAAAAAAAGCCGTTTTCCTCTCGCATCCATAGGTTTCAGCATACCAGTCATGCTGACATTAAGGGGATGCGTGAAAACGGCTATGAGGGGATGCCCCCTGTGGAAGAGACGCTAGCCAGCTATCTCTCTTTGGGCAAGACATCCTCTCTCAAGGCTCCCTCCTTGCCATCTAAGCCCCTTCAAAAGTGCACAGCAGCAGGTCAGGCTGTCGCTTCATTGCACACGATGGCGGTGCTTCAGGCATACCAGGCTGATCTGCTGAAAGACCTGGGTAAGGGCAGGATCCAGGTCTGAGCCCAAACAACGCAGGGGTCCTGGCCCATCTCCGTCTGGACAGAGATTGGCACAGAAGGCTAATGTTGCGGCTCGTGCCCCTTCCCCGCCTGCGGGTAGGGCTAGAGGGAGGCGCGGGTCAAAGAGAGGTAGGCAAGATCTGTGAGAGGTGATCCAGATGAGGCGTTCTCAACGCTCTCGTCCGGACCAGAGTAAGACTTGAACATCTACTCCCTTCCCTTGGGGGGCCTGTCATCTAAAGCCCTCATCTTCCCCTCTCTAATTCCCCTGCAGCCACCGTTAACTCTACCTGACCGAGGTTAGGTGGGAAACTAGATCTATGTTTCATAGAAACTACCTTACTGATCGTCCGGCCCCGACTCTTCGGACTTCGCCTCCGGGACTGATCTCATGCGCAGGAACCATGGATGGATGAGTACGATCCAGTCTATGGTTCACTGGTATTGTGTAGCATTCTTTGCAGTATTTCTGGGACCTGTCGTTTGGTTTGTTTCACCTCTTGCTTTCGACTCAGTGCAGTGATGACCTCACTCGTCGATACTAGATCCAGGCTAGGATGAGACCCCTGGATCGTGTGGCCCAGTCGTAGGTTTCTGTGGGAGCCTCCTTGGTCATCAGGTCTCCAGCACTGCAATTCCAGGACCTGCGGTTTTTTTACTATCAGTTATTGGCAGGGGACGCCTCTTATTGAGGAAGGTGCAAGGCTATCTGAGGATATCTATGTGCTAGCTCAGGGACTGCTCCCCTTCCTGCGGTTTTTAAGTAGCAATCTCCCTGAGCCCTTGCCAAGAGTGTGCTTCTCCCCTGCTAGGCTGTAAGTAAATAGCCACTATTGTGGCAGCCTCTCTGGAGGGCCTACAGTGGTCGAGCTAGCATTGCTCCCCTCACCATAGAGGATCACCTATGAGCATGCCGCTCCCTTCTGAGCATCTGAGTTCCCTCTCATTCTGAGAGTTGAGTTCTCCGCTCCCCAGAGCTCTGTGATAGGTTGCTCTCCTTGTTGGTTGAGCTAGCATTGCTCCCCTCACCATAGAGGGTCACCTATGAGCATGCCGCTCCCTTCCGAGCGTCTGAGTTCCCTCTCATGCTGAGAGTTGAGTTCTCCGCTCTCCAGAGCTGTCATTCAGCTCTGTGATTTGGAGATGCTCTCCTTATGGTCGAGCTAGCATCGCTCCCCTCACCATAGAGGGTCATCTATGAGCATGCCGCTCCCTTTTGAGCTCCTTGGTGGTAGAGCCAGCATTGCTCCCCTCACCATAGAGGGTCACCAATGAGCAGGCCGCTCCCTTCTGAGCGTCTGAGTTCCCTCTCATGCTGAGAGTTAAGTTCTCCGCTCCCCAGAGCTCTGAGTCAGCAACTTCAGGTTGTTAGGCCTCTCTCTGCCTCCCTGTTAAGTCGCTCGCTGGTGGTAATAACAGCCTCGGTGATTCCCTAGAACGGTGTTTACTATCCATGTTATGGTAAGTGCGCACGCTAGTCTCTGTGCACTTTCTAAAAATCCACGTTGTGGTAAGATCGCACATCAAGTGTTTTGTGTTCTTTCTAAAAATCCTGTACGGTAGGGGTTACGCGCTGCGGCTTCGTGCCCTTTCTCGAGGTGGTCAGGCCCCGGTTTCGCCTTGGGCCCCATTCTGCCTATGAGAGTGTTAGTAAGGCCAGCAGGGGGTGCTTACCCTGCAGTCTGTGTGGGTCCTAACGCCCCAGTATAGTGACGGGGACACTATACTGTAAAAAGCACCGTCCTTCGGATGAGACGTTAAACCGAGGTCCTGACTCTCTGTGGTCATTAAAAATCCCAGGATGTCCTTCGAAAAAGAGTAGGGGTGTGACCCCGGCATCCTGGCCAAATTTGCCCATTGGCCTCTGAACATCATGGCCTCCTAGTCATCCCCGTATCTGCTGATTGGGTTCATCACTCTGTCTCCTCTCCACCAGTAAGCTGGTGTGTTGGGCGTTCTGGCGCAATATGGCTGCCGTTGCATCATCCAGGTGGATGCTGCACATTGGTGATGGATGAGGAGATTCCCTCCTTCTATGTAAAGCGCTTTGAGTACCCAGAAAAGCGCTATATAAATGTAACGAATTCTTAATTCTTAATTATTACATCTTATCGAGTTCACACCCATATAAGCCACATCCTCACACCCTTAGGGGGGCAAAAGGTACTGGGACGACGCTCACTGTTACTGCCGAAGAAACAGAACGGGCGTGGAGACGGTGTTTGCCTGGGCCTTCTGCTGTTGGATTATTCACGATCGCTTTACGAATTTTAAGAGACTGTTTTTGCCATTGTTTGACCTCTTGGGATTTACTGTCCACTCAGGACTAGTGGGGACTGTCAACGGAGGATTTCTTATACGGAACAGCTCATTTGTATTGGATTGCATTCATACACTTGCATACCCAAACACAGACTCAGGACATTACACACACACACACAAACTCTTTGTATATTTGTATATATTTATGGTGCACTTGTATATAATATACGAAGGGTTGGACAGCAAATATCAGTTGCTGTGGTTTTTCTGTGTTTAATATTGAAGCCTAGAGAGTGTAAATGCTGATCAGACACGAGAATAGAACCGTGTTTTATTTGTGTGACCTGTCTGACTTAG
The DNA here is from genome assembly GCA_027422415.1 of Schizothorax lantsangensis. Lineage (NCBI taxonomy): Eukaryota > Metazoa > Chordata > Actinopteri > Cypriniformes > Cyprinidae > Schizothorax > Schizothorax lantsangensis. The sequence goes on from CM049854.1 coordinate 261,599, forward strand.
GTGAGCGTTACATATTTCTGGTCTGTACTGGGATATTCTTTGCTTTTCACTTGTTCTTGATTTTATTTGTTATCATGGATGCTACGTACACAACTGTGGATGAGTTAAATAGTAGAGAAAAGGACACTAACTCTGAGTACTACTCATTGTCGAAATCATACTCTATATTTAATACTGTCACATGGAATTGATGTTAATGGTGTTGAAATTCTGCAGCAAAGCGATGATATCTCAGATCATTATCTAGTCTTGTGCAAACTCCATATAGCTAAAACTGTAAATTTTACTCCTTGTTACAAGTATGGTAGAACCATCACTTCTACCACAAAAGACTGCTTTGTAAGTAATCTTTTTTTTAATCTCAATTCCTCAGCATATCCAGCAGAGCAGAAAAACTTGATTGTGTAACAGAAACTATGGAATCTCTCTTTTCTAGCATATTAGATACGGTTGCTCCTTTACGCTTAAGGAAGATTAAGGAAAAGAGTCCAACACCGTGGTATAATGAGCACACTTGCACCCTAAAGAGAGCAGCCCAGAAAATGGAGCGCAGCTGGAGGAAAACAAAACTAGAGGTATTTCATATAGCTTGGCGGGAAAGTACCCTATCCTACAGAAAACCATTACAAACTGCTAGATCTGATTACTTTTCATCTCATTTAGAAGAAAACAAACATAACCCCAGGTATTTATTCAATACAGTGGCTAAATTAACAAAAAATAAAGCATCAACAGGTGTTGACATTTCCCAACAGCACAGCAGTAATGACTTTATGAACTATTTTACTTCCAAGTTCGATACTATTAGAGATAAAATTGTAACCATGCAGCCGTCAGCTACAGTATCACATCAGATAGTGCACTATAGATCCCCTGAGGAACAATTCCTCTCATTCTCTACTATAGGAGAGGAAGAATTGTATAAACTTGTTAAATCATCAAAACCAACAACATGTATGTTAGACCCTATTCCATCTAAACTACTAAAAGAGGTGCTTCCAGAAGTCATAGATCCTCTTTTGGCTATTATTAATTTGTCATTGTCACTAGGATATGTCCCCAAAACCTTCAAACTGGCTGCTATTAAGCCTCTCATTAAAAAAACACAACCTGACCCCAAAGATCTAGTTAATTACAGACCGATCTCGAATCTCCCTTTTCTGTCAAAGATACTAGAAAAGGTAGTATCATCACAACTATGTTCCTTCTTAGAGAAAAAATGGTATCTGTGAGTATTTCCAGTCAGGATTTAGACCGTTTTATAGTACTGAGACTGCTCTAATTAGAGTTACAAATGACCTGCTCTTATCATCTGATCGTGGTTGTATCTCTCTATTAGTGCTACTGGATCTAAGCGCTGCGTTCGACACTATCGACCACAACATTCTTTTGAATAGACTAGAAAACTTTGTTATTACATTAGTGGAATTGCATTAGCATGGTTCAAATCGTACTTATCTGACCGCCATCAATTCGTAGCAGAGAATGAAAAGGTATCATATCGATCACAAGTGCAGTATGGAGTACCTCAAGGCTCAGTACTAGGGCCGTTACTTTTCACGCTTTACATGTTACCCTTGGGAAATATCATCAGGAAACACGGTGTCAGCTTTCACTGTTTTGCTAATGATACTCAGCTCTATATTTCTTCGTAGCCCGGTGAAACACACCAAATTGAGAAACTAACGGAATGCATAGTCGATATAAAAAACTGGATGACGTGTAATTTCTTACTGCTAAATTCTGAAAAAACAGAGGTGTTAATTATCGGACCTAAAACCCCTGCGTGTAATAATTTAGAACACTGTCTAACACCTGATGGCTGCTCTGTAAATTCTTCGTCATCAGTCAGGAACTTAGGTGTGCTATTTGATAGCAATCTTTCCTTTGACAGCCACGTTTCTAGCATTTGTAAAACTGCATTTTTTCATCTTAAAAATAGATCTAAATTGAGACCTATGCTCTCAGTGTCAAATGCAGAAATGTTAATTCATGCATTTATGAACTCAAGGTTAGAGTTATTGTAATGCTTTATTGGGTGGTTGTTCTGCACGCTTAATAAACAAACTCCAGATGGTTCAAAATGCAGCAGCTAGAGTTCTTACTAGAACCAGGAAGCATGACCACATTAGCCCGGTTCTGTCAACACTGCACTTGCTCCCTATTAAACATTGTATAGATTTTAAAATGTTGTTAATTACTTATAAAGCCCTGAATGGTTTAGCTCCTCAGTACTTGAGCTAGCTCTTATCGCATAATAGTCCTTCACGTCTGCTGCATTCTCAAAACTCTGGCAATTTGATAATACCTAGAATATCAAAATCAACTGCAGGCGGGAGATCGATTTCCTATTTAGCACCCAAACTCTGGAACAATCTACCTAACACTGTTCGGGAGGCAGACACACTCTGTCAGTTTAAATCTAGATGAAAGACACATCTCTTTAACCTGGCTTACACATAACAAGCTAATACTCTTCTAATATTAAAATCTGTTAAAGGATACTTAGGCTGCATTAATTAGGTCAACCGGAACCGGGAACACTTCCCATAACACACAATGTACTTGTTACATCGTAAAAAGAATGGCATCTACGCTAATATTATTCTGTTTCTTTCCTATTCCGAGGTCACCGTAGCCACCCGATCCAGTCTGTATCCAGATTAGATGGTGGATCAGCACCTAGAGATGACCTCTACAGCCCTGAACGTCAGCGGAGATCAGGACAACTAGATGAGCCCCAGAGACAGATTCCCAGTGAAGACCTTGCCACCTAGACGGCCATCGGGACAAGACCTCGGGAACCAGATGAGTCCTCTGCACAATCTGACTTTGCAGCAGTTGGAATTGAACTGCTGTTTTGTCTGGCCAGAGGAGAACTGGTCCCTTGTCTGAGTCTGGTTTCTCCCAAGGTTTTTTCTCCATTCTGTCAGTTTTGGTTCCTTGCCGCTGTTGCCTCTGGCTTGCTTAGTTGGGGACACTTCATTTCCAGTGATATCGTCGACTTGATTGCACAGATACTATTTAAACTGAACTGAGCTGATGATGACATCACTGAATTCAATAATGAAATGCCTTTATCTTAAAAATATTTTTGTGTTTAATCTTGTCATTTTACATTATTGACACACTATTTTCCTATTTTGATATTGTACAGTTGCTTTGACACAATCTGTATTGTTAAAAGCACTATATAAATAAAGGAGACTTGACTTGACTCAACTTTTATTTTTACAGTACCATTCAAATGTTTGGGGTCAATATGATTTTTAAGAAATTACGTTAATTCAAGGATCCATTGAGTTGATAAAAAAAGACAGTGACATACTTTTTTTTACAGTGAAATATTTGAAAATAAGTGTAATAAGATTAATTTAAAGACTTTTTAAGCATGTTGGTGATTTTCATTACCACAACTTCAAATATGTTGAGATCTGATATACCTTGCCCCAAATTTAAAGACTTGATAAAAGAAAATCTTTTATTTTTTATCTTTCAGTTTATTATCCACAAGGGTATTTTTAAAAAAAGAGATTTTAGTTTGTTCTTCCGTTCCTAGAATTCTTGAACACCCTTTTACTGCTGTCATATGTATGGATGTTTTCAATTAGCTTTCATTGAAAAATAACTATATCTATCTCTTAGTTTTTGAAAATATCCCTTTTTTTAAAGAATATATTAAATTTCCTTTTTTTCTGACATAGTAGACATGGTAATTTTGGTGGGTAAATAACACATTTACACATGCAAATGGAAGAAATATAAACCCTCTTTTTCTATATTTCATAAATTCTGTGACAATATTTCAAAGTTTGCTTACAAATACTTCAGAGTAAAACCCCAATTCCAGAGCAGTTGGGATATTTTGTAAAATGCAATAAAATCAAGAACCCGTGATTTGTTGTCCTTCCCTCTCTCCCTCCATTTTGATTGAACCTTGAGATGTTGAGTATGTGTCTGCTGTTTTGTTTTGTTTTATTTGGGATATTATGTGTTGTTTGTGAAAAAAATGAAAATAAAAAATTGTTGATAACAAAAAAGATCCCATGATTTGTTAGTTCTCTTTAACTTTTATTTAATCATTGACAGAAGTACAAAGAAAATATGTCCAATGCTTTCGCTGACAAACTTAAATTCATTTTCTAAATATAAACACATTTCGATTTTGTTGGCTGCAACACACTCCAATTAAGTTGAGACAGAGGCTAAATAGAAATGAAAAGGCTATTCTATAGAATATCCAAATGTTGAAACAGTTTTGAAACAGTTCACAGTAAGGTGAACTGGTAATAGGCCAGGGTATCATGTTTGGGTATAAAAGGATCAACTCAGTCTTTACAAGCAAAGCTGGATCATGGCTCATCACTTTGTGCCAAACAAATCAAAAATCACATTTCGCAATGCAAAATAGCAAAGAATTTAGATCTTTCACCAACTACCATAAAAAGATTCAGGGAATCCAGAGAAATCTCAGTCTGTGTAGGGCAAATCAGAAAATCTCAGGTGAATTTGCATGACCTTTGAGCCCTCTGCTGGCATTGCATGATAAACCATCATGCTGCGGTGTTAAATATAGCCACATGGGCTCAGGAGTACTTCAGAAAACCACTCTCACTTAACACAGTCTGCCGGTGCATCAATAAATGCAACCTGAATATCTGTTAGAAAGCTATCAATTTTATGCAGTGATAATGCCAGACTCTCTGGACCAGAGCTCATCTCAGATGAGTTACAAAAAACTTTTAACAATTAGTATCCTCAATTCCCAAACAATTAAACATTGTAATTAAAGGGGAAGTTGATGTGACAATGTAAACATGCCTCTGTCCCAACTATTTTGGAGTGTGTTACAGCCATCAAAATCCAAATTAGCTTATATTTACAAAATACAATTAAGTTGGCCAGTGAAAACATTGGATATTTTTCTTTGTACTACAGTCAATTAAATATAGGTTAAAGTTACCTAAAGTTAACATTTTCTTGATTGTATGGCATTTCGCAAAACGTCCAAACTTTTCTGGAATTGGGGTTGTCGAAAGATGGGAAACATATGCTTCTCATTTTCAAAATAGTTATTATTTTAGTGCTGTCCTGATTTATATCTATAATATATATTATATATATTTTTTGTTATTATCAATAATATTTTTTTGTGGTGTGCCAGCTATAATAATGAAAAGAATAAATATTTCTTGAGCAACAATTATGAATTCTGAAGAATCACGTGGCATTGAAAGCTGGAGTAATAGAGCTTTAGCATGAGAGGAAAACACATTTTAAGATATATTCAAATAGAAAGCAGTTCTTTCAAATTAGATTTACTGTTTTTACTGTATGTTCTTTCAAATAAACGCAAACTTACTGAGCAGAAGAGATTTGTTTCAAAACCATTAACAAATCTTACTGACCTTTTTTTAATGGTGGTATAGGCTATATTTGATTTATAATATATATCTTCCAACAATTGGAAATACTCAACCCACTCTCCCCTAGGCTATCACAACTCATTTGAATCTCATGCGATTACTGTAACAGATCCTATAAAACTGCAGATTGTGGTAATTTACCATCCCCCTGGCCAAATTCTAGCCACCTTCCTAGAGGAGCTGGACGGGCTGCTGTCCTCTTTTATGGATGATAGCACTCCACTCTTAGGTGATTTCAACATTCATCTAGATAGGCCTTATGCTACAGACTTCCATTCACTCCTAGCTTCATTTGATCTCAAACGCCTTACCACTACTAGCACGCACAAATCAAGCAACCAACTTGATTTAATTTACACACGCAATTGTACTACAGATAACATTCTGGTACAACCACTACATATCTCTGACCATTTCTTCATTACATTTACTTTACATTTTGCTACCCGGGTGCCACCATCTCCCTTACCGGTTACATTCAGACGTAACCTACGCTCCCTTTCCCCCTCCCTTCTTTCCTCTGTAGTATCCTCCTCTCTTCCCTCACCTACCCATTTCTCATCTCTGGATGTGAATGCAGCTACTGACACTTTATGCTCTACCTTAACCTCTTGTCTAGACGACATTTGTCCTCTCTCCTCCAGGCCAGCACGGGCTGCCCCTTCTAACCCCTGGTTATCCGATGTTCTTCGTGAGCATCGGACCAAACTCAGAGTGGCAGAGAGAAAATGGCGCAAATCAAACGATCCGTCGGACCTGAGTAGGTATCAGTCTTTGCTTTCATCTTTTTCTACTGAAGTCCACACTGCCAAATCCTCACATTTCCACAACAAGATCAACAGCGCTCCAGACATGCGTAATCTCTTCAGAACATTTAATTCTCTCCTCTGTCCCCCTCCTCCACCTCCCACCACTTCTATAACAGCTGACGACTTTGTTCTAGTTTTGTCTGTGAAAAAAGTGGCAGTCAGTAACCAGTTCTCACCTCCACACACACAGGACCTCCAACCAACCACATCCACTGCTCAAACTCCCATTTTCTCCTTCCGTCCCCTCACCGAGCCGGAAGTATCCAAACTTCTCCTCTCCAGCCATCCTACAACATGTCCTCTTGACCCAATCCCCTCTCACCTTCTCCAATCAATCTCTCCCACACTCTTACCGGCACTCACACACATTATCAACACATCTCTCCTCACAGACATCTTCCCCACAGCGTTCAAGCAGGCTCGGGTAATCCCACTGCTCAAAAAACCTACATTAAACACTTCTCTTTTAGAAAACTACAGACCTGTCTCTCTCCTTCCATTCGTAGCGAAAACACTCGAACGAGTTGTCTTCAACCAGCTCTCATTGTTTCTTTCACAGTACAACAAACTGGATGCTAAACAGTCAGGTTTCAGGAGTGGCCATTCAATTGAGACCGCGCTACTCTCAGTCACTGAAGCCCTGCGAATTGCAAAGGCCGATTCCAAATCATCAGTCCTCATTCTGCTGGATCTGTCTGCTGCTTTTGACACTGTCAATCATCAGATCCTCCTGTCCACCCTCTCATCACTGGGCATCACTGGGATTCTACTTCGCTGGTTTGAATCCTATCTCACCGGCAGGTCTTCCAGGGTGGCCTGGGGAGGGGAGGTATCCAAAACACATCAACTGGTCACTGGAGTTCCTCAGGGTTCGGTTCTTTGACCCCTCCTCTTCTCCACATACACTACATCACTGGGTCCCATCATACAGGCACATGGCTTCTCCTATCATTGCTACGCCGATGACACACAGCTCTATCTCTCTTTTCAACCTGATGATCCAACGGTAGCTGCACGGATCTCAGGCTGCCTGGCGGACATCTCGGCATGGATGAAAGAACATCACCTACAGCTCAACCTGGCAAAGACTGAGCTTCTTGTCTTCCCTGCCACTCCGACTCTACAGCATGACTTCACGATTCAGTTAGGCTCATCAATAATTACCCCGTCAACTTCGGTCAGAAATCTTGGTGTAATCTTTGATGACCAGCTGACCTTCAAAGAGCACATTGCAAAGACTGCTCGATCTTGCAGGTTTGCACTACACAACATCAGAAAGATCAGGCCCTTTCTGACAGAGCATGCTGCACAACTTCTTGTCCAGGCCCTTGTCATTTCTAGGCTGGACTACTGCAATGCTCTTCTGGCTGGACTTCCATCAAACACAATCAAACCTCTACAAATGATTCAGAATGAAGCAGCATGACTGGTCTTCAACGAGCCAAAAAGAGCCCATGTTACACCTCTCTTCATCTCCTTGCACTGGCTACCAGTTGCAGCTCGCATCAAGTTCAAGACACTGATGCTTGCATACAGAACGACCACAGGCTCAGCACCCTCCTACTTCCACTCACTATTACGAATCTACATCCCCTCCAGAAGTCTGAGATCTGCTAGTGAGCGACGCCTTGTGGTACCATCACAGAGAGGCTCAAAATCACTCTCCAGAACATTCTCGTTCACCATTCCTGGCTGGTGGAATAATCTTCCCACCACTATCCGGAATGCTGGATCCTTCTCAATCTTCAAGCAACAACTGAAAACTCATCTCTTTCGGCACTACTTGACTTCATCCTTAAAAAAAAAAAAAAAAAACTTAATCTTTGACTTTATCTTTCTCTCCTTCCCTTGCTAGCTTGTACTTATTTGAACAATGACTGAGACTTGGTGTTACGAGCACTTCCTCTGTCTGATTGCCTCTTCAAGATGAATCACTTTATGTATTCCCCAATTGTAAGTCGCTTTGGATAAAAGCGTCAGCCAAATGACTAAATGTAAATGTAAAATGTATATCTTAAAAGCATGTATTTTAACCCATATATAACAGCCCACATTAGCCCATATATAATTAAAAAAATGTAATTAAATGGCACGTGACATTCATGAGATATTTTATTTGACTGGACTTGAAATATTATCATTAGTTTCCCAAGGACAAAAAAAGCCATGTGAATATAAATTTGGCTATGAGCGTTGAATAAACTTTTCAGAAATTTCTCATTCAGCAAACAAAAAGCATTTATATAATTTTTTCTAAACAAGAAAAAGCATCTCATGCTTTATTGTGTCATTGCCCTGGAAGTTTAGCAGCTGCGCTATAGAAAGCTGAGAGAACATTAAAGTGTCGTTGCTATGAAAATGATACACCGTCTGGTCTAGAAGCGGTAGTATTGGTGTAACACTACTACACCTGGCGCGAACGGTGCGACACGTTGTGTCAAAGCACATGGATCCCATTATAATCAGTCGTTCAGTAACTGAGCGCAATCACTACAGTAAACGGATGCGCTACCGACAAGTTGACAAATAGATAGAATAGATAGGCTACAGAAAGTGCGCTTTGATTCATCCAGTGTAGAGACGGCGTTAGGATGTGGCAGACCATTTTCTTTTGCAAGTTTCAGCTCATACATCTTTGGTGTAAACTCACCATAACAAACGCCCCCAAGAACAGCTCAGCGCCCCCCCCTTCAAAAATATTGCTTCCAGCGCCCCCCGATGCTGTCCGAACGCCCCCGCCCCATTGAGAAACACTAGTCTAATGGGTCAAGACACCATTAAACTTGTACATTATAAACAATGTAAATGTACAAAACTTCTTATTTAGATACAGGTCAGATGTTATGCTCTTAATGATGTGACATTTTTCCCTGTGGTACTGAATTTAGAAAGTCCAGTATGGTTAGGACACTAGACTCGTTTTCTCTCATGTGTCTGTGTGAAGTGTACAAGAATTATTATATTGTACACTATTAAACATTTACTGAACTGTAGTTTTACTATTGATGTACTGCAGTTTAACAGCATTTAATTGTTCTACAGTTTTTCATTGTGAAGCACAGCAGCTCAACATAGTAAAAGATAGTAAAACATGGTGAAATGGAAAGAATGAGTAGAAATGATCCATGAATATGTGCTAACTGCTTCTAATATTTCTGTGTACTTTATTTGTGGAGAAAGATAAATGATTTGCTGTAATAGTTCAATAGATTGTCACCACTGCAGAAATATGTTCACCGTCAGAACCAGTTTAACCAGGACCGTTTCAGGAAAACAAATGAAACCGGTTTGACTTGGTTCAGAGCTGGAGGGGGTTTACAACAAGCAGCTTTGTTTCTCTGATCATGTTTAAAAGTTACTTTACTTCAGATGAACGTCTCTAAACTTCAGTTTTGATTATATCTCTCACATATTATGTGTGGAATCATTCTATATCATTACTATGATATCATATAAAGCTATTCAGCCCTACTTTTCCAATCGCAAATGTTGCTTGTTTCATTGAATGAGTCTGAGTTCATCATACAGACAGTATTTCATCAAAACCATCTGCAGACAAATGAAGCAGTCGACTAAGTTTCTGCCTCAGAGTAATGAGTGCATAAGAAATACAGACACTAATAAACTCAATAAAATGAGAAACACAGTGATTTCACAGCATCTGACCAACAATCACAAAGTAAACACAAAGTGACCAATGACGCATCGTAAGACGACACTCAAACAACGAAAGAAAGATGAAACACTCACCTCAAATTATATTTGTAGATCTTTCTGTTTTCTCTGAACTGCTGTGTTGAACAGCAGCGCTAAAATCTCTTTCACTTCCAGCAGGACGAGACATGAGAATGACAGTCAGTCATCTAAACTCTCATCTGATTTGTTATTCAGTCAGTTAAAGTGAAAGGTGTGTTCTCAGGAAACGCTGCTGTACTTAGATGTAGTTTTACAAGTTTGTGAAAATATGCTTTAAACATCAGAAGAGTGTCAAGTATCAGCCCAAGATATTTATAGTGTTATGTTCTGTTTGATTGGACACTGATGGGATTCCACATTAAAAGGTGGATTTGTGAGATATATAAAAATCATAGCTTCATTATTCAATCTTTAATATGTGACTGTTAGGATTAATCCAGGTGTACAAAGCATTTTTTTGTCATTGTTTAGTAGGTTGTGATTCATTCTGTATCGTTGCCTGATGTAAAAATGACTGGTTCAATTTGTGTAGCATGTGTGACATGTGTAAGGCTCACGTAATTGGCCCAAAGAAGGTATCCAATGGTGACTGAAGGCTTCCTGTGTCTTTTCAGTGCGCAAAGTTAATTTTAAGTTCAATTCTAATCTGACTCCATTTTATTATGACCTCAAATTTAAGTTGAAATGCGAACTGGTTGTTTGTTATTTGTCCATTTCTAATTATCATTATTCTGACATTTGATTTTTCTATTTAACTCTTTACTTTATATTTACTTGTTCATTAGGAATCTATGTCACCCAGGGTGCCTCACGTCGGCCGTTTTACGTGGACCCCACGGTCACAAACTCACCAGTCGGATCATTAGCCAGAGGTTATGACTAACACTATTTAATAGGTCACCAATGCTTACCATTATTTAAATAGTAGTTCTGTTTAGCCCCCTAGAGTCACCCATGTACAACTTTGTTAAAGCTAAAACAATAATCAGAGGTTATGCTAGTACTATGAAATATGTTCATATTTCAATAGTATATTTATCTAGCCCCAGGTGTCAGGGAGTCACAGTCACCACTGTCATCAGCCCCAACGCACACCAGATCACAATCACCAGAGTACTGATCACCTGCACCTGTCCCAGCTCATTAAGCTCCCTATATCCCTACACACTTCAACAAACAAACACACACACAATGTTAGGCTTTTATTTATGCACGTACCATGAATTGATCTATGGCAGGGGTGTCAAACTCAGTTCCTGGAGGGCCGCAGCCCTGCAGAGTTTAGTTCCAACCCTGCACCAACACACACAATTCAATTCGTTTATTTGTATAGCGCTTTTTACGATACGATCGTTGCAAAGCGCTTTACAGGAAATTAAGTTTCTACAATATATTTATACATTGTAGAAACTTAATATATTAACTTATGGCAAAATTTCTTAATTTTGCATGTTGTTGGGGGATCAGAGGTTGGCATCATCTGAGGTCCTCTGAGGGGTTGGCATCATCTCTTCTCAGGTGTTTGGTCATCTCAGATCATTTAAGGGTTGGATCCAGACTGAAGCTTGTGTAATTCCTAGTTACCACGGGATGTTGATCCCCTGGCAGAAACAGAGAAACAAAGAGACATAATTAGCGTAGCTGTTGTTCCATCCAAGCAAAAATGATTTGTTCAACCCAAGCTAAAGAATAATAATGTGCGTTTGATCAGATATAACTGCAGTACAAGATTATGAGATGCATTATATGAATGCATTATGTGAATGCTTGGCTAAAGAGATGTGTCTTTAATCTAGATTTAAACGGAGAGAGTGTGTCTGAACCCCGAATGTTATCAGGAAGGCTATTCCAGAGTTTGGGAGCCAAATATGAAAAAGCTCTACCTCCTTTAGTGGACTTTGCAATTCTAGGTACTACCAAGAGTCCAGAGTTTTGCGACCTTAGGGAGCGGGTTGGACTGTAGCGAGATAGAAGGCTAGTTAGGTACGCAGGAGCTAAACCATTTAGGGCCTTATAGGCAAGTAATAATATTTTGTAACTGATACGGAACTTAATAGGTAGCCAGTGCACACACACAACTTGTAGGCCATTTCTCAAACGCAAGGCTGCATCCTCCGGAGGTCGCATTTGTAGGCTGCATACATCATAAAGAAGATCTTATTTTAGAATATTAACAGTTATAAATTGGACCATTATTCTTAGTTAAGTGTAAGCTGTTGTACTTTGCTTTTGACTCGCAAATGTAATGCTCAGTTAACTGAAATAAACCAGGCTTGATGACGTATGCAGCCTACAAATGCGACTTCCGGAGGATGCAGCCTTCCGTTTGAGAAACGGCAGTAGTTTTCAAATAAACCTTAATGACTTGATTAGTTGGATCAGGTGTGTTTAATTAGGGTTGAATCTAAACTGTGCAGGGCTGTGACCCTCCAGGAACTGAGTTTGACACCCCTGATCTATGGAATGTGTGGTGGCTGCTTCGTTCGACGGAGCTTCTCTCACAGACTTTTGGCTGTTTTATTTTTTTACTAACCACCAGATAGCTCTGTTTTCAACACTCTCGAAGCTTCGAATCTTTTCCTGAAACAGTCAGAGGAAAGCCTCAGTGCTTCACGGGGCTTCATTTGGCCATCACTAGTGAGCAGTGCTGGTTTAAGTAGAGCTGCAGATGAGGGTGATGGCAGACAGGTGTGTTGATTGTGAAGGGTGTGCAGGTCATGACCAGAGAGGGTTATGAGAAATGTAGTGCTGCATAGGTGACAGGTATAGTGACTGGAGAATGGAATTGTGACAAGTACTTCTAGTATACTATATATATATATATATATATATATATATATATATATATATATATATATATATATATTGTGGCAGGATCACGCAACAAGGAGAGCTCAGTTTAAGCCCCAGAGGGTGGATATTTATTGACAACAAGTGAATACGTGAGTGGAGAAGGTGCTCTTGCTTGCAGGAGTGCCCTCGCTCGTGTCCAGGTGCGGGTGAATCCGTGCGGTGCTCGTGGCGGTGCTGATCGGTCTGTCAGATTGTTATCCATGTCGGCGCTAATGATGTTCGACTTCGCCAGTCGGAGATCACTAAAAATAATGTTAAAGAGGTGTGTGAACTTGCAAGTACGATGTCAGACACTGTAATATGCTCTGGTCCACTCCCTGCTTACTGTGGCGATGAGATTCATAGCAGACTGTCATCACTCAATGGCTGGATGTCTAAGTGGTGCCCGCAGAATAACATAGGTTTTATAGACAATTGGACGAGTTTTTGGGGCCTGGACCTGACCTGTTGAAAAGAGATGGTGTTCATCCCTCCTGGGGTGGTGCCGCTCTTCTCTCTAGAAATATGACACATAGTCTTAGAGTTCATACTTGACTAACTGGGGCCCAGGTCAGGAAGCAGACAGACTGGCTAAACCGCCTCATGTCACAGAAGTCAGTTAATTCTCAGCACATAGAGACTCTTTCACCTAGATATCACACTATAGAGACTGTGTCTGTTCCCCGAACTAGAAAATACAGAAGACGTCAAAACCAATTTATGAGTAACCATTTAATTGATGTTCAACAAATATACTTTTTTTTACAATACACAGAAACAATTGATAAAACTTGGCTTACTGAATATCAGGTCCCTTTCTACAAAAGCACTTTTTGTAAATGATTTGATTAATGATCATAACCTAGATTTGCTCTCTTTGACAGAAACATGGCTAAAACCAGATGAATACATTATGTTAAACGAGTCTACCCCCCAAGATTACTGCTATAAAAATGAGCCACGTCCAAAAGGTAAAGGGGGAGGTGTTGCTACAATTTATAGCAATATTCTCAGTATTTCTCAGAGGGCATGCTTTAAGTATAACTCATTTGAAGTTATGGTGCTGCGTATAACATTATCTAGAGAAACACGTGTTAGTGATAAATCCCCTGTGATGTTTGTACTGGCTACTGTATACAGGCTACCAGGGCACCACACAGACTTTATTAAAGAATTTACTGATTTTCTGAGTTAGTACTGGCTGCAGATAAAGTCTTAATTGTTGGCGATTTTAATATCCATGTCGATAATGAAAAAGATGCATTAGGATCAGCATTCATAGACATTCTGAACTCTATTGGGGTTAGACAACACGTTTCAGGACCTACTCATTGTCGAAATCATACTCTAGATTTAATACTGTCACAAGGAATTGATGTTAGTGGTGTTGAAATTCTGCAGCAAGGCGATGATATCTCAGATCATTATCTAGTCTTGTGTAAATTCCATATAGCTAAAACTGTAAATTCTACTCCTTGTTACAAGTATGGTAGAACCATCACTTCTACCACAAAAGACTGCTTTGTAAGTAATCTTCCTGATTTATCTCAATTCCTCAGCATATCCAACAGCGCAGAAAAACTTGATGATGTAACAGAAACTATGGACTCTCTCTTTTCTAGCATTTTAGATACAGTTGCTCCTTTACACTTAAAGAAGATTTAGGAAAAGATTCCAACACCGTGGTATAATGAGCACACTCGCACCCTAAAGAGAGCAGCCCGGAAAATGGAGCGCAGCTGGAGGAAAACAAAACTAGAGGTATTTCGTATAGCTTGGCGGGAAAGTATCCTATCCTACAGAAAAGCATTAAAAACTGCTAGATCTGATTACTTTTCATCTCTTCTAGAAGAAAACAAACATAACCCCCGGTATTTATTCAATACAGTCACTAAATTAACGAAAAATAAAGCATCAACAGGTGTTGGCATATCTAGACTTTATTAATCCGAAATGGCGGCGCGCACAACAGACGCAGCGGCTTCTCTCTCTCCCGACATAACGGTGTTTTCATGTTTTTTGTCTTGTAAGACGCAATGTTTTTGTACATATTCGTCTCGTCTACCTGTCTTTAAGCGCGTATACAGTCGTGAGTTTCTGCTCGATGTCGGCAGAACCACATTTTTAGAGTTAAACTCCGCGCACTCCGAAGAGCTGCGGGACCTCGGTCTGCTCCGGAGGCCTACACCATCACCGACCCCCACTACTGCATCTCGCCCACAGCGGAGGCGCTACAAGCGGCGTGAGAGGAAGCAGAAGAGTGGTAAGCGTGGAGGTATCCGAGCCAGGCTAGCGGCTAACCCACACAAGCCAGCTATCCCCACCATCTTACTGGCGAACATACGCTCTTTGGACAATAAACTGGACTACATCCGACTACTTCGCTCTACTCAGAGGACTGTAAGAGACTGTTGTGTTTTTGTGTTTATGGAAACATGGCTTAACAACAGCGTTCCGGACTGCGCCATTCAGCTCGAGCAGCTAACATGCTATCGAACAGACAGAGCTCTCGTCGAGGGAGGTAAGAGACGCGGCGGCGGGCTTTGTGTTTACATCAATAATGTATGGTGCCGCGATGCTGTTGTGGTCTGCAAACACTGCTCACCCCTGGTGGAGTTTATGATTATTAAGTGCCGGCCGTTCTATCTACCGAGGGAATATATAGCCATTCTGCTCGTTGCTGTATACATCCCTCCCAGCTCCAACAACATCAACAGGAGTGAGGCACTACATGATTTGTACCAGCACATCAGTGAGCAACAGACAGCCCACCATACATACATATATATATATATATATATATATATGTATATGTATATGTATGTATGTATGTATATATATATATATATATATATATATATATATATATATATATATGTATATGTATATGTATGTATGTATGTATATATATATATATATATATATATATATATATATATATATATATATATATGTGTATATATATATTTGATTTGTACTTATATGTATTTTTGCATTCTACTGTTAGTGTTTAGTGTTATCTGTATACACCAGGGAGTAAGAGAGTAACGCAATTTCAATTCTCTGTATGTATGTACGGTACATGTGGCAGAATTGACAATAAAACTGACTTTGACTTTGACTTTTTTGACTTATCCCAACAGCACAGCAATAATGATTTTATGAACTACTTTACTTCCAAGATCGATACTATCAGAGATCAAATTGTAACCATGCAGCCGTCAGCTACAGTATCGCATCAGATAGTGCATTATAGATCCCTGAGAAACAATTCCACTCATTCTCTACTATAGGAGAGAAAGAATTGTATAAACTTGTACAGGTGCATCTCTGTCATGGTCGGTACCTCTCTCCGACTCTTTCCTGCTGTTCACCCGTGTTCTGTCTCTGTCAGCTACACGTGGTGGTTTGTTTTCATCCTGTCATCGGCTGCTGCACGTGGGGGAGCAATCAGCGCTAACTCGCAGCGCTGTGTGCTCCATCAGCCCCGCACCTGTTACTCGTTTTCCCCTTCCTATTTATTCCCATCTATGCCTGCTCTCTGTGTTGGTATGTCATTGTGTGTTACGTCTTACTTTGCATGTGTGGAGATCTTCTCTCTTCTTATCTTTTGTACTGTGTCCAGGATCCTCAGGCGAGGATTAATTAATCTGCTGGATAGCGTGTCCGGATTGGGAGCGTGAGACTGATATCCTTTCGGTCATTTCCTCCCAGCCATCAGTCCAGTTGGTGTGGGCACTGGGAGCCCTGTTCTTCTCCCGAACTTTGTGTTTCTGTTTTGGATGTGATCATCCGGAAGTTTTGTAATAAACTTCATTCCTCTGTTTTGCACAGCACTTGAGTCCTCCTGTCCTTTTTACACAGTCTTGTGTGACACATCTCAATAAATTAGAATGTCGTGGAAAAGTTCATTTATTTCAGTAATTCAATCTAAATTTGTGAAACTCGTGTATTAAATAAATTCAATGCACACAGACTGAAGTAGTTTAAGTCTTTGGTTCTTTTAATTGTGATGATTTAGGCTCACATTTAACAAAAACCCACCAATTCACTATCTCAGCAAATTAGAATACTTCATAAGACCAATAAAAAAAAACATTTTTAGTGAATTGTTGGCCTTCTGGAAAGTATGTTCATTTACTGTACATGTACTCAATACTTGGTAGGGGCTCCTTTTGCTTTAATTACTGCCTCAATTCGGCGTGGCATGGAGGTGATCAGTTTGTGGCACTGCTGAGGTGGTATGGAAGCCCAGGTTGCTTTGATAGCGGCCTTCAGCTCATCTGCATCGTTGGGTCTGGTGTCTCTAATCTTCCTCTTGACAATACCCCATGTTCAGGTCTGGTGAATTTGCTGGCCAGTCAAGCACACCAACACCATGGTCATTGAACCAGCTTTTGGTACCTTTGGCAGTGTGGGCAGGTGCCAAGTCCTGCCTGAAAATGAAATCAGCATCTCCATAAAGCTTGTCAGCAAAAGGAAGCATGAAGTGCTCTAAAATTTCCTGGTAGATGGCTGCGTTGACTGTGGACTTCAGAAAACACAGTGGACCAACACCAGCCATACCTACATTTCACTACTGATTATACCCTGTATGATTGTGTATGTGACAAATAAACAAGAACCTTGAGCAGATGACATGGCAGCCCAAATCATCATTGACTGTGGAAACTTCACACTGGACTTCAAGCAACATGGATTCTGTGCCTCTCCACTCTTCCTCCAGACTCTGGGACCTTGATTTCCAAATGAAATGCAAAATTTACTTTCATCTGAAAAGAGGACTTTGGACCACTGAGCAACAGTCCAGTTCTTTTTCTCCACAGCTCAGATAAGATGCTTCTGACGTTGTCTCTGGTTCAGAAGTGGCTTGGTAGCCCTTTTCCTGAAGACGTCTGAGCATGGTGACTCTTGATGCACTGACTCCAGCTTCAGTTCACTCCTTGTGAAGCTCTCCCAAGTGTTTGAATCAGCTTTGCTTGACAGAATTCTCAAGCTTGCGGTCATCCCTGTTGCTTATGCACCTTTTCCTACCCAAATTCTTCCTTCCAGTCAACGTTGCATTTAATATGCTTCGATACAGCACTCTGTAAACAGCCACACCTTTCAGTAATGACCCTCTGTGACTTACCCTCTTTGTGGAGGGCATCAATGATCGTCTTCTGGATCATTGCCAAGTCAGCAGTCTTCTCCATTATTGTGGTTTCAAAGAACAAGAGATACCC
Organism: Schizothorax lantsangensis; assembly: GCA_027422415.1. Lineage (NCBI taxonomy): Eukaryota > Metazoa > Chordata > Actinopteri > Cypriniformes > Cyprinidae > Schizothorax > Schizothorax lantsangensis. The sequence goes on from CM049854.1 coordinate 279,587, forward strand.
GGAATTTATACTGTAGGGATGGTCATTGATTGAAACTCAAATGTAAATATTCTAATATTTTGAGATACTGATTTTTGACTTTCATGAGCTGTAAGCTCTAATCATCAAAATTAAAACAAAAAAAACTTTTGAAATGTTTTACTTTACATGCAGCGAATCTAAAATATATGAAAGTTTCACTTTTTGAAATAACTTACAAGAAAAAATGAACTTTTTCACAACATTCTAATTTATTGAGATGCACCTGTTGTCAGTCCTCTGTCGTGTGTGTGTCATGTGTTCCCACCTCTTGTGTCCATATTTGGTTTGTTTCCTGTCCTCGTCAGATGTGATTATTGGTTAATCCTTGTCCAGCCCTGTTTGTCTAATTATCTATGATTTACCTGTGTATTTATAGTCCTGTCTGTTCAGTTTGATTTGGTCTGGTCTACTCGTTATTCCCCGGTGTTTCTGTCCATGTCAGTCCTGCCTTGTCCTGCCTTGATGTTATTAAAGACTATTATTTGAGTTTATATCCTCGTCTGCGTGTTCCTGTTCCTCCCTCGTGTGTGCACCGTGACACCTGTATGTTAGACCCTATTCCATCTAAACTACTAAAAGAGCTGCTTCCAGAAGTCATAGATCCTCTTTTGGCTATTATTAATTCATCATTGTCATTAGGATATGTCCCCAAAACCTTCAAATTGGCTGTTATTAAGCCTCTCATTAAAAAACCATAACTTGACCCCAAAGATCTAGTTAATTACAGACCGATCTCAAATTCCTTCTTAGAGAAAAATGGTATCTGTGAGGAATTCCAGTCAGGATTTAGACAGTATCATAGTACTGAGACTGCTTTCATTAGAGTTACAAATGATCTGCTTCTATCATCTGATCGTGGTTGTATCTCTTTATTAGTTCTACTGGATCTTAGCGCTGCGTTCGACACCATCGACCACAACATTCTTTTAAATAGACTAGAAAACTTTGTTGGCATTAGTGGAAGTGCCTTAGCATGGTTCAAATCGTACTTATCTGACTGCCATCAGTTCGTAGCAGTGAATGAAGAGGTATCATATCGATCACAAGTGCAGTATGGAGTACCTCAAGGCTCAGTACTAGGGCTGTTACTTTTCACGCTTTATATGTTACCCTTGGGAGATATCATTAGGAAACACGGGGTTAGCTTTCACTGTTATGCTGATAATACTCAGCTCTATATTTCTTCATGGCCCGGTGAAACACACCAAATTGAGAAACTAACGGAATGCATAGTCGATATAAAAAACTGGATGAAGAGTAATTTCTTACTGCTAAATTCTGAAAAAACAGAGGTGTTAATTATCGGACCTAAAAACCCCACATGTAATAACCTAGAACACTATCTAACACTTGACGGCTGCTCTGTAAATTCTTCTTCTTCATCAGTTAGGAACCTAGGTGTGCTATTTGATACCAATATTTCATTTGAAAGCCATGTTTCTAGCATCTGTAAAACTGCGTTTTTCCATCTCAAAAACATATCTAAATTGCGACCTATGCTCTCAAAGTCAAATGCAGAAATGCTAATTCATGCGTTTATGACCTCAAGGTTAGACTATTGTAATGCTTTACTGGGTGGTTGTTCTGCACACTTGATCAACAAACTACAGATGGTACAAAATGCAGCAGCTAGAGTTCTTACTAGAACCAGGAAGTATGACCATATTAGCCCGGTTCTGTCAACACTGCACTGGCTCCCTATCAAACATCGTATAGATTTTAAAATCTTGTTAATTACTTATAAAGCCCTGAATGGCTTAGCTCCTCAGTACTTGAGTGAGCTCCTATCACATTATAGTCCTCCACGTCTGCTGTGTTCTCAAAACTCCTACTAATACCTAGAATATCAAAATCGACTGCGGGCAGCAGATCCTTTTCCTATTTAGCACCCAAACTCTGGAACAATCTACCAAACACTGTTCAGGAGGCAGACACACTCTGTCAGTTTAAATCTAGATTAAAGACCCATCTCTTTAACCTGGCGTACACATAACACAAGGCAAGGCAAGGCAAGTTTATTTATATAGCACATTTCATACACAGTATATATAATAATGGGGCATGTGGTTCATTCTTCTCTCTTTATGATGCTTCCACTCTAACTGCTTTTTCTAGTTTTTGTTTGCCTACGGCGAATGAAATAGCTGAATGTGTTCAAAAATCTAAATCTACTACCTGTCAGTTAGATCCTATTCCCACACATCTTGTCAAGTTTTGTCTACCTTCTTTATTACCCTTGATAACTCAAATTATACATTCTTCTCTTATTACTGGTACTATTCCTTCATCCTTCAAAGTAGCGGCCATAACTCCCATACTTAAGAAACCTGGTGCGGATTGTAATAACCCTGAAAACTTTCGACCCATCTCTAATTTACCTTTTCTTTCTAAATTATTGGAAAAAATTGTTGCTCAGCAGGTACATACTCATTTAATGGAGAATAACTTGTTTGAGCAATTTCAGTCTGCTTATCGTCCATATCATAGCACGGAGACAGCGCTTATTAAAGTCACAAATGATTTGTTAATGGCTGCAGATTCGGGACTTTTATCAATACTCATTCTTCTCGATTTAACTGCAGCTTTCGATACTATCTCACATAGCATTTTATTGGAGAGGTTGATTTCTATTGGGATCACTGGTATATCCCATGATTGGTTTAAATCATATTTATCTGGTCGGACTCAGTTCGTTCAAATAAAAAAATTTAAATCACGGATATCTCAGATAACCAGTGGTGTGCCTCAAGGCTCAGTCTTGGGCCCTCTTCTGTTTATTGTGTATTTATTGCCTCTAGGACAGATTTTCCGTAAATTTAATATAAATTTTCACTGCTACGCAGATGACACCCAGCTCTATATATCTTCGAAGCCTAGTTCAGTATTGCCGTCTTCCTCTCTTTTGCTTTGTCTTTCTGAAATTAAATCATGGTTTACATGCAATTTCCTCAAAGTTAATAGTGCGAAGACTGAAATTTTATTAGTAGGTACTAAATCAAAGCTGCGTAATTGTGGAAGTTTTACACTAACTATCGACAACTCTGTTATCTCTCCTTCTTCTCAGGTCAAGAGTCTGGGTGTCATCCTTGACAGTACTCTGTCTTTCGAGACACATGTAAATAATATTACACGGTCCGCATATTACTATCTGCGAAATATTAATCGTCTTCGACCATCTCTTTCTGTTAATGGTACTGCTGTCCTCGTGCATGCATTAGTTACCTCTCGAATTGACTACTGTAACTCTCTGCTCAGTGGTGTTTCACAGAAACTTATTCATAAACTTCAGATGGTTCAAAATTCAGCAGCTCGGATCATTACACGAACACCGTTGAATGAGCATATTACTCCAGTTTTAGGGCACCTTCATTGGCTTCCAATCAGATATCGTATTCAATTTAAGATTTTACTTTTTACTTATAAGGCTCTTCATAATTTAGCACCTTCATATCTGAGTGAACTTCTTCATGTGTATATACCTACCCGATCCCTCAGGTCTTCTGCTTCTGTGACTCTTGTTGTACCATCTGTACGTTTGACTACCATGGGAAGTAGAGCCTTTAGTTGTATTGCTCCGACGATTTGGAATACTTTACCTCAAGATATACGTAATAGTCTTAGTCTTTCAATTTTTAAATCACGTCTTAAAACTCATTTTTTTAGATTAGCCTATCCTGAGTGATTTTAGTTATGTTAATTGGGTATTGATTTTTTGTAGTATTGTTTATTGTGTTGTTGTTTTTTCCCTCTGTTTAATTATGTATTTTATTATTGTAAGGTGTCCTTGAGTGTCTTGAAAGGCGCCCACAAATAAAATGAATTATTATTATTATTATTACAGTGGTAATTCAAAGTGCTTTACATAAAAGAAAGTGAAATAGTCATTCACAGCAATAAAAACAAGGAATTAAAAATAATAAAAACAAGGAATTTTAAAATGATATAGAAATTGATTTAAAATGAAATTTAAAACAGTTAAAAAGAAAATGATTATACATAAAATACAGTGCAGTCAGTTCGGACGTAGCACAGTGTTCATTCAACAAATGCACAGCCAAACAGATGAGTTTTGAGTCTGGATTTAAATGTGGCTAATGTTTTAGCACATCTGATCTCTTCTGGAAGCTGGTTCCAACTGCGGGCGGCATAATAGCTAAAAGTGGACTCCCCTTGTTTTGTGTGAACCCTTGGTATTTCTAACTGACTCGATCCTAATGATCTGAGTGGTCTGTTAGGTTTATATTCAGTGAGCATATCTGCAATGTATTTAGGTCCTAGGCCATTGAGTGACTTATAAACGAGTAAAAGTACTTTAAAATCAATCCTAAATGTAACTGGAAGCCCGTGTAAGGACCTGAGGACTGGTGTGATATGCTCAGATTTTCTGGTTCTAGTCAGAATCCTGTCAGCAGCGTTCTGGATGAGCTGCAGCTGTCTAATGGTCATCTTTGGAAGGCCGGTGAGGAGACCATTACAATAATCCACCCTGCTGGTGATAAAGGCATGAACAAGTTTCTCCAAGTCGTGACTGGAAACAAAACATCTAATTCTTGCAATGTTTTTGAGATGATAGTATGCTGATTTAGTTACTGCTTTGACATGACTACTAAAACTAAGGTCTGTCTCCAGAATCACCCCAAGATTTCTGACTTGATTTTTAGTTGTTTGACTCCTAGAGTCAAGGTATGCATTCACCTTGAGAACTTCATCTTTGTTTCCGAATGCAATGACTCCAGTTTTCTCCTTGTTTAACTGAAGAAAGTTTTGGCACATCCAACTGTTAATTTCATCAATGCATTGGCAGAGGGAGTCAATGGGGCTATAGTCATTTGGAGATAAGGCTAGGTAGATCTGGGTATCATCAGCATAGCTGTGATAGGCAATTTGGTTCTTCCTCATTATCTGACTTAGTGGGAGCATATACAGGCTAAACAAGAGCGGTGCAAGAATTGAGCCTTGTGGGACTCCGCATGTCATGGACGTCCACTTAGACTTATGCTCTCCTATACTCACATAATAACCTCTCCCTTCTAAGTATGACCTGAACCATTTGAGTGCCAACCCAGAAAGCCCGACCCAGTTTTCCAGTCTCTCTGGAAGTATGTTATGATCGACAGTGTCAAACGCAGCACTAAGATCTAGCAGTACCAGCACTGATATTTTGCCAGAATCAGAATTAAAGCGAATATCATTTATTATCTTAATGAGTGCTGTCTCTGTGCTGTGATGCACACGGAAACCAGATTGAAAATTATACAGGTATCCATTTGAGTTTAAGTAGTTGTTCAGCTGATTAAAAACTATCTTTTCAATAATCTTACCTATGAAAGGAAGATTTGATATTGGTCTATAGTTGCTCAACATGGTGCTATCAAGATTGCGCTTTTTCAGAAGGGGCTTAACAACTGCAATTTTCAGGGAGTTTGGAAAAGTCCCAGAAAGAAGTGAGGTGTTCACCACTTCTAAGAGATCTACTTCTAAACAGTTAAGCACACTTTTGAAAAAAGATGTAGGAAGTGTGTCGAGATAGCAGGTTGACGATTTAAGATGCTGTACTATTTCTTCCAAAATTTTGCTATCAATTGTTTCAAAAACAGACATAGTCACTTCTTTTTGAGATTGCGGTCGAATCTGTGTGACCTCTGTATTACAGGAAGATGTACCAATCTCCTTTCTGATATTACTGATCTTCTCTGAAAAGAAGGAAGCAAACTCATTGCATTTGCTGTCGGAGAGCATTTCACTAGGATTCTGACTTGGGGGGTTTGTCAGTCTCTCAACAGTAGCAAAAAGAGTACGAGTGTTGTTTAAGTTACTGTTTATAAGGTTTGAGAAGAAGGTCTGTCTAGCTGTGGCTAGTTCCATATTGAAAGCATGAAGGCTGTCTTTATAGATGCTATAGTGAATTTCAAGTTTCGTCTTCCGCCACATCCGCTCAGCTTTTCTGCATTGCCTTTTCATACTCTGAACTGCTGTTGATTTTCTCCAAAATGATTTTTGTTTGCCAGTCTTCTTGCTGACCTTTATCGGAGCAATATCATCAATAACATTCTTAACTTTTGAGTTAAATGAATCCAGAAGAAGATCAACAGAGTCTGCAGAAATGCTTGGTGTTGAAGATATAGCCTCCATAAATAGTACACTAGTGTTCTCATTAATGCATCTCTTTCTGACAGAGACAGATCTAGATTCAGTGGTGACAGAGATCAATAACAAAGAAAATACAGAACACACTACTACACTTCTATTATTCAAATCCGTTAAAGGATTGTTAGGCTGCATTAATTAGATCAACTGGAACCGGGAACACTTCCCATAACACACACTGTACTCGTTACATCGTAAGAAGATTGGCATCTACACTAATATTTGTTTCTTTTTTATTCTGTTTCTCAGTCCGTGTCCGGATCAGATGGTGGATCGGCGCCGGGAGATGATGTCTGATCGTCAGCGATGAGCCCCAGAGACATATCCCCAGTGAAGACCTCGCACAATAAAACTAAAGATTAAACAAAATAACTAAAAATATAATAATAAAATACCTAACTTCATAATACTATTATTGTTAGAAATTGCAACAATATAAAAATAGAAATATAATACATTTATACATTTAAAATTTTAATTAAAACAATAAGTAAACAATAAATAAACAATAATATCCTGGCCAGAGGAGAACTGACCCCCGACTGAGCCTGGTTTCTCCCAAGGTTTTTTTCTCCATTCTGTCACAGAGGGAGTTTTGGTTCCTTGCCGCTGTCGCCTTTGGCTTGCTCAGTTGGGGACACTTAATTTCTAGTTATTATCGTCAATTTGATTTCACAGATACTATTTAAACTAAACTAAGCTAAACAATGACATCTCCGAATTCAGTAATGAAATGCCCTTAACCTGTTAACCAGCGCCCCCCATATTGAGAATCACAGCTGAAAATGACTAACTAACTTAAAATGGTAACAGCTCCTGACTTCAGTGTGCCACACACACAATTTACCAAAGAAAAATATTTACCAAATTATTGAAGGGTTCTACTACAAACTATTTAGTCATTATACATGCCACTGCAGTTTTTCAATTATAAAACAGTAGACAGAATCTTAGACATCATATCAGTGATTTATTTGAGCACTAGAAAAATACAATAAGAATAATTTTTGAGTGATGAAAAAAAACAATAATAATAAAAAAAAATAACTTAAGTACATACTGATTTCCTGACATACAGATGCTCCTGCTCATACATTAGTAATCACATGCTGACGATCATTCATACAGATGCTAATCATACAGATGGCCCATATAGTCAATAATCACATTATAATGACCTTTTATATAGACTGCATTCACACTGATATCTGTGAACAGTCAGTAATTACATGCTGATTATCAGCCATACAGATGTTAATCATACAGATACAGGCAATTCCCCACAAAACACGCAAACATGTATGAAAAATGTTAAAGACGAAAAAAAATGTTATTTGTGCAAAAAAGATCGCTAAGTTAGGCCCCCATCAGATGACAGGTGCGTCACAGCGTGCGTCACGCGTCATCGCGAGGGAGCGCCAGAATTCAAATAAACAATCTTCCGTGTATCTTTGACTTTTTTGACTTTGATCTCATTCTGTTTGGGACATTGCCTGCTACAAAATCATGCTGTTTTTTTACCACCAAGATGCTGTTTTTGAGCATAATTTGTTCCATAACGGACACAAACAATAACTCTCCCTGAAGAGATGAGACATAAACAAATGAATAACGATCCAAATTACAACTTTGTTGTTTCTTTGGACTAAAATTGCTCGATGGAATGTTGTTCAGTGGACCCTTATCTCTCAAACGAAACCGGGATTTACAGCAGTGGATACGTTTGAGTGTCGTTATCAGGATGAATCTGGTATGTAACATTACTGCCGTTTTTTTTTATACATGTTTTGATGTGTACTGCTTACACAAATTTAGCAAATACATTCCTTATAAGCTTTCTATCGAAAAACAGCGATCTGTCGTCGACGCTTGAGTCTTAGTCCTTCAAAATGATATATAGTTTGTCAAGATTAATTTTGTCCTGTTTTACTTTATCTGTTTGAAAACAATGACATGTGCAAACAAAGAGCAAACAAAGAGCTTTCAGTGCGCTGGCGTCCTGGTGCATATTAACAGGTTAACTAAAAATTGAGTGTTTAATCTCATTATTATACATTACTGACACTCTATCCTCCAACTTGATACTGTTAAGTGCTTTGACACAATCTGTATTGTTAAAAGCGCTATATAAATAAAGGTGACTTGACTTGACTAGTTAGGTTGTTAGATTGGCTATCAACAAAAACTAGAGATGCACCAATCATGATTTTTCATGGATGATTACAATTGTCAGCAAATGGGCTGATTCTGAAACTAATTGCTGATTTTAATTTTAACAATGTGAAGGGGTAGACATAACATACACCACATACACACACACACACACAGAGAGAGAGAGATGGACATTTCTGCAAATTTATGTAACAATTTGCAAAAGCAGACAATTCAAAAGACATCAGAGAACAACAACAAATTATAACCTTTGACAAAAATATAGATTTTTTATACAGTATATTTCAGAATGTTTAAATATATATATTCACAAAATATATATTGTAAAGTTGCAAGGAGAATAGGAAAATAGTGTGTTAATAATGTAAAATGACAAGAATAAACACTAAATTTTCAGTTGGAGGCATTTCATCATTGAATTCAGTGATGTCATCATCAGCTCAGTTCAGTTCTAATAGTATCTGTGCAATCAAGTTTTCGCTGGAAATGAAGCGATATCGCTGGAAATAGTGTCCCCAACTAAGCAAGCCAGAGGCGACAGCGGCAAGGAACCAAAACTCCATCGGTGACAGAATGGAGAAAAAACCTTGGGAGAAACCAGGCTCAGTCGGGGGGCCAGTTCTCCTCTGACCAGACGAACCAGCAGTTCAATTCCAACTGCAGCAAAGTCAGATTGTGCAGAGGACTCATCTGGTTCCTGTGGTCTTGTCCCGCTGGCCGTCTAGGAGGAAAGGTCTTCACTGGGGTTCTGTCTCTGGGGCTCATCTAGTTGTCCTGATCTCCGCTGACGTTCAGGGCTGTAGAGGTCATCTCTAGGTGCTGATCTGATCTGGATACAGACTGGATTGGGTGGCTACGGTGATCTCGGAATAAGAAAGAAACAGTCTAATATTAGCGTAGATGCCATTCTTCTTATGATGACTACAGTATTAGTCAGCAGGTCAAGAGCAAGTGAGTACACTGGTCCACTTAAACTGGTATACACAGTAGGTATACACACACTTAAACACACACAGTGTTAGTGTGTATCTGCATTCCCTACTTTATGGGTCCAAATGTGTATGTGTGTGTGTGGCTAGTTACTAGTCCCTTTTATATTCTTGAAATGTTGAACTGTGATTGCAAAGTAAACCTAGAAGAAAATGCATCATTAATTTAAATCCTTGTTTTGGAACAAAGCAAGCAATCTACCATTCTGAAAGCATGAATTATAATATAAAACCATATTTTCAATTGTATGTAAGGTAAACAGGTAAATTTACCTCTAAGGAATTAATAATTGTATAAGGAACAGTGACAGTATAACTGTTTTATGACTGATGAAATGATTCATCTATCTATCGATCAATTGACAGTAAGATATTACATGAACAAAACACAAGACACTTCTCTTTACCAGTGGGACTTTATTCGTCTATTCTAATATACTGTATGTAGAGTAATCTAACTCAAACACATGCACTAAAACATTCACACAAGTTGAAAGAAAGAAAGAAAGAAAGAAATGCTTTGAGTGAAAGAATGAAATCCCAAGTTTCTAGCAGCATGCAGTTTCTTAGACCTGACCTGAATGAACCATCAGTCATTAATTTAACCCTGCCATTGAGTTTTCATTGAGTCTATGAAACCTTAAGGCCTTTCCACACTGAGCGAGAGAATAAAACAACAGCTTCTTATGGATGCTTCCACATAGACTGAGAACATTCGCACACCGAAAATGCGAATGTTTTTTTTTTTGTCCAGTCCGACGAATCTTTTTAGTTTCGCAAAGCGAAAACACGGGTCGTCCAATCAGATTTGAGCTAGGATCACGTGACCGGAGCAGCTGCTGTTGCACAAAAGGGTGAGAATGGTGGCGCTGTTTCGAAAAGCAGTGTAAACAAACAACGAAGAAGAGTATCACGGATAAGAGCGTGGATACTGAGTTCTTGTTATCATTGGTATTTGTCACATGTTCTTCATACAGAATAACATTTCTAATAATTCTCCACTGAATCATGTGAGCTGTAGAGCACCGTCTGTTTTCTTCCACGTGCGCGAGCGAGTGTTTATGAGTCAGAGCGTGTTCACTCTCTAGATCTTCCGTATTAAAAAAAAAATAGAGTGAAACATTTTTCTACACATAAATAGACATGATTATGACGATATATTTTCTGTATGTGTTTTGTATGCAGCTCATAGTATTTTTATAGCAATAAAGGATGTTTATGACAAATATTAGCAGTGTAGCATTATTAAACATACAAAGAGTGCATGTGTCTGCTTATTATTATAGAATCAATAATTACCCTAACCCTAACCCAACTATAGATCACAATCAGAAGTTATTACAAGCACTTGATGATGGTTTAAAGTGGGTAAGCAAATACATTAATAATTAAATTAGTGCTGTCAATCGATTAAAAAAAATAACTAATTAATCGCACATTTTTCTAAAATTAATCGCGATTAATCCCACCTAACATTAAAGTTTTTAAATATACTTTTATATTGCAATAATTTCACATTCAATCTTCAAATGCACAATGTACAAACAGCATAAAGACAGTATATTTTTAATATTTCTTTTAATGGCATCTTTTTTATGATTGAAGATCACTTTTATGATCACTGTTATCAATACTACTGATGTCTCTATAAAATTGTTTTTCCTCCTTAATATTTAACCATTGACTGTAACCATTCAGCATTACAGTATAATTGAGAGCTATCAATTTTCACATTTATTAGACTTAACTTCTAATTTAAGTGAACTTAAAACAATCTTCACACAAACCCATTACAATAAATGACATATTTAGCTACCTGTGCCCTTTAGCAGAAATATACAGAAACTGAATAGTTACCAAACACTAAATTCTAAATTAAATATAGATGAACCCCTTAAAGCTATAAAAGTTATTGATTTCCTCTTTTTTCTTTTGTTCTTGGATTAATAGACATCACAGCAGCTGGTTATTATTATTTGGCTGCTATTGCTTTAAAAGCTGCTGCTGCTTTCTGACTCACTTCAGGTCTTAGTCTCTTCTAACGAGCTGACGAGTTGAATCGGGTGTGTTAGATGAGGGAGACAGTGCTGGGGTGCCGCAGGAAAGTTTTGAAAACCATTTCAGAGACATGTTCTTAAATGTGACTCATATATATCATATTGCATGCATGCACACAGTTTTAAGGCAGCTTTAATCGCCTTTTTGGTAACTTCATGCCTTAACTGATGGCATAACTAGGACATTGCATGCACATAGTTTCTTTCGCTGTTTGATATGAAATGATACAGGCTACAGCGTGCGCCAGCACCTTTGTGCGTGTATTTGAAGAGCGCGCGCTACGAGCACAGTATCTTTTCCACGCTCGTTTGACTTGTGCCTGGGGCGGAGGCGGAGTTTTAGAGTGCGCGTCTGAAACGTCTCCCGTTGATGTGGTCATAAAGACGTTCTGCATCTAAATAAACACAATCCTTTTCAAGAAAAAAGAGACGGAGGCAGCAATTGTGAATGGGGTGGCCAACCCTAGCCCCGCCCCTGCATTAATTGCGTTAAATATTTTTAATCAGAAAAAATTAATCTCCCGCGTTAACGCGCTAAATTTGACACCACTAAATTAAATACATTTTCAAGTGTAGCTTGATGCTAATTCTACTTCTAATTATATTGTAGGATGTAGCCTATTCTTGTAAGCATTATATATAGTTTGTGTTTCTGGTGTAGAACCAAACTTTGTTTATCTTAATTTAGATGTTAAATCCACATACGAGATACATATCTGAGGAAAAATGCATTGTTGGTCGGCGCCACCTAGCATGCAGCCGTGAATTAGCAGAAGGCGAACATTTGTTTCGAGCTCGGTGTGAAAGCAACGTTCGTCGGCGATTCGCCTCGCTTTTTCGCATCGCGCTCAGTGTGGAAAGACTTTTACATCAATACACTAGTTCAGCTAGAATCTGGAGGTATTATTAGCATTTCTTGGGTAGCATCTTTGAATGGGGATACCCTTCTGTTGCATCATTCTCTGAAAGTGGTTTCCCAGGTTCGCTCATTAGTTGGAGGTCTTGGTCACATGTGGAGTAAAGGACACCAATGACGATCACAGAGTTTCATAGGCATTTAACTGCATTTTACTTAAAACATGTAAAACTGTCCGCCAGAGGGTAAGAAAAATAATATTAAAATCTTAATGCAAACGGAAACAAGAATATTTTTAATTTCTCACCCCACTGGCAGATAATTTGCAAAATAAGAAAAATGTACTTCATTTTATTTATTTATTTAGCCATATTCACATGAATATTTATTTGAGCGGTACCATTTTAAATGGTAGTTTTCTTTAAAACATAAGAGATGCAGAGCACATTAGTAAGGCCACTGTATGCAGAGCGATAAGGAAAGTGTGCTTTGCTCTCAAGCTCTTTCTGAGAATATTTTCCTGGGCACAAATCCGTCAAAGAGGACTTTCACTGGACGATAGGTCAGTGGTGTAGAAATCGGCTCAAATGAGGCTAATCTGATAAATTACATTCATTTGACAACATCTTGCTGCGGACACTGGAAGTAACCCAATAATCAGAATTTCCTTCAGGATTTCCAGTGTGGTCAGATGCAGTGATGACACATATATTCCCATCATCACAACTTCTGAAAATGAATCAGATTACTGCATGGAATGGAAGGATGCCAAATGGAAGGGTAGTACAAGATATATGCCATTATATGCATTCATATAATGCATCTCATAATCTTGTACTGCAGTTATATCTGATCAAACGCACATTATTATTCTTTAGCTTGGGTTGAACAAATAATTTTTGCTTGGATGGAACAACAGCTAAGCTAATTATGTCTCTTTGTTTCTCTGTTTCTGCCTAGGAATTAGGAATTACACAAGCTTCAGTCTGGATCCAGCCCTTAAATGATCTGAGATGACCAAACACCTGAGAAGAGATGATGCCGACCCCTCGGAGGACCTCAGAGGATGCCAACCTCTGATCCCCCAACAACATGCAGAATTAACAAATTTTGCCATAAGGTAATATATTAAGTTTCTACAATGTATAAATATATTGTAGAAACTTAATTTCCTGTAAAGCGCTTTGCAACGATCGTATCGTAAAAAGCGCTATACAAATAAACTTGAATTGAATTGAATATGCCGTAACCACCACCATAACTTAAATAAACACAAATTATTCACAATTTATTTGGTCATCTTTATTCCCTACAAATACAAAAGCAACAGTTATTCTTTTCCTTTTGGATTTTAGAATTCTTCCAATATTTGACCATCTCCTCTTCATCTGTCAGTGGTGATGGTGCAGGTTCTCCTCACATTTTGTGAGCCTCTGCCTTCTTGCTGTCGCCTGAGTACAAGTCAGTTGTTAATTTCATTATTCTAATTAAGAAATGTAACTGGTTGGATTAGAGAATATTTAATTAGCCTATGTGAAAAGAGTGTTTTAGATTATGTGGAAAAAGCTTCTGTGCATTGAAATAGACACTGAATGATATTGAATATGTAAAATGGTTGTAAAGTCATGTAGCCTACAACCATGAACCTTTTATGCTTAAAATTTTACCTTGATTGAATTGTGTTTTTATATTAAATTTTTTAGCTGCTGCCACATTCTTTTTTTTTTGCCGTGGGATACCATGAAAATGAATATTAGTTAATTAATTTACTGTTTTTACCTCTGATATTATAACTGTGATTAAGAATTAAAGTGACATATTGACTCAGAAGTATGCAGACATCTTTTTGGCGGGAGCTGTTGCCATGGTGAATCATAATTTTGGAGCTCCATTGATCATGACTTTTCATACGCGCTAAACTCAGAGTGAACTTACTCAGAGTGGATTGAACTAACTCAGTTCAGTTGTTCTGAAACCGAAAACTCAGGGTTTCCCATCTCAGGGTAAGTCTACATAGAGTTCAAGTTTCAATTCAGAGTTGGTTGAACCTCCTTATTGAAACGGGCCTTAGGTGTGTTCGACTTGAAGCGGCGCTGCACACATCATTCTGTGTTTGACATTAAAGTTCTGCGAGAGCTACAGAGAGCAGACGGCTCTGCATGCTTTCATATCACTCTCACGGTACTTTGATGCCATACACCGCTCGGTCTGTGCAGCGACGCTTCAAGTCAAACACACATTTCTTAAAGTGTGAGGGGTGAGTACAGTCAACCAGCAGATTTTAGAAGCTCATGACATGAATGCATCATCAGTATAGTCAGAGAAACCAACTCTAGTCTGATTCTAGTCTAGGTCTAGTCCATAATCCAGCATCGTTAGCCAACCATTCTAGTTTCGTTTTTCTTTTCTTTCATTTACTTTAGTTTCTTTTCTGTCGAGAGCCTTGTTTTCGAAGTTAGGTTTTGCCATCTTTGCTCACCTATGAATCTCTGTCATCGGTGTCCTAAGACGACAACTAATGAGCGAACCTGGGAAACCACTTTCAGAGAATGATGCAACAGAAGGGTATCCCCATTCAAAGATGCTACCCAAGAAATGCTAATAATACCTCCAGATTCTAGCTGAACTAGCGTATTGATGTAAGGTTTCATAGACTCATTGAAAACTCAATGGCAGGGTTAAATTAATGACGGATGGTTCATTCAGGTCAGGTCTAAGAAACTGCATGCTGCTAGAAACTTGGGATTTCATTTCACACAACTTGTGTGAATGTGTGAGTGCATATGCTTGTGTTAGATTAGTCTGCATGTATTACAATAGATAATACAGATAATAAAGTCCCACTGGTATTTAAAGAGAAGTGTCTTGTGTTTTGTTCATGTAATGTCAAGTCAAGTCACCTTTATTTATATAGCGCTTTTAACAATACAAATTGTGTCAAAGCAACTGCACAATATCAAAATAGGAAAATAGTGTGTCAATAATGTAAAGATTAAACACTAAATTTTCAGTTAAAGGCATTTCATTATTGAATTCAGTGATGGCATCGTCCAGCTCAGTTCAGTTCTAATAGTATCTGTTCAATCAAGTCGACGATATTGCTGGAAATGAAGTGTCCCCAACTAAGCAAGCCAGAGGCGACAGCGGCAAGGTAATGTCTTACTGTCAATTAATCGACTGATGGGTGAATCATTTTATCAGTCATAAAACAGTTATACTGTCACTGTTCCTTATAAGTACAATTATTAATTCCCTTAAAGGTAAATTTACCTGTTTACCTTACATAAAATTGAAAATATGTTATATGATATGATAATTCATGCTTCCAGACTTGGTCTTAAATTAATGTTCCATGTTCTTCTAGGTTTACTTTGCAATCACAGTTCAACATTTCTAGAAAATAAAGGGACTAGTAACTAGCCACATACACACTTGGACCCATAACGTAGGGAATGCAGGTACACACTAACACTGTGTGTTTAAGTGTGTGTATACCTACTGTGTATACCAGTTTAAGTGGACTAGTGTACTCACTCGCTCTTGACCTGCTGATAATACTGTAGTCAAAGTTATGACAGTTTGAGGAAACTAAGCGGTAGGCTATCAATGTACCACTCATGCTTTTTCATGGACAATTACAATTGTCAGCAAATGGGCTGATTCTTATAGCGATTGCTGATTTTTATTTTATTTACTTTTTAATTTTTCTTTAAACACACCTGCCAGCTAATCAATTTTCTGAAAATCAGTTATTAACAAACTTTCCAAGACAGGGAGCAGGGTTGAAGACCTCTGTTATAAACTATTCAATAATTACTCACAACAATGGAATGAACAGTGTTAAGCCTGAGACACACTGCACGATTTTAACAATCCTATAAGATCATTGCTGATCACACTGTGCGACATGCAGTGATGGGCAGTAGCGTCGCTACAAGTAGTGAAGCTACTAGTTTAACTACATTTCTCAATAGCGTGGTGGTAGCGTTGATGCTTTCTGAATCAAATAGCTTTTCAGTAGCGAAGCTCTATTTATGATCAAGTAGCGCGGTAGCATCAACAAAAGCTAACGTTACATTTTCCAAAGCATTTCTGAAACTCAAGCACAAATCAGAAACATAACAGCTACGGATCGCTGATCCTGGATCAGTAAGTGACGCCACCGTCACTAAAGCTCGTAACGCCATTGGCTCCTCAAACTGTCAGTCAAACCTCATTATTCCTCCCGCCTCTCTCGTCAATGAAGTGCGGCGCGCAATTTGGAGCTTCTCAGTCTGAAAGTAAATAAAATAACTGTTGATTGAATAAGTACAGCGTTTCCTTTACTCGAGAAACACTATATTTATAAAGGCTAATGTTTTTAAGGAGCATTTGTTGTCGAGTCACAGCCAAATAGCTTGTGCGAAGCGCTGAATCTTTTATAATATGATATTTTAGCCAAATAACTGAAAAAAACGGAGCGCCCACATAGGAAAACTGTATAACCTGAAAGTTCATGAAAACATAAATGCGATGCACGTAGTGCCTCTGATGTGGCAGAAATGACGGGGGAAAATATTCGCTGGTCAAAAACTTCGTATTTGAACTTGATTTTGGTGAAATGTTAATATAATGACATGCAACGATGCAAATAAACGTAGCCTATCTGTAGGCATATACATATGGTAACACTATACAATAAGATTTCATTAATGTATTAACTAACATGAGTGAACAATGGACAATACATTTATTACAGTATTTATTCATCTTTGTTAATGTTAATGAAAATACAGTCGTTCATTGGTAGTTCACGTTAGTTCACAGTGCATTAACTAATGTTAACAAACACAACTTTTGATTTTAATAATGCTTTAGTAAATGTTGAAATTAAGATAAAAAAATGCTGCAGAAGTATTGTTCATTCATAGTTCATGTTAACTACACTAGTTAACTAATGTTAATTAATGGACCTTATTGTTAAGTGTTATCCTTTATATAAATGTATCTGTATAGCCTACAATAAAGCCACAATACCAACTACCAATAGGAGGTTTCCGGCCGACAGCAAAACATTATTTTGCCTATGTCACAATATGAGGTAAATCCGGCCCTGTACATGATACTGATTTTTGTTGCCAAATTGGTTTGGAACAGTTGTTGAATAAACAATTAACCTGAAGTATTATGCCTATCTATCTGCTTGACTGAGAGTTTTATTGGTCACTGAGAGAGCATTGACTTGGTATGATGTCGGTTCAATATAAAACTTTTTTTTTTTTTTAAATAGCTTGGATGTAGTAAACTACTTTTGCCATGTTGCTGTAGCTTAGCTTGCTACATTTCCCAGGGCTGTAGCTTTAGTGTAGTGAAGCTTCATTTAATGAAGAGTAACTGTTAGCTTAGCTCACTACATTTTCCAAGTAGCTTGCCCAACACTGGCGACACGCATCTAATAAAACATGGGTACGACGTGCATATAGACTGTACGATGATGATGACACCTATCGACTTGTATGCTATGACACACGTTTCTACAGAAGAATAAAATCGTGCAGTGTGTCTCAGGCTTTACGTCCCAGATGTAAAGAGTCTAGGATAAGGGAGTAACAGAGAAAAGTGTAAATAAAATTGATTGGGGTGAGTGTGTACCAGTCCCCTGCCCCGCACAACAGACAAGTTAAATTCCAAATTCAAGTAATTTATTAACAAAAGCACAAATGACAAAGTAAAATAGGAAGCAAAAATAGACTTCGGGAGGAGAAAAGGCCAAAACAACAAACAGAAGGATCCTCCGACTAGTCAGGGAGTAAAACTGTCTAAACTGACCAAATAAAATTAATTTAACAAAAAAAAAATTACACTTACTCCCTAACTAAGCAAAAACAGGAGAAAAGGATTCACAGAAATAAAACAGCACCCACCTCCCTCCAGCTTCCAACAAACAAGGACAAGTATCGCCATCAACAACGCTAACCACTTGAGTTCAACAGGCTACAATAAGCCACAACTTTAAATTAGTTTCACGTAAGATCAATCTCTGTGATACAACAAACACAGCAACATGAGGCAGGCGAGAGGAACATCACTCTGGAAGACAAGCTTCAGTGTTGCAGGCATTTTGAACAACTTTTGAGCTTGCAGCCTCTGCACAGTAACAGGTGCAAGCGATCACCTCTTTCTCCTCCACACCTGGTTGAGCAGCAGGTAATGCTGCCTTCACGTGCTATCAGAAAGTTTCTATTTCCCACTTATGAAGTCGTGATTACGAGCTTGTCACATTCAAGTGCTTTGTTGTCGGAAAGAATAAAATGTAGCATCCCATTGGTTGACAATCATATAAACATTCACACGCTACATATGCAGTTTGCTGATAATTCTAGAATTTCTGTCAAATACATGCTAATTTCACTGTTTGGAAAACATACAAAATGCTTCAAATGATCGTTCATGTATAGCCTATAAATACACTACTTAAGCAACCAGCAGATTTTAGAAGCTCATGACATGAATGCGTCATCAGTATAGTCAGAGAAACCAACTCTAGTCTGATTCTAGTCTAGGTCTAGTCCATAATCCAGCATCGTTAGCCAACCATTCTAGTTTCGTTTTTCTTTTCTTTCATTTACTTTAGTTTCTTTTCTGTCGAGAGCCTTGTTTTCGAAGTTAGGTTTTGCCATCTTTGCTCACCTATGAATCTCTGTCATCGGTGTCCTAAGACGACAACTAATGAGCGAACCTGGGAAACCACTTTCAGAGAATGATGCAACAGAAGGGTATCCCCATTCAAAGATGCTACCCAAGAAATGCTAATAATACCTCCAGATTCTAGCTGAACTAGCGTATTGATGTAAGGTTTCATAGACTCATTGAAAACTCAATGGCAGGGTTAAATTAATGACGGATGGTTCATTCAGGTCAGGTCTAAGAAACTGCATGCTGCTAGAAACTTGGGATTTCATTTCACACAACTTGTGTGAATGTGTGAGTGCATATGCTTGTGTTAGATTAGTCTGCATGTATTACAATAGATAATACAGATAATAAAGTCCCACTGGTATTTAAAGAGAAGTGTCTTGTGTTTTGTTCATGTAATGTCAAGTCAAGTCACCTTTATTTATATAGCGCTTTTAACAATACAAATTGTGTCAAAGCAACTGCACAATATCAAAATAGGAAAATAGTGTGTCAATAATGTAAAGATTAAACACTAAATTTTCAGTTAAAGGCATTTCATTATTGAATTCAGTGATGGCATCGTCCAGCTCAGTTCAGTTCTAATAGTATCTGTTCAATCAAGTCGACGATATTGCTGGAAATGAAGTGTCCCCAACTAAGCAAGCCAGAGGCGACAGCTGCAAGGTAATGTCTTACTGTCAATTAATCGACTAATGGGTGAATCATTTTATCAGTCATAAAACAGTTATACTGTCACTGTTCCTTATAAGTACAATTATTAATTCCCTTAAAGGTAAATTTACCTGTTTACCTTACATAAAATTGAAAATATGTTATATGATATGATAATTCATGCTTCCAGACTTGGTCTTAAATTAATGTTCCATGTTCTTCTAGGTTTACTTTGCAATCACAGTTCAACATTTCTAGAAAATAAAGGGACTAGTAACTAGCCACATACACACTTGGACCCATAACGTAGGGAATGCAGGTACACACTAACACTGTGTGTTTAAGTGTGTGTATACCTACTGTGTATACCAGTTTAAGTGGACTAGTGTACTCACTCGCTCTTGACCTGCTGATAATACTGTAGTCAAAGTTATGACAGTTTGAGGAAACTAAGCGGTAGGCTATCAATGTACCACTCATGCTTTTTCATGGACAATTACAATTGTCAGCAAATGGGCTGATTCTTATAGCGATTGCTGATTTTTATTTTATTTACTTTTTAATTTTTCTTTAAACACACCTGCCAGCTAATCAATTTTCTGAAAATCAGTTATTAACAAACTTTCCAAGACAGGGAGCAGGGTTGAAGACCTCTGTTATAAACTATTCAATAATTACTCACAACAATGGAATGAACAGTGTTAAGCCTGAGACACACTGCACGATTTTAACAATCCTATAAGATCATTGCTGATCACACTGTGCGACATGCAGTGATGGGCAGTAGCGTCGCTACAAGTAGTGAAGCTACTAGTTTAACTACATTTCTCAATAGCGTGGTGGTAGCGTTGATGCTTTCTGAATCAAATAGCTTTTCAGTAGCGAAGCTCTATTTATGATCAAGTAGCGCGGTAGCATCAACAAAAGCTAACGTTACATTTTCCAAAGCATTTCTGAAACTCAAGCACAAATCAGAAACATAACAGCTACGGATCGCTGATCCTGGATCAGTAAGTGACGCCACCATCACTAAAGCTCGTAACGCCATTGGCTCCTCAAACTGTCAGTCAAACCTCATTATTCCTCCCGCCTCTCTCGTCAATGAAGTGCGGCGCGCAATTTGGAGCTTCTCAGTCTGAAAGTAAATAAAATAACTGTTGATTGAATAAGTACAGCGTTTCCTTTACTCGAGAAACACTATATTTATAAAGGCTAATGTTTTTAAGGAGCATTTGTTGTCGAGTCACAGCCAAATAGCTTGTGCGAAGCGCTGAATCTTTTATAATATGATATTTTAGCCAAATAACTGAAAAAAACGGAGCGCCCACATAGGAAAACTGTATAACCTGAAAGTTCATGAAAACATAAATGCGATGCACGTAGTGCCTCTGATGTGGCAGAAATGACGGGGGAAAATATTCGCTGGTCAAAAACTTCGTATTTGAACTTGATTTTGGTGAAATGTTAATATAATGACATGCAACGATGCAAATAAACGTAGCCTATCTGTAGGCATATACATATGGTAACACTATACAATAAGATTTCATTAATGTATTAACTAACATGAGTGAACAATGGACAATACATTTATTACAGTATTTATTCATCTTTGTTAATGTTAACGAAAATACAGTCGTTCATTGGTAGTTCACGTTAGTTCACAGTGCATTAACTAATGTTAACAAACACAACTTTTGATTTTAATAATGCTTTAGTAAATGTTGAAATTAAGATAAGAAAATGCTGCAGAAGTATTGTTCATTCATAGTTCATGTTAACTACACTAGTTAACTAATGTTAATTAATGGACCTTATTGTTAAGTGTTATCCTTTATATAAATGTATCTGTATAGCCTACAATAAAGCCACAATACCAACTACCAATAGGAGGTTTCCGGCCGACAGCAAAACATTATTTTGCCTATGTCACAATATGAGGTAAATCCGGCCCTGTACATGATACTGATTTTTGTTGCCAAATTGGTTTGGAACAGTTGTTGAATAAACAATTAACCTGAAGTATTATGCCTATCTATCTGCTTGACTGAGAGTTTTATTGGTCACTGAGAGAGCATTGACTTGGTATGATGTCGGTTCAATATAAAACTTTTTTTTTTTTTTTAAATAGCTTGGATGTAGTAAACTACTTTTGCCATGTTGCTGTAGCTTAGCTTGCTACATTTCCCAGGGCTGTAGCTTTAGTGTAGTGAAGCTTCATTTAATGAAGAGTAACTGTTAGCTTAGCTCACTACATTTTCCAAGTAGCTTGCCCAACACTGGCGACACGCATCTAATAAAACATGGGTACGACGTGCATATAGACTGTACGATGATGATGACACCTATCGACTTGTATGCTATGACACACGTTTCTACAGAAGAATAAAATCGTGCAGTGTGTCTCAGGCTTTACGTCCCAGATGTAAAGAGTCTAGGATAAGGGAGTAACAGAGAAAAGTGTAAATAAAATTGATTGGGGTGAGTGTGTACCAGTCCCCTGCCCCGCACAACAGACAAGTTAAATTCCAAATTCAAGTAATTTATTAACAAAAGCACAAATGACAAAGTAAAATAGGAAGCAAAAATAGACTTCGGGAGGAGAAAAGGCCAAAACAACAAACAGAAGGATCCTCCGACTAGTCAGGGAGTAAAACTGTCTAAACTGACCAAATAAAATTAATTTAACAAAAAAAAATTACACTTACTCCCTAACTAAGCAAAAACAGGAGAAAAGGATTCACAGAAATAAAACAGCACCCACCTCCCTCCAGCTTCCAACAAACAAGGACAAGTATCGCCATCAACAACGCTAACCACTTGAGTTCAACAGGCTACAATAAGCCACAACTTTAAATTAGTTTCACATAAGATCAATCTCTGTGATACAACAAACACAGCAACATGAGGCAGGCGAGAGGAACATCACTCTGGAAGACAAGCTTCAGTGTTGCAGGCATTTTGAACAACTTTTGAGCTTGCAGCCTCTGCACAGTAACAGGTGCAAGCGATCACCTCTTTCTCCTCCACACCTGGTTGAGCAGCAGGTAATGCTGCCTTCACGTGCTATCAGAAAGTTTCTATTTCCCACTTATGAAGTCGTGATTACGAGCTTGTCACATTCAAGTGCTTTGTTGTCGGAAAGAATAAAATGTAGCATCCCATTGGTTGACAATCATATAAACATTCACACGCTACATATGCAGTTTGCTGATAATTCTAGAATTTCTGTCAAATACATGCTAATTTCACTGTTTGGAAAACATACAAAATGCTTCAAATGATCGTTCATGTATAGCCTATAAATACACTACTTAAGCAACATGACAAAGGGATGTAGTTGTTGTGAGAACAGCATTGACAGCAGCAATTGTTGTCCTCTCCACCATGTTTAAAGTTTATGACCCGCCCAACTCGAAAACTCTGGTTTCAAAATGATTTCCCAGTAGTAAATACAACTTGAGAGGCGTTCAAGTCTAATTTCTGATTATGGGAAACTCATATTTACTATAATTCCAATAGCAGGTGAAGGCAGTATAAGACACAGAAAGAGAGCGAGAAAAGCACACAGCATCCATCAATAATTTTATATAAATAAACAACCACGGAACGTAACAACAGTGAGTGATTAAAACATGAAAGTCAAATGTATGAGTTACACATTTAATACAGAACTATGCAATGAACTTGTATTCGATTATAACCCCTCTTAACATTGTTTTGTAATGATCTGATGCATTTAAATATGTAAAGGCAGTCACTGTGCTATTTAGAGAGTGGTTTGAAGAGGATTTCAGTCCTGTGTTCAAGAAAGATGTTTTCAAGATACATTTTTTTTTTCTTTTTTTTTCGATTGCTTCAGTCTGTTGCTGTCTGTTGTACTGCTGAGAGGTTTGCGATTGTAGCTCCGCTTTTTATTGAATATTTACCTTACTTTCACTGTCTGTTGTTTAAAGTAATAATACATAACTTAATTCCCACCATATTTCTGGTATTATCTATCAAACTAATCTGATCGCTCGCTTTTAAAACCGCGAGTGCAGCGCGTTAGCATTCGCTAGCCGGTTAGCTTGTCACTCGCGGTTCCATTCGCGTTGCTATTCGCGCCTATTATTGTTTTCTTTTTAATCGCTCCGTTTTCATTTCTCTTTCGCTCCGTTTTTCACGAGTTCATCAAACAACAGTGGTAAGTGGTAGGTGGTAAGTGGTAAGTTAAGTTGGTATCATTCATCAATCACGGTGAGTAATGGCTTCTTCTCCTGCTATTGTTATTTGCACAGTTTGCCACATGTATAGTTTATCTCTCTCTGTCAGCGATGAGGGATTCACATGTGATAAATGTAGGGAAATAGTTAGGCTGACAGAGAAGGTTTTAGAACTAGAGACACGCATCCAAACTTTAGTTGAGGACAGTAAGAATGTGAGGGCTGTAGATACTGCTTTGGATGTGATTAGCTCAGGGACTCCTGTACATTGTTCGGTTCCGGTAACGTTAGCGCCCCCGCAGCAGGGCAACTGGGTGACAGTGAGGCGGCCTAGTCGCGGGTCAAAACACCGCTCTTCCGTTCCGATCAGAACATCAAACAGGTTCTCCCCACTCAGTGACGCACCCACTGAGAAACCTGGTGAAAGTGCTCTAGTTATTGGCGATTCTATTGTACGGAACGTGAAAATAGAGACACCAGCCACCATAGTCCATTGTTTACATGGAGCCAGAGCGCCTGACATCTTGGCAAATTTAAAAGTGCTGGCTAATGCTAAACGTAAATTCAGTAAGATTGTTATCCACGCCGGCGCTAATGATGTTCGACTTCGCCAGTCGGAGATCACTAAAAATAATGTTAAAGAGGTGTGTGAACTTGCAAGTACGATGTCAGACACTGTAATATGCTCTGGCCCCCTCCCTGCTTATCGGGGTGATGAGATTCATAGCAGACTGTCATCACTAAATGGCTGGATGTCTAAGTGGTGCCCGCAAAACAACATAGGTTTTATAGACAATTGGACGAGTTTTTGGGGCAGACCTGACCTGTTGAAAAGAGATGGTGTTCATCCCTCCTGGGGTGGTGCCGCTATTCTCTCTAGAAATTTGGCACATAGTCTTAGAGTTCATACTTGACTAACTGGAGCCCAGGTCAGGAAGCAGACAGACTGGCTAAACCGACCGTCTGCTAGCCGCCTCACGTCACAGAAGTCAGTTAATTCTCAGCACATAGAGACTCCTTCACCTAGATATCACACTATAGAGACTGTGTCTGTTCCCCGAACTAGAGAATACAGAAAACGTCCAAACCAATTTATGAGTAATCATTTAATTGATGTTCAACAAATAAAAAATGTTTACAATACACAGAAACAATTGATAAAACTTGGCTTACTGAATATCAGGTCCCTTTCTACAAAAGCACTTTTTGTAAATGATTTGATTAATGATCATAACCTAGATTTGCTCTGTTTGACAGAAACATGGCTAAAACCAGATGAATACATTATTTTAAACGAGTCTACCCCCCAAGATTACTGTTACAAAAATGAGCCGCGTCCAAAAGGCAAAGGGGGAGGTGTTGCTACAATTTATAACAATATTCTCAGTATTTCTCAGAAGACAGGCTTTAAGTATAACTCCTTTGAAGTAATGGTGCTTCATATAAAATTATCTAGAGAAAAAAGTATTAATGATAAATCCTCCGTGACGTTTGTACTGGCTACTGTATACAGGCCACCAGGGCACCATACAGACTTTATTAAAGAATTTGCTGATTTTCTATCAGAGTTAGTGCTGGCTGCAGATAGAGTCCTAATTGTGGGTGTTTTAATATCCATGTTGATAATGAAAAAGATGCATTAGGATCAGCATTCATAGACATTCTGAACTCTATTGGGGTTAGACAACACGTTTCAGGACCTACTCATAGTCAAAATCATACTCTAGATTTAATACTGTCACGTGGAATTGATGTTAATGGTGTTGAAATTCTGCAGCAAAGCGATGATATATCAGATCATTATCTAGTCTTGTGTAAACTCCATATAGTTAAAGCTGTAAATTCAACTCCTTCTTACAAATATGGTAGAACCATCACTTCTACCACAAAAGACTGCTTTGTAAGTAATCTTCCTGATTTATCTCAATTCCTTAGCATATCCAACAGCTCAGAACAACTTGATGATGTAACAGAAACTACGAACTCTCTCTTTTCTAGCACTTTAGATACGGTTGCTCCTTTACGCTTAAGGAAGATTAAGGAAAAGAGTCCAACACCGTGGTATAATGAGCACACTAGCACTCTAAAGAGAGCAGCCCGGAAAATGGAGCGCAGCTGGAGGAAAACAAAACTAGAGGTATTTCGTTTAGCTTGGCGGGAAAGTACTCTATCCTACAGAAAAGCTTTAAAAACTGCTAGATCTGATTACTTTTCGTCTCTTTTAGAACAAAACAAACATAACCCCAGGTATTTATTCAATACAGTGGCAAAATTAACAAAAAATAAAGCATCAACAGGTGTTGACATTTCCCAACAGCACAGCAGTAATGACTTTATGAACTATTTTACTTCCAAAATTGATACTACTAGAGATCAAATTGTAACCATGCAGCCGTCAGCTATATTATCGCATCAAATAGTGTACTATAGATCCCCTGAGGAACAATTCCACTCATTCTCTACTATAGGAGAGGAAGAATTGTATAAACTTGTTAAATCATCTAAACCAACAACATGTATGTTAGACCCTATTCCATCTAAACTACTAAAAGAGGTGCTTCCAGAAGTCATAGATCCTCTTTTGGCTATTATTAATTCGTCATTGTCATTAGGATATGTCCCCAAAAACTTTAAATTGGCTGTTATTAAGCCTCTCATTAAAAAACCACAACTTGACCCCAAAGATCTAGTTAATTACAGACCGATCTCGAATCTCCCTTTTTTGTCAAAGATATTAGAAAAGGTTGTATCCTCACAATTACATTCCTTCTTAGAGAAAAATGATATCTGTGAGGATTTCCAGTCAGGATTTAGACCGTATCATAGTACTGAGACTGCTCTCATTAGAGTTACTAATGATCTGCTTCTATCATCTGATCGTGGTTGTATCTCTCTATTAGTTCTACTGGATCTTAGCGCTGCGTTCGACACTATCGATCACAACATTCTTTTGAATAGACTAGAAAACTTTGTTGGCATTAGTGGAAGTGCATTAGCATGGTTCAAATCGTACTTATCTGACCGCCATCAATTCGTAGCAGTGAATGACGAGGTATCATATCAATCACAAGTGCAGTATGGAGTTCCTCAAGGCTCAGTACTAGGGCCGTTACTTTTCACGCTTTATATGTTACCCTTGGGAAATATTATTAGGAAACACGGGGTTAGCTTTCACTGTTATGCTGATGATACTCAGCTCTATATTTCTTCATGGCCTGGTGAAACACACCAAATTGAGAAACTTATGGAATGCATAGTCGATATAAAAAACTGGATGACGAGTAATTTCTTACTGCTAAATTCTGAAAAAACAGAGGTGTTAATTATCGGACCTAAAACCCCCACAAGTAATAACCTAGAACACTGTCTAACACTTGATGGCTGCTCTGTAAATTCTTCGTCATCAGTCAGGAACCTAGGTGTGCTATTTAATAGTAATCTCTCCTTTGACAGCCACGTTTCTAGCATTTGTAAAACTGCATTTTTTCATCTTAAAAATATATCTAAACTGAGACCTATGCTCTCAATGTCAAATGCAGAAACATTAATTCATGCGTTTATGACCTCAAGGTTAGATTATTGTAATGCTTTATTGGGTGGTTGTTCTGCACGCTTAATAAACAAATTACAGATGGTTCAAAATGCAGCAGCTAGAGTTCTTACTAGAACCAGGAAGTATGACCACATTAGCCGGGTTCTGTCAACACTGCACTGGCTCCCTACTAAACATCGTATAGATTTTAAAATCTTGTTAATTACTTATAAAGCCCTAAATGGTTTAGCTCCTCAGTACTTGAGCGAGCTCTTATCGCATTATAGTCCTTCACGTCCGCTGCGTTCTCAAAACTCTGGCCATTTGATAATACCTAGAATATCAAAATCAACTGCGGGCGGCAGATCTTTTTCCTATTTAGCGCCCAAACTCTGGAACAATCTACCAAACACTGTTCGGGAGGCAGACACACTCTGTCAGTTTAAATCTAGATTAAAGACCCACCTCTTTAACCTGACATACACCTAACACACTACTACACTTCTATTATTCAAATCCGTTAAAGGATTGTTAGGCTGCATTAATTAGATCAACCGGAACCGGGAACACTTCCCATAACAAACGATGTACTCGTTACATCGTAAGAAGATTGGCATCTACGCTAATAGTTGTTTCTTTCTTATTCTGTTTCTCAGTCCGTGTCCGGATCAGATGGTGGATCGGCGCCGGGAGATGATGTCTGCGGCCCTGATCGTCAGCGATGAGCCCCAGAGAAGACCTCGACTAAAATACAATAAAAATAAAAATAAAACAAATAATTAAAAATATAATAATAAAATACCTAACTATATAATACTATTATTGTTAGAAATTGCAACAATATATAAATAGAAATATAATACATTTATACATTTAAAAATGTAATTAAAACAATAAGTAAACAATGAATAAACAATAATATCCTGGCCAGAGGAGAACTGGCCCCCCGACTGAGCCTGGTTTCTCCCAAGGTTTTTTTCTCCATTCTGTCACAGAGGGAGTTTTGGTTCCTTGCCGCTGTCGCCTCTGGCTTGCTCAGTTGGGGACACTTAATTTCTAGCGATTATAGTAAATTTGATTTCACAGTTACTATTTAAACTAAACTTAGCTAGACAATGACATCTCCGAATTCAATAATGAAACGCCCTTAACTGAAAATTGAGTGTTTAATCTTATTATTATACATTACTGACACTCTATCCTCCAACTTGATACTGTTAAGTGCTTTGACACAATCTGTATTGTTAAAAGCGCTATATAAATAAAGGTGACTTGACTTGACTTGACTATTTACAATAAGTTACATTATGCATTTACATTGATACATCCCAAAATGCTGCTATAAGAATATATTTTACAATGAATGCACATAGTATGCAGAATGCAGTCTGTTTATATGATGTTTTGTTTGTTTGATTTTTTATGTGTCTCCTCTTAAATCACTAATTAACA
This sequence comes from Schizothorax lantsangensis, assembly GCA_027422415.1. NCBI lineage: Eukaryota > Metazoa > Chordata > Actinopteri > Cypriniformes > Cyprinidae > Schizothorax > Schizothorax lantsangensis. Next base: position 308,347 of record CM049854.1, read on the forward strand.
AAAAAGAGTAATACTTCATCCAATAACAGTTTACTGGGAGGTTCAGTTATCAGTACTATGAAATGCGTTTTGAAAATGTTTATATCCAAAGTGTATGTTTTAATGGCAAATGTATTCCCGTAATTTTTGAAATGTGTGTGTATATATATATATACGTATATATATATATATATATATATATATATATATATATACACAGTTGAAGTCAAAACTTTACTTACACCTTTCAGAATCTGCAAAATGTTAATTATTTTACCAAAATAAGAGGGATCTTACAAACTGCATGTTATTGTTTATTTAGTAATAACCTGAATAAGATATTTCACATAAAAGATGTTTACATATAGTCCACAAGAGAAAATAATAGTTGAATTTATAAAAATGACCCCGTTCAAAAGTTTACACACCCTTGATTCTTAATACTGTGTTGTTAGCTGAATGATCCACAGCTGTGTTTGTGTTTAGTGATAGTTGTTCATGAGTCCCTTGTTTGTTCTGAACAGTTAAACTGCTGCTGTTCTTCAGAAAAATCCTTCAGCTCCCACTAATTCTGTGGTTTTCCAGCATTTTTTCCAGCATTTCCAACAATGACTGTATGATTTTGAGATACATTTTTTCACACTGAGGATGACTGAGGGACTCATATGCAGCTATTACAGAAGATTCAAACACTCACTGATGCTCCAGAAGAATAAACCATGCATTAAGAGCCGGGGCGTGAAAACTTTTGAACAGAATGGAGGTGTCTTGTTTTGCCTAAATATCATATTTTTTCATTTAGATATTTACATGTTTTCCAGAAGACAAATTAAGTTAAATTTACCCTGATCTTCAAATTCAAAAAGTTTTCACGCCCCGGCTTAATGCATGGTTTCTCCTTCTGGAGCATCAGTGAGAGTTTGAATCTTCTGTAATAGCTGCATATGAGTCCCTCAGTTGTCCTCAGTGTGAAAAGATGAATCTCAAAATCATACAGTCATTGTTGGAAAGGGTTCAAATACACAAAAATGCTGGAAAACCAAAGAATTTGTGGGAGCTGAAGGATTTTTCTGAAGAACAGCAGACAGTTTAACTGTTCAGAACAAACAAGGGACTCATGAACAACTATCACTAAACACAAACACAGCTGTGGATCATTCAGATAACAACACAGTATTAAGAATCAAGGGTGTGTAAACTTTTGAACGGGGTCATTTTTATAAATTCAACTATTATTTTCTCTTGTGGACTATATGTAAACATCTTTTATGTGAAATATCTTATTCAGGTCAGTACTAAATAAACAATAACATGGATGATCCCTCTTATTTTGGTAAAATAATTAACATTTTGTAGATTCTGAAAGGTGTATGTAAAGTTTTGACTTCAACTGTGCATATATTCAAAAAGTATATTCGCGTCGTGTTTGTCCTGCGAACTTCTCCTACCTTCAGAAGTCTACTGCATCCAGTGGAGGTGTCCGCCTTGACACAATCAGGTTTGCGCATCTCAATGCTCGCTCTATTAACAATAAAGCGGCTTCAATCTGTGACATTGTAGTGGACAAAGAATTGGAGTTTTTCTGTTTGTGTGAAACGTGGCATCAGACAAATGACTATCTTAATCTAAATATATGTGCTCCGCCTGGCTACACCTATATAGACCGGCCACGTTCCACTGGTAGAGGTGGCGGTCTTGCTGTCATTTATCGATCTGATGTTGCTTTAACTGAAGTCTCATTGCCTTGTTTTTCATCATTTGAATGCTTGGCATTTAAATTGAATGGTCTCTCACCAGTTTTGGTGTTAAATATTTATCGTCCTCCCAAACCTAACTCTGTGATTTTCTCAGAATTTACTGAGTTTCTGACGCTTGCCAGTGCAATCTGTCCAGTTGTTCTTTTAACTGGTGATTTAAATATTCACGTTGATAACGTGGATTGCGCTAACACGGTGAGCTTTATGGACATTTTAGATTGTTTTAATTTCACTCAGCATGTTAACTTTCCAACGCATAAACACGGTCACACATTAGATCTGGTTTGCACTTCAGGAGTAATCATTGAACAACTTGATTGTACTGATGTATGTGTAAGTGACCACAGGCTCCTCACGTTCAATCTGATTCCTCCTTCCCTGCAGACTGTGAAAGACCGTGTTATCTGTTTTAGGAAAATCAGTGATATTGATCTTGACCATCTTAGTCTTACTATTGGTGACTTACCAGTTGTGACCTCTGTTGACCAGTATAACACTGTTTTTACGTGTATTCTGGATGAGATTGCCCCTTTGAAGAAACGTGTTGTTTCTTTCAGGAGATCATCTCCATGGTATACATCTGAGTTACGTCGAATGAAAGCTAAAGGTAGGCAGCTGGAGCGGATATACAAAAAATCTGGTCTAACAGTTCATAGATCAATGTTTGATCAGCATCAGATTGATTATCACAATGCTCTCAAAGCTGCAAAAATGGCATATTATTCTACAATTATTAGCAGTGACATCTCTAATCCCAGAGCCCTGTTTAGAGCAGTCAACAATCTTATTAAACCTCCTAGTAACACTAACTGTTCCACTACCGAGCAGTGTAATGAGTTTCTTAATTATTTCTCATCTAAAATTGACAATATCTATAATTCAATTGCCTGTGATCATGCGTCTGAATTTGTTGAGTTGCATCCTCCGAATCTCTCTGATCATGTTCTCTCAAGTTTCAAGGTTGTTGATTCTGATTTCATTTCTAAACTTGTTTTGTCAATGAATTCAACTACTTGTATATTGGATCCTTTCCCTACTACTGTACTGAAAAACTGTTTGTCTGTTATTTTACCCCACATTACTGTAATTGTCAATGCCTCACTCAGTGAAGGGATTGTTTCTCCTGCTTTAAAAATGGCAGCAGTTACACCGGTTCTAAAAAAGCCTGGGAGTGATATTGCTGAGATGTCCAATTATCGTCCAATCTCTAATTTACCATTCCTGGCAAAAGTCCTTGAGCGTGTGGTTGTTAGCCAACTCCAAACTCATCTTTACACGAACAGCCTACTGGAGCCTTTTCAATCTGGGTTTAGGTCTGGACACAGCACTGAGACTGCTTTAGTTAGGGTCTTGAATGACCTTCTCATTATAGCCGATTCTGGGGCTTGTGGCATTTTGGTTCTGTTAGATCTTAGTGCTGCATTCGACACGATAAGTCACAGCATATTACTGGACAGATTACATAGATGGATCAGTCTTTCTGGAACTGTGTTGAGCTGGTTTAAATCTTATCTTTCACAACGTTCTCAGTTTGTTTACCTGGGTACTAACAGATCTCAGACTGTGCCTTTGTGTCAGGGTGTCCCTCAGGGGTCAGTTCTGGGTCCTGTTTTATTTAGTGTTTACATATTACCTCTTGGGAAGAATATTCAAAAGTATGGCCTGGGTTATCATTGTTACGCGGACGACACACAGATTTATATTAGCACTCAGCCTGATTCCACTACTTCCACTTTGACTCTTTCTGCCTGTTGCTGGAAATCAAGACATGGATGAAACACTCATTTTTAAAGTTAAATTGTTCTAAAACTGAAATTGTATTAATTGGCACTCCATCTAATGTTAACAAGTGCAGTAATTTTAAACTTTCAGTTAACAATACTCAAATATCTCCTTCTGCCCAGGTGCATAATTTAGGTGTGATATTTGATGCTCAGCTGACTTTTAATTCTCATTTCAAAAATATAACTAAAGTTGCTTTTTTCCATCTCAGTAACATTGCTCGCATTAGACCCTTTCTTTCCAGGCCCGATGCTGAGAGGCTTATTCATGCCTTCATCACATCACGGCTCGATTATTGTAATTCTCTCTTCGGGGGTCTACCAGCAAATTCTGTTAAGAGATTGCAATATATACAAAACTCAGGTGCCCGAGTTTTGACTCATACATCTGCACGTCATCACATTACCCCAGTGCTCCAGCAACTTCATTGGCTCCCGGTTCAATCACGTATTGAATTTAAAACTCTGATTTTAACCTATAAAGCAGTGCATAGGCAGGCTCCAGATTACATCTGTAACTTGGTCACTCTTTCCACTCCTTCTCGCTCTCTCCGCTCTGCTGGTTGTCTCTCCTTGTATCAGCCTCATTGTAAATTAAAAACTATGGGGGGGGAGGGCTTTTTCTTATAATGGGCCTAAGCTATGGAACGCATTACCTGCGTTTATTAGGAATGCTGTTTCCTTGGATTGTTTTAAGAAACTTCTTAAGACACACCTTTTTAGTAAAGCTTTTAATGTATGATTATTTACTGTGATTCTATTTTGATATTATGTAGTTTTGGTTGATTTGTTATTTTGTTGTATATATTGTAGCGCTTTGAGTTTAAGAAAGGCGCATTACAAATAAAATGTATTATTATTATTATATATATGAAATGTATATTTTATTGTTTGTAATCATGCACAAGATCTATAGTGCCATTTTACAGTCTTAATACTCAAAGGTAGTAGGCTACATAATAACCTCTTCTCTTTCTTCTTAAAACTACTTTGAATAATAATAATCTTTATTTAGTCTCAAGAAATGCTTCTGCATTGACAGAGAATCAGCAATTCCATTCCCTCTACCCAAGTTTGTTTGAACCGTTACAACTTTGCAATTCACTTTCCTCCACAGGCGGGGAGCTTTGGACAGCATGGCGTCCTTTGTGAGTTCCAATGAGGTTTCCAGAAGCCCTTCGGAAGGTGGATAGTCGATGTCGAAAATTCTCTCCAGAAAAGAAGTAGAGCATTGGGTCAAAGCATGAGTTAGCTGCAGCCAGGCAGGGAGTGATGACCACAGACTTCTGCATATAAATAATCTCCTCACAGTTAGCTTCTTTGCGGTTTTTGAAGTGGAGATGCAGTGTGCGTTGTATATGATAGGGCATAAAACTAACCAAGAAAGCCAGCATCACCACAACAATCATCCGAATGGCTTTGATACGTGTGTAACGCTGCTTATTCGCACCGGTAGTGTTTCTAAGTAGAGTGCATAAGATGCCAGCATAGCACAGCAAGATGACCAGGAAGGGAATAATAAAACCCACCACCAGGGAAAAGTAATTCAGCACGATCAGTTTATCCAGGCTTTTGGACGTTTCTGGTGGTTCAAAACACTTGGTTTTGTTAGTCTTTGGATCAGTATGTTGACCAGAGAGGAGAAAGGGTGAACTGGTGGTGCAAATGAAGACCCAAATGCACACGCAAACTATCCATGCCTTCTTCTCAGTGGCTAGACTCAGGTTCTGCAACGGGAACACAATTGCTAGAAAGTGGGTAAAACTCATGGCCATCATGAAGAAGACGCTGCAGTAGAGATTGACGTATAGAGCGTAGGAACTTAAGCGGCAGAGAAAGTCCCCCAGGTTCCACTGCCCTTTGTTGACGTAGTAAAGCACACGTAGTGGAAGAGTGCTGACACACAGCAGGTCTGACACGGCCAAGTTGAGCATGTAGATGTGGAAGGATGATTTCTGACGGTAGGTACGAAGGAGCACGTACAATGCGAAGCCGTTGCCCATCAGCCCTAAGATGGTGATGATAGAATATACCGTTGAATAGACTTGGTTACGGAAGTCATCGACTGAGGCGCACACTTGTGAATCATTAACTGTTGAAGATGTTATGTTAGATGGATCCATTCTTGCATTGGTGTCTGAAATATGAAAGAAAGAAATATAAATATTCAATTCCTATAACATATTAACATGTTTTTCTATTACAAATCTGTACTGTATTTCCAAAGAAAAAAATACTGCTATACAAATTAACCATATTAATAGTTGTATAAAAAGGTGTTTACAGCAGTAGATCATATCTCTCCACTAAATTAACATCATATCTTTTATAAAACGTTTTATCTAAGCCTAACCTACACAGTGTCTCTTATATGATTACACAGCAAGTCGACTCACATTTATTCATATTGTATAACACTTAACATATATGGAGCGGTGTCAGGCACTTCTAATTAATTTAAAATATAATAACATCTTCTCCTCTGACTTTACAGTATGAGTGCTGTGTAATTGATGTTTCTAAGCTACAGCACAAGTGTTTTGATAAATATAGATATAAAGATATCTATAAAGATTAATATAAATAATTTTATCACCTGCTACAGCATCTCGAAATATAGTATCTCATATCATCTAATGTTTAATCACCAAGAGCTGTTTCAGCCCTTTAGTGAGACCATGCTCCTCAAACTGTTTTTTATCAATCATTACCTTCAGTGAGTGTAAGAGAGACTGTACAGCAGGGGTCCTCAAACTGCAGATCTAATGACAATGATAGCACCATTTTAATGTTTCTACAGTTTAAGTGTGCAGCGCGTCAAAACTGCAGAGCTGGACACACCACAACACTCAGGATCATTTTTGGTAATGATCTTTCTAAGGTCATGTCCACACATACTCTGGTATTTTTATAAACTCAGTTTTTCCTTCTTCCATTTTAAAAAACTATCTCCATCCACATGAAAACACAAAAGCATGCTATGAAGCACTGTCAAGAGCATGCCAAACCAACAGATGGCGATATAATCTCAACCGTAAAGCCATGTTGGCCAATCAGAAGCCTGAAAAAGTTTCCAGTAGGTGGAGATAACAGCGCAGGCTCCGACGTCACAAGCCAAATTCTCCGGTTTCATTATCTACACGATAACACTCAGTGTTGCCAACTTAGCAATTTTGTTGCTAAATTTAGCAACTTTTCAGACTACCCTAGCAACTTTTTCTTCCAAAAGCACCTAGCAACAAATTTAGCAATTTAAAAAAAAAAAAAGCCAACTTTTAGCAACTTTTGATAAGTGACTCGGACAATAAAAGACACATTTTCCATCCAAATTACACAAAAAGAGGAAACCAAAGATGCCTAGCAGTGCACACATCACGTGAATTGAGTTAGTTGCTATTTGCAATTCTTCAATTTAATAATAATAATAACTGAATAATTGTTCATTTATGATACATTTTGTTAATAGCTTGTACTTGCGATTGTTGACCAGTTAGTACGCTGTGAGAAAAATGGAAAAGATAGGTGTGACGAGTGGGGCGGGGCCGAGAGCCGTGGGAACGGAGCGAGGCCGGTGGAGTTAATGGTAATGAGCGACACCTGCGCCACTCACCGGTCTCGAGTCCCACGGAGGAGCTCCGGAAGGATAAAAGGAGGAGTGACGACAGAGGAAGACGAGAGAGGACCAGGCCTGGATTTTAATTTGTGTTTTGTGTGCGGCAGTCGTCCGTGAGGGGCTGCCGCTTTACTTTTATGTTTGTTGATTTGTTTATTAAAGTATGTTGAATGTTCGCCGGTTCCCGCCTCCTTCTTCCCGACCTACGAACTTTGTTACATTGGTGCCGAAACCCGGGAGGAAGGAGGGACATGCTGTCAGAAGAAGCCCTCGCTGCTGAGGGGGATCGCGGTGCTGAGGAGGTCGGCAGCACGGAGAAGCGGAGACCGTCAGTGGCTGCCCGAGGCGGTGGTGCTGGAACGATAGAAGATCAGGTGGGACGGAAGGCTCGCTGCCGTGCTCCTGGGTCAAGGAGGGGTGGCTGCCGTCCGAGAGGGAGCGGAGGAGTCGGCGCCGTTCGCCAGGAGGCCGGAGCCTTCTGCCATCCGCCATGTCTGGGGAGGAGCATGGAACGGGGGACTCGCTGCCGGCTGCCCTCGACTGGAGGAGCCATCGCTGTCCGCCAGGAGGCGGAGGAGCGTTAGGCCGTCCACCAAAGATGTCCAGTACCATCGCATGGCACCGCGAGTGTTAGCCTCTCAGCTGGTTGAGGACCGAGCGGCAGCATGTCAGGGAACCGGAGCGAGATTTTTTTTTTTTCTTTTCCTCTCTCCCCTCTCTCGTCTCTGTCTCTCCTCATCCTTCCGTCTCCTTTTCTCTCGCCTCGTCTGTCCTTACCCCCAGGTACGCCGCGGCCGCCCTGACGGGCCCCCCTAGGAGGGGGGGGGGGAGTAGAGCGCAGTCTCGAGGGTACCCCCCGGCCTGCGAGGGGCGATGGGGGTATGTGACGAGTGGGGCGGGGCCGAGAGCCGTGGGAACGGAGCGAGGCCGGTGGAGTTAATGGTAATGAGCGACACCTGCGCCACTCACCGGTCTCGAGTCCCACGGAGGAGCTCCGGAAGGATAAAAGGAGGAGTGACGACAGAGGAAGACGAGAGAGGACCAGGCCTGGATTTTAATTTGTGTTTTGTGTGCGGCAGTCGTCCGCGAGGGGCTGCCGCTTTACTTTTATGTTTGTTGATTTGTTTATTAAAGTATGTTGAATGTTCGCCGGTTCCCGCCTCCTTCTTCCCGACCTACGAACTTTGTTACAATAGGCTACTAGTAATTTTCCAGGACATCATCCATTGTAACCCTGTAACCTGAAAACACAATGCTTAATTTAAAATGCAGGTAAAAAACCAATACGGAAAATGCTTTCATATTAACATAGTAGATTGTGCCCTATTTTTACAGACTTTTCTTGGAGTGTAGCATACTAACTATCTACTAATACACTGCTTAAAGCATAACTGTTGAGAATGTGTAGTAAGAGAGACCGTAGGGCACCTTGTCGCAAAAAATTAGATTTATTGCCCCTCATAAAAATCCCACCCAACAAGCCCCCCAATCCCTCCCTCCCTCCCGCCATAACTGGACATCTGTTTTGGACACCTGTTGTACACCCCCAACCCATCTAATGATGAACTGGTTATCCAGGCCAGTGTGTTTAAGGAAATTTATGACTGTTTTTTGTGTGAGGGCCGTTGTTATGTGACTTTAAACTTTAAATGGTGAAATCGTGTTAAAGGGATGTTTTTATTAAAGTGTTTTCACATCAAATATACGTGTAAAACGTGCAATGATTGTTTCCCCTACAAGTTGGTGTAATTAAAACAATGTTAGGCAAAGTTAGAAAATAAAACATTAGATACGATAGTTTTTCTATCATTACAATTATAGATAGTTTGACAAAGTTAAATAAAAAGAAGAAGTGTTTGTTCATCTAACAAAAAAGCATCAAACACGTTCGTTAACACTAGAAAATGCTGTCTTATCTTACCGTGTTGTGAAATAAAAAATATAGACCGTTAAGTAAGACCATACACGTCAAAATCTTGTGACAATACAGTTTAAAAGTTATCACAAAAAGTAAAAAAGAGCCGTCATCTAAAAATAAATGAACATCAGGGGTTTGTTCGTTAAAACAACAGTATCCAGCAGTAGTCAAAATCTCCGTGGTAGTCTATCGTTACAATTTAGGTAAGTTAGTCACGACAGAAAAGTTAAAACAATAGAAAAAGCCCCCGAGCATCTCGCCCTGAATCGGCAGTTCGTCCACACTCGGCGCTGTCAGACTCAGAATGAGGCCGGGAGAGCAGCGGCCAAACCACGCCTACGGTCAGCCCCTAACACCGGTGGAGAGACCGAACCAAAGATTTAAAATCCTTGATTTAAGATTTAGACATCCTTTGATGCTGAACATCTTAGAAAAGACGATCTGTTTTGATCAGTGGATTTTTTAACTAGCGTCCTAACAAAATTTACGATACCAGACCCCTCAAACTTGTTAGATTGCAAATGAGTCGCACCCCCAAGAAACACGTTAAGATGTTTTACAGCAACCTCTCGATCTGATATGAACGCATCAGTAATCATGAGTCCAGACACAGAAACATTCTGGTCTCACCGCACTGCGTGAGACGAAATATTTGCATTTCGTAAGATGTAAAACAGTTTAGACGTTGTGCGTCTGTTTCAATTAATAGATAACACACCACAAACCTTACGGGGTGGAAAATCAAAGAGAAATCCTGTGTTGATTTTATTACGCGGTTCGTTCCTGTTAGATATTTGTACGTGCATACGTGCGTTTTAACTGATGTAACATGCTAGAAGTTAAGATTGACAAATTCAAAGAGTATAAAATAAAGGTATTAAGTGTAAATAACTAAATAAAACAAAAAACCCATGGCTTAGAGGTGTATGTTTAGGAATAAACTTGTGTAGGCCTAATCTAATTTTTTTTATACTGACATCACAGCATGATGACTTAAGTTTGACAAAAATCAAAGAGTAAATAATAGGCATGACTAAATTAAGTGTGAATAATTAAATAAAATAAAGGCCTGTGGATTAGCGATTTTTGTTTAAAAGGAAACTTGTATAAACTAATTTTTAAAAGTCTGGTTATATAACAAGTCAGTAGGGTTAAAGTTGGCAGAAACAAAGAGTAAATAAAAGGAATCAATTGTGAATAACTAAATAAAATAAAAGCCTGTGGTTTAGAGTTGTATGTTTAGGAATAAACTTGTGTAGGCCTAATCTAATTTTTTTATACTGCCATCACAGCAAGATGACTTAAGTTTGACAAAAATCAAAGAGTAACCTATGTATAACTAAATAAAATAAAACAAACAACATTTTTCCTGCGGACTAGAGTTGTTTGTTTAAAAGGATTCTTGTATAGGCTATCCTAATTTTAAAGTGAAAAGGTTTAGGGCGAATGCTGTACGGTTTCATTAATTAAGAATTGCTAAAGATTGATTAAAATAACGTTCATTCTAATGTTAAAAACATTACTTTGTTTAATTATTTTAAATCTTTGGTTCGGTCTCTCCACCGGTGTTAGGGGACGGTCGTAGGCGTGGTTTGGCCGCTGCTCTCCCGGCCTCATTCTGAGTCTGACAGCGCCGAGTGTGGACGAACTGTCGGATCAGGGCGAGATGCTCGGGGGCTTTTTCTTTTAGTTTTTCTGTCGTTGACTAACTTACCTAAATTGTAACGATAGACTACCACGGAGATTTTGACTACTGCTGGATACTGTTGTTTTAACGAACAAACCCCTGATGTTCATTTATTTTTAGATGACGGCTCTTTTTTACTTTTTGTGATAACTTTTAAACTGTATTGTCACAAGATTTTGACGTGTATGATCTTACTTAACGGTCTGATATTTTTTATTTCACAACACGGTAAGATAAGACAGCATTTTCTAGTGTTAACGAACGTGTTTGGTGCTTTTTTGTTAGATGAACAAACACTTCTTCTTTTTATTTAACTTTGTCAAACTATCTTGTAATGATAGAAAAACTATCGTATCTAATGTTTTATTTTCTAACTTTGCCTAACATTGTTTTAATTACACCAACTTGTAGGGGAAACAATCATTGCACGTTTTACACGTATATTTGATGTGAAAACGCTTTAATAAAACCTACCCTTTAACACGATTTCACCATTTAAAGTTTAAAATCACATAACAACGGCCCTCACACAAAAAACAGTCATAAATTTCCTTAAACACACTGGCCTGGATAACCAGTTCATCATTAGATGGGTTGGGGGTGTACAACAGGTGTCCAAAACAGATGTCCAGTTATGGCGGGAGGGAGGGAGGGATTGGGGGCTTGTTGGGTGGGATTTTTATGAGGGGCAATAAATCAAATTTTTTGCGACAAGGTGCCCTACGATCTCTCTCCCACGCATTGCCTCCCAGCCCATCTAGGATATCCTGCACCCTGTGTATTGGCTGGCGATCAGGGATTGTTTTGCTGTTCAGGTCTCTGTAATCAATACATAGCCTAAGGCTGCCATCCTTTTTATGGACGCAGACAATTGGGGACGAGTAAGGGGAATGAGACTTGGCCACCCACCCTTGAGGAATTAAGGTCGTGTAAGTAGTCCTTCATCTCCTGATATAACGGTTTAGGGACTGATGTGTATGTGTGGGCAACAGGGGTGTTATTATTTAGTAAAATACTCAGTTGCAAACCTGGAACACAGCCGATATCATCATCTGACTTCGAAAAGGCATGACATTCTTCACGTAACATCCACTTTACTTGTTGTTGTTGGGGCGGAGTTAAATGGCTCACATCCACTGAAGGGTCCCATCGATCTGTATTGCCATCTCCCTCAGTTGTCCCTGGTAGAACCTGAGTAACAGATGCTGTGCCTTCACACTAAGACAGAGTTAACTGGCTGCAGAGTTCCTAGCTCTGTTCTACCACTGAGCGTGATGTTCAAGTTCAAGTTCAAGTTTTATTTGTCATGTACACGACTATACAGAGATTGTATATCCAGCAGTGAAATGTGAGTCAGGTCCGCTCCACGGACAGTGCAAATATTGTAGTATACAACACAAGGGAAGTATGCATAAAATAAAATGAATAAAAAATAAGATATAAAGCACAAAATATAAATATAAAGTATAAAAGTATAAAAGAATGTGCATGACAGTATGCAGTAGAATTAAATATTAAGATAAGCATGACTGTACGAGAGAGGAATGTGCAAACAGGATGAACATGGTTGACATGAAGCAGCAATCACAAAAAGAATAAATATAAAAAATGAGATAATAAGATATCAAGATATCAAGACACAGAAAGTGTTGTGTGCAAATGACACTGTCAGTATGAGAGAGATAATAGAGAGGGGAGAGCAGACCCTGAGATACGCTCAGCTAAGCACACAACTCTCTGCAAGGCCTTGCAGTCTTGGCTGGAGCTGTTTCCATACCACACTGAGATGCACTGAGTCATTACACTTTCTATGGTCCCAGAATAGAAAGTTTTCAGTATTGCTGGAGAGACCCTGAATTTCCTCAGCTGTCGCAGATGGTACAGTCTTTACCTGGCTTTCTTAACCTGTGTTTGAATGTGTGTAGTCCAAGTCAGGTCCTCGGAGATGTTTACACCGAGGTACTTGAAGCTGCTTACTCTCTCCACAGGGGTCCCACTGATCATAAGAGGAGTGTAGGGCAGCAGGTGTCTCTTTCTGAAGTCCACAATCAGCTCTTTAGTTTTGCTCACATTCAGAGAGAGACAGTTGTCCTGGCACCATGATGTAAGTCTCTCCACCTCATCCAAGTATGCGGTCTCATCATTGTTGGAAATGAGGCCCAGAACCACAGTATCATCAGCAAATTTGATAATAGATGTGGATCTGTGAGAGGACACGCAGTCATGTGTGTAGAGAGAGTAGAGCAGGGGTCTCAGGACACAACCCTGCGGGGATCCTACGTTCAGGGTGATGGAGTTTGAGGTGTACTGGCCGACTTTCACCACTTGAGGTCTGCCGGTGAGTAAGTATTGAATCCAGTCGCAGAGTGAAGTGTTTAGGCCGAGGCCTGTGAGTTTATTAGTCAGCTTGGTGGGGACTATGGTGTTGAAAGCTGAGCTATAGTCTATGAATAGCAGCCTTACATAGTTCCCATTGCTGCTGTCAATGTGTTTGAGGGAGGAGTGGAGAATGTGAGAGATGGCATCATCAGTTGATCTATTGGGACGATATGCAAACTGAAGAGGGACCAAAGTAACAGGGATGGATGAGCTAATGTGGCTCTTAACAAGTCTCTCAAAAACCTTCATGACTATAGATGTGAGGGCCACTGGTCGATAGTCATTCAGGCAAGAGGGTTTATTGTTCTTAGGCACAGGGATGATGATGGATTTTTTAAAGGAGGTGGGAACTACAGAGGTAGCAAGGGACTCGTTGAAGATAGAAGTGAACAAACCAGCAAGCTGATCAGCGCATGATCTCAGAACCCGGCCAGTAATTCCGTCAGGTCCAGCCACTTTCCTTACGTTCACTCTCTTTAGTGCCCTCCGAACTTCGTCCTCCGACACGGTGATCACATGATTCTCGCTTCTCTGCCTGCTGCTTCCTGACGCGCTGCTCGGCAGAGCCGCACCGCCGCCATTACATTCAAAGCGGCCGTAGAAGGTGTTTAATTTGTCGGCCAGTAACGGCTCTGCTCTCACCTCTGCTGAGGATTTGTTTCCAAAGGCACAGATGGTCCTAAGTCCCTGCCACATGCGTCGAGAGTCATTGAGCTGAAAATGAGACTCAATTCTCTCTTTGTATCGATGTTTGGCGGCACTTTCTGCTCGTCTGAGAGCATAACACGATGCTTTATACACGCTCATATTCCCCGACAAAAGAGCCTCGTTGTATGCAGCAGTGCGTTTGTTAACCACATCACGGATTGTTCTGTCCACCCACGGTTTCTTATTAGGGAAGGTCCTTACAGTTATCGTTTCTGTAGCTTGTTCGGTAAGTGTGTTTACAAAGCTCACTGCTACATCCGTGAACTCGCTGACGTCAGATGAGCTCGCCCTGAACATGTCCCAGTCGACGTCATCAAGAGCCGCCTGTAGCATAGCTTCTGAGTGGGAGGACCAACGCGTCACTTCCCTCTTCACCGGGGGTTCCTGTGCGAGCCTTTGTTTATATTCCAATGTGAGGAAAATGGCGGTGTGGTCCGATTTGCCAAAAGCCGGAAGTGAGCGGGTTTTGTAGGAATTCTTAAACTGAGAGTAGCAATGATCCAGTGTATTCGGTCATCTAGTTGGACAGGGTACATGCTGGTGAAAGTTCGGCATGACCTGCCTGAGGTTGGCTTTGTTAAAATCCCCCGCTATGATAAAAGCAGCATCAGGATGTTTGTTAATGTAGCCGCTGATCACATTGTGAAGTTTAGACAAAGCCAAGCCGGTGTCCGCCTGTGGTGGAATGTAAGCAGCAGTAATGATGACAGCGGGGAACTCACGGGGTAGATAGAATGTGCGGCAAATGATGGATAGATGTTCCAGAGGAGGCGAGCAGGATAGCGACAGAGAGGAGATATTCCTGGGGTCACACCATTTCTTGTTAGTCATGAAACACACTCCTCCACCTTTGGATTTACCGGCCTCCGCTGTTCTGTCCATCCGTAAAACAGAGAAGTTGTCAGACGGCGTTACAGCATTGTCCAGAACCAAGGGCGTGAGCCATGTTTCAGTCAAACAGATGATGTTACAGTCCCTTATGTCCCGTTGGAAACTTATCCTGGCTCTAAGATCGTCCATCTTATTCTCCAAGGATTGGACATTAGCGATCAGAATGCTTGGTAAAGGAGGACTGTGAGCCCTTTTCCTCAATCTGAGTGTACTTTTGTCGTAGGTGATCAGTGCAGATGTTATGTGTGTAAAAAGAGAAATCAAAAGTAAGTAAAAAAGTAAATAAAAGCACAGTCTTAGCGGAGCGACCTGGACGGCGGCCGAACATAGCAGCGCCATCTTGGGAGGAGTTGTTGTGATCCGTTCCATTCTGCACACTGATAGTAATTATTGGGCGGGCCCCCTTTTCCAGAATGAGGAGGGTATCAAAGAGTTCAAGGCCATCTGGGTACATTGGGTTAACGTGTGGCTCAAACAGTAGCACCGTATCTTGTTTCACGTGAGGCACTTTTACCAGACACTGAATTTGCATAACGGTGTGCTTCCGTATGTTCACAGGCTCCTTCCTGGTTCTTACTACGTACTCGCTGAGCCCCTCTGTAGTCACCAAATTGATGAAGGTATGTACACTTTTCTTCTTTATGCTAGGGAAAGCACTTCTGACAGTTATGTACAAGCAAGCATTAGTCACATCAAGAGATCCACTTGTTTCACTTCGTCTCATTATTTGTTCAGTCACGTTATACCCGATGATAGGTCTGGGCAATTCTTGGTCCTTCAAAACAAGCACAGGATTGTTTAACTCTTTCTCATTGGTTACAGGGGATGCCAGCTTGAAAGTCAACTCCAACCATCCACTGTATGGCATGTTCGCTCCATTGGCTGCCACCAGACGCAGGCTGTCTGGCGCTTCAGTCGCCTCCGAAATATTTCTCAGTGTCACCTCAGGTGCATATTTGGCTTTCCACTCCTCATCTATATTGCATACTTGGGAGCCTGTGTCCCATAATGCTTCAGTCTTTTTTTTCTGTAGATAACAGGTAACAAGGCACTGTTTTCCCACTAAGGACGTGATGGCAGAATGCTGGTTAACCTGACAAGGGGCAGTTAAAATACTATCCAGCGACTGGGACTCAAACTGCCTCTGATGGCCCATGCTACATTTCTCATTTTTCTGGGACTTCTCTGCCGCTCGGGTCACACCCTGTCCCTTGGGGGTAACCCGCTCCTGTTTAATGGAGCTCCAAGCTGAGGCCTGGCTCCTTTACTCTTACAGCCAGCTGAGAAATGCTCGCTGCTTCCACAGTGGTAACAATGGGTGCAAGGTTCTTCTGCTTCACGATGCTGGCAATGGAAACATTGTCTGGCTCGTGAGGTGACGGGGCAGGTGGAACTGATGGGGGTGCTGTTGTGGTGGCACCATATACTGTTGGGGATAATACTGCGGTGCTGCAAAGCTTGACGGCTGAGTTGCATAATTGACGGACATGGGGTGCTGCTGAGGAGAAGGATACACATACGGCTGTCCATAGTGGGTTTCTAATATTGAATAATGCTGACGTGACTGGAGAGAATGTTTTGGTGGAACAGTGGACAACTGAACTGGGTTTGCAGGTAAAGGAGGTATTTTCTGTTCCCTCACCTGTTGTTGGCTTTGTGAGAACTGGTGTGGAGACATGTATGGACTTCCCTGCCGTTGGTATGTAGCTGTATCGGGTTTCCAGGTTTGATGCTCTTGGACTTGGGTACATCCTGATGTCTGTTTGGACACTGCTGCTGCTGGTTCTTTGTCATACACTGCAACACACTGCTGAGGGACAGATAAGGGCTGTTGGATTGACTCTTTGATCTGTATAATATCATCACTCAGGCTTTTCAGTTGTGACATTAAATCGAACTTCGACTGTTTGGACTGAAGTTTTTGTTCAGGGGCGGGCTCATGTAACTGTACAGCATGAACAGTACCATTTTTTTCATATTTTCACTTATTTTGTCTTTCAGATTCATTGGAACAAGCTACATTGAGTTTCTACAGCAACACTTCGTCTGGAACAGTGGGATCTGAAAGGTATGGCTGAAGGTCACTTTGGATGCGGTCGTTTTGCAGTCCAGTCAAAACGGTGTGCAAGAACATATTCTGAACTAGGGCGGGATCATATTTCAACCCCGAGTCATCCTCCTGAGAAGCAAACAGAATTTTCTGTCTCAGATCAAGGGCTCGAATTAGGAAGCTTTGTGGCGTTTCTTTAGTGCGCTGAGCTTCTGTGGTGAGCTGCTTATATAATTCAGTCGCATTTTTCTCCTGATAATGAGAACGAAGTATCCGCCTTAGCATTGGGAGTGTCAGCCCTGCCTTCCCCTCAAGATAGCTCCGCAGCTGAAGCCCTGGTGTGATAGCCCTGATGACAGCATCTACTATTTCCTGTTCTGCATACCCCTTTTTGAGTCCAACTTCTATCTGCCGTGCCAGACTGGAGAATGAGAGCCGATCCTTCTGCCCTAGCTCTCCTATTAGACCAGAAATTTTGAAGTCTTTCTGCCATGTTGAGGCAACTTGTCTCTGAAATGTGGGTGAAGAATAAACTGGGTTCTGGGCTGCATATGTCTGTCTGTCTGCTGCATTTTGTAATGCGGTGGGGCTAATATACATGGTAGAAAACAATTCAGCTGTACTCTCTCCACTTTCTTGTATTGTTCTCTGGGCTGTGTTAACATCTCCAAGTTTAATTTCCTCCCTCTCTGTATCTTTTTCAGGAGCATTAATTGTGATTCCCGTGAGCTGGCTCAGTTTGTCATTAATTGTTAACAGTTCAGCCATACCGCCATCTTCGAACTCCTCTAGCTCAGCTCTCAGTAAATAGTTACTAAGGAGGCTCAACAGGAACAAACGAGTCACATTTGTCTCATCTTCTCATGTTAGGTGAAGAAAGACACTGAGTTTTGTCAGTTTTTCCCGTGATAGTGTGCATAATTTCTCACCAATTTCCTCTTGAAGATGTTTAAGGTCCTCCGTTTCTGCTGCTATGGAGACAGGCCGTTGAGACTGGTGTTTCACTTACTGACTTGACTTGGCCGCCGCTGGTATCAGACTGAATCTCCAGCGCACCCACTGCTCAATCAGATCTTTTCCGACACTCGTCCTGACTGTCTCACCCTGTAGCTCATCTGGTTCGCTAATGAGGGATGATGTTGCGACCACGTGTGTAAATTGAACACACATGGTCGCAACAAAACGCAAACGAAACGACCACGTGTGTAAATTGAAGATAATTCATAACGCTAAACAATATTATCTCTTATAGATTCAAATAATATTTCTACTTTAACCATTCATCATATATGGCGGGCTTTCGCGCCCCTATGCTAATCATGTGCTCAACTGCACTGAACTCACGACAACTCTTAATAAAGTATCAAATAACAGTTTTCAACACATACAACTCACTTATATTATTTCAAACAGTGTTTATACTCAGATCGACAGTATATTTTGTGCATTCTACTTTTCAGTTACCTGGAAAGAAGTGTAAAGGAATTAACGAAAGGATGCTGGTGTGATGGCTTCACGTGTCTGCATTTACTGAGAATGAAGCACATCACGGGCGCGCACCCCGACCCAACGTACGATGACGCCATGCAAGTATGCCGAATGAAAATAATTTATTTACTAATTGCACAAAATATATTTTCCTTCTCATAAACACAAATAAAGAATTAAATACTATTTTACAATATTAGAAAAAATAACATTAACCAGTTTTAACTTTGGGAACTTAATCACCATATCACATGTTCACCCACATACGTATGTAAATGTATGTTTCTGTAATGACAGAAGAATTAGGTTAAACACTGATGAATGGTACACCACAAACAATCTTAAGCTTTTGGTTTCATTGTTAATCAAAAAATGGCCTATTTCACATGTATTTTAAAAATACAAAATACTGTATTTGTATTTAAATACATTGTTCCACACAGTATTTTGTATTTTTATTTGAAATACATTTCATGTATTTATGCCCATCTCTGGTTGGGACTGGGGTGAGAGGTCATGTCTGAACTAGTTGATGATCTTAAATGTATTTAAATACAAAATACATTAGATTTTTTCCAAAGGCTTTTAAACACAAAATACAAAATAGTATTTTGTATTTCAAACACGTATTTTTAATACATGTATCTGAAATACTGCCCATACCCGATGCAAACAAATATGTAATAATCAAAATATGCTGCATGTATGACATGTCTAACTGTCCTAAACTTGAGGCATCAACATTTCTTGTATTTTTACATTTCTGAACTGTCTCGTCTTCATTCTCAGTGGTGGGCAATTCCACCCCTTGAGGTCCATTGTCCATCGCTAAACAATCATTTATTAACAAAATATAAATTTTTATGTAATCTTGTAGACTTTTGTCAGATTTTTCAGATGTGTTTGATCAGGGTTGGAGCTAAATGCTGCAGAATGGTGGCCCTCTTGGAGCAGGGTTGGAACCCCTTTTCTACCATAAAATGAGCTGTGAAACCCTGCAAGAGAAAAATCTTGTTAAAAATGCAAAGATGTAATCAACTAAATGTAATATTATCCGTTTTACATGCAAATATCAACATTTGCACAATTTTTAAACTCAAAATAAATAGAAAGGGGACTGTGTACAGGGGGCCTAGAGGCAAGGAGGCTCTTCCCTAAGGGCCCCAGGCCCTGGAATGTGATTTCTACTGAGGGGGATCCACCCCCCCTTGATGCGATTTATAATCACCGTCCACCCCCTCTGAGATATTTTTTATCAAGGCGCTCCCCCTTGTATTTTATGTGATTTCTGTGTATTTTCTACACCCCCCATAACCACCAATGGGGAACGCCAAGCCCCCCCAAACACCCCACCCCATACCACCCCAGAACTCACAATAATGAAATAACAAGAACTGGGGGCACAATTTACCTTGCGACACCATTCATTGTCAATACTGAGGATTATCTTTTTTTATACCCTAAACAGTCAATGTGTCTCAGGAGATATGCATATTTCAAAATGCGATAAAAAAACAACACGAACAACATATGACTTAATTTTCTATTTCAACATCTCAAGACAATGTTCACAATTAATACTAATAGTTGTATTGCATTTTTTTGCTGAAAAATGTAAGATTAATATATGCTTACTTTCTACATTTTCTGAATGTCCAGCCCCATGGGCAGACGTGTTGGCTTTAGGTCAAACTGACAAAACATGCGCAGAAAATTTAAACCAAGTCATGTGACCCCCCATACTCCAAACAACCTCAACTATGATAACGAAAACAGTATTGGATGAATTTTTTTCCTCATGCCTCCTACAAGAGACTAAAGAGTATGTATCCTGTGGTGCACGTTGCCTGTTTAAGGGTCAAATAATGCATTTAATATGAATCAATATGAATTTGAAATATTTTTAGATTTAATTTAATAACTACATCTTTTAAGTTTTATCTTTAACTGTAAAAGCTACTAAATATATTCAGTCAACACAAACTTGTTACTGCTGTAGTTATGTTACTCTGAGTTTAGTCTGAATCATTTAATGCACAGCTCTATTTTTGACATTGGCTTGTCATATGTTTCATTCGGTTATTACTGTCAATCATAGCAATGACTCACGGCATATTTAGCGTATTCACTCGTGTAATTTTTTACACTTACGTTTGTCATTCTTGAAACGGTATATGTGGACGTTTGGTATTGGTTTTTTGATGAGGGTAACAGGGCTGACATAAAATCAGGGGACACCAATAAAATGATTTAAATTTTATAGAAAACTGCATACTTATGCCAAAAACATAAAAACTTGAGACTATATTTAAAACAATATGCAAATGTGATTTTTGTATAATTTTGCCTTCATTTTGCAAATTAAATGTCCTGCTGAAAAAGAAAAATCATAGTGAGGGACAGACCAAAAACTTTACCCTTAGAATATATGCTATTTAAATTATTTAAAATAAAATTTAAGGTTACACTTTATTTTGATAGTCCACTTTAGACATTCTACTAACTATAAGTAACTTAGTAACTACAAGTCAACTACATGTCATCTAATTCTCATTAATTTGCAACTACATGTCTACTAACTCTCAGTAGGGTAGGTTTAGGGTTAGTAGAATAAGTTGGCATATGCTTGCAAAGTTTTTCATAGTCAGTATGTTGTATGTTGTGGACCCATCAAAATAAAGTGTTAGAAGATATTAAGCAGACAGTCTACTAATACTCTAATGACTGCTAGTTGACATGTAGTTGCAAAGTTACTTACTGTTAGTAGAATGTCTAAAGTGGACTATCGAAATAAAGTATTACCAATTTTAATTTACTTTAATTTGATGTAATATTGATGGAAGAATACATAGTATTTTTATGTTTTTAAATCACACATTTATTCATTGTTATATTAAATCTATGTTTGATTATTTCTTAGGGGCGCAAAAGGCACCAATTTCGTGGAATGACCAGTCTCTAATTTCAGAAAATGGTCTATGTTGAGTGTTGTTCTTACCAAACCACAGCACCTCAAACCAGTCCTGCAGTTATTCTTGGTGTACGGAGATGGAAAATCAGTCTGATTGTTGCAAGTATCACTGTATATAATGTTAGTAGGACAGGGAATTGCAGATTGGCATTTGAACCAAACAAACTTCATGGCAGCAGGTACAGATCAGACAGACTAACAACATCTAACTTCATCTGATAACTGACCCAATCATTATTGAGCTATTTCACCTCATCAAAAACACTGCTCATAAAGATACTACATCCTGAATATATGATACAACACCTGCTTGACTCAATGCTACACAAAGTACCTAAAATTTAGTTCAACACACTGAGCCAGGTCAATGGGCCAATCAGAGGATGCAAGGTCCGTTGGAGGCAAAGAACACAAAAAACACAGATATTGATTTTTTTTAGATTTTTTTCTAATCACTGTTGTATTTTTTTGTAAATGATTAAAGAGTTGATGTAATGAACAATGACCAATAATTGTGATTTGGAAAGATGAATGACATGAAATGTCGACAGAACTCTTACAGGGGAAAAAAAATAAAACAAAACACAATCAACCTTAAGTTCTGTTTGAAAATGGAAAATTCAAATAACAAATGAAATATACTCTTCAATATAAACCACTTTAGTTGGTCATTTGTAACTCTTACCCCCGGTTTCACAGACAAGGCTTAATTCAATTCAAGTTTATTTGTATAGTGCTTTTTACAATACAATCGTTGCAAAGCGCTTTACAGGAAATTAAGTTTCTACAATATATTTATACATTGTAGAAACTTAATATATTAACTTATGGCAAAATTAGTTAATTCTGTATGTTGTTGGGGGATCAGAGGTTAGCATCCTCTGAGGTCCTCCGAGGGGTCGGCATCATCTCTTCTCAGGTGTTTGGTCATCTCAGATAATTTAAGGGTTGGATCCAGACTGAAGCTTGTGTAATTCCTAGTTACCACGGGATGTTAATCCCGTGGCAGAAACAGAGAAAAAAAGAGACATAATTAGCGTAGCTATTGTTCCATCCAAGCATAAATTATTTGTTCAACCCAAGCTAAAGAATAATGTGCGTTTGATCAGATATAACTGCAGTACAAGATTATGAGATGCATTATATGGATGTATTATGTGAATGCTTGGCTAAAGAGATGTGTGTTTAATCTAGATTTAAACAGAGAGAGTGTGTCTGAACCCCGAACGTTATCAGGAAGGCTATTCCAGAGTTTGGGAGCCAAATATGAAAAAGCTCTACCTCCTTTAGTGGACTTTGCTATTCTAGGTACTACCAAGAGTCCAGAGTTTTGCAACCTTAGGGAGCGTGATGGATTGTAGTGAGATAGAAGACTAGTTAGGTACGCAGGAGTTAAACCATTTAGGGCCTTATAGGTAAGTAATAATATTTTGTAACTGATACGGAACTTAATAGGTAGCCAGTGCAGAGACTGTAAAATTAGGGTAATATGATCATATTTTCTTGACCTGGTAAGGACTCTAGCCATTTTGGACTACCTGTAGCTTGTTTATTGAAGATGCAGGACAACCACCTAGCAGTGCATTACAATAGTCCAGTCTAGAGGTCATGAATGCATGAACTAGCTTTTCTGCATCAGAAACAGGTAACATATTCCGTAGCTTGGCAATGTTTCTAAGATAAAAGAATGCTGTTTTTGTAATATTTGAAATATGTTTTTCAAAAGACAAGTTGCTGTCTAATATAACACCCAGATTTTTGACTGTAGAGGAAGTAACAGGACATCCGTCTAGTTGCAAATTGTAATCCAAGAGATTCTGTGTACTGTTATTTGGTCCAATAAATAATATCTCGGTCTTATCTGAATTTAATAGGCCAACACTAGCAGATGACATTGCACCCCAAATCATCACAGACTGTGGAAACTTAACACTGGACTTCATGCAACTTGGGCTATAAGCTTCTCCACCCTTCCTCCAGACTCTAGGACCTTGGTTTCCAAATGAAATCCAAAACTTGCTCTCATCTGAAAAGAGGACTTTGGACCACTGGGCAACAGTCCAGTTCTTCTTCTCCTTAGCCCAGGTAAGACGCCTCTGACGTTGTCTGTGGTTCAGGAGTGGCTTAACAAGAGGAATACGACAACTATAGCCAAATTCCTTGACACGTCTGTGTGTGGTGGCTCTTGATGCCTTGACCCCAGCCTCAGTCCATTCCTTGTGAAGTTCAATTCTTGAATCGATTTTGCTTGACAATCCTCATAAGGCTGCGGTTCTCTCGGTTGGTTGTGCATCTTTTTCTTCCACACTTTTTCCTTCCACTCAACTTTCTGTTAACATGCTTGGATACAGCACTCTGTGAACAGCCAGCTTCTTTGGCAATGAATGTTTGTGGCTTACCCTCCTTGTGAAGGGTGTCAATGATTGTCTTCTGGACAACTGTCAGATCAGCAGTCTTACCCATGATTGTGTTGCTTAGTGAACCAAACTGAGAGACCATTTTGAAGGTTCAGAAAACCTTTGCAGGTGTTTTGAGTTGATTAGCTGATTGGCATGTCACCATATTCTAATTGGTTGAGATAGTGAATTGGTGGGTTTTTGTTAAATGTGAGCCTAAATCATCACAATTAAAAGAACCAAAGCCTTAAAGTACTTCAGTCTGTGTGCATGGAATTTATTTAATACACGAGTTTAACAATTTGAGTTGAATTACTGAAATAAATGAACTTTTCCACGACATTCTAATTTATTGAGATGCACCTGTATATTCACACTATAGAATAAATCATACTGACTACTTAAATCTTATAGATTATTGAATATTGATTACTAATATATTGAAATATATAAAAAATCCACTAAAGTACATATTTACAGCTGGTCTATTTGCATGGGATTAGCATTCTCCAAGGTAATTTTTCCGGATCTTTCTAGACAATGTCACTGTGATCTTTACTGACATTGTACGTAATGATGTAATACTGCACTCTAAAAAAGGATGTGTTAAATATTAACACATTTTTTTGTGTTATGGCCATTTTAACACATTTTGTGTAATTTTAAGTTGATCGTGTAAAAAGAGAGAGAGAGAGAGAGAGAGAGAGAGAAACAACCCAGTGTGTCCAACACAATATGTGTTAACTATCATCCAATCACATTGCTGCCTATGTCACTCCACAAGCTGTTAACCAAATCCGGGTTGGGGACGTTATTTGGAGGATCTTCAGGGATTAACACTGCTCAGAGTGTGTTTGGTCCCACAATACAGAGTGTTAAAGTAACACTGAAGCAGAGTTGAACTTAATGAGAAAGTTAACAAGCAGAATTACTGAAGGAAAGAGAAACAGAGAAACAGAAAAACAGAGAAAGAGACGAACAGAAACACAACTACAACTGACTTAGTCACAGCCTTAGAATCAACTGAAATAAAACATTAAATCTCTGAAGATCTCAGCAGAGGAGGATTAAACACCTCCACAAACAGCATCACCAGCTTCACTCATTACTAACCAGACTGACTTTATTTCTGTCATACAAAAGTTCTTAATGAAAATTAACAAAGGTTTAGATGTTGGTTTTATTTCACAAAACTTCACCATCACCATCACCGTGGTCAGTGTTTGCTTTAGTTGGGCTCTCGACCCTTATATACGTATTCATTTCTCTTTCTGCTATAATGCTGTTTACAGAGCAGATTGTTATAGTAAATAAAAACCTGGAAAAAATGTGATCAGACGATGTTGGCTACTTGACACTGAAAACAGTGATCATGTAGTGGCTTGATTCACTGATGAATTGTTTTACGCTGTTGAATATTGAAGCTCTTTGTTTCTGCAGGTTGAATTTTAACAGTGTTTGGGCAACTTAAACAATTAAAAAAATTGAGCACAAGGAATTTTCTTGTATGGCACGCATAGACATGGAGAACCAACATGTGAATCTCAACAATGGTGGCAATCAACAAAATATTCAGATAAACAGATCTTTGATCATCACAAAACAAGCTACTAAAAAGTCACAACAAAAATAGCAAAAATTAAAGCAAATAGTAAGAATAAAAGAAAATACTAAGATAATTCAGATGCTTAATTTATTCATGTTGCAATGCATTCTGGGAGCCATGAATGAGTTTTGATTGGAGCACCCAGAATGCACTGCAGCATGGAGCTTTTTGTTTGTCACCATCGCTGAGATTCATATGCTGATTCTTGATGAATGTTTGTGTCTAGATTATACAGATGTTCAAAATGTCTTGTGTGCAGTGTTTTTCAAATTCATCAAATTATCTGATTAAAAATGTATTTTATCGACATCACACCTTATTTATTTTTACTTGCTAACATCAAATAATCACACATTTGGACTCTGGAAGAGATCTGTGAATTAGGACATTACACGACAACTAACTCATCAGCAGCGACCTTGCAAACACAGATTTACAGCAGCCACAGAAATACTAATGTTAGAAAGTCAAGGGTCAAGAGCCCAACTAAAGCAAACACTGATCGCATTAATGGTAAGTTCAAATTAAACAAAGTCAACATCTAAACATCAGTTCTAAATAACTTTTTTAGATAAGCTGGTTAGTAATGAGTGAAGCTGGTGATGCTGTTTGTGGAGTTGTTTAATCCTCCTCTGCGGAGATCTTCAGAGATTTAATGTCTTTTATTTCAGTTGATTTTATCTAAGGCTGTGACTGGAAGTCAGTTGTAGTTGTTTCTGTTTTTTGCTGTTGTTTTTTGCATTCATTTTAACTGGTTAAGAATAGCACATCTATGACACAAATTGTGTAATTTTTGAAACATTAGTGGGTTAAATATTTTAACACACTGCCTGTGTTAAAAATAATAACACACTGGTTGTGATAAAATTTAATTAACACAAAATGTGTTGTCCCTAACTTGACACACAGGTGTGTCAAGATATAACACAGGTTGTGTTGTTTTTAACACATCTGTTTTTTTAACACACTAATATGTCGCAAATCACAGAATTTGTGTCATATTTGTGTCATTATGATACATTAGTGTTAAATATTTTAATGTTATCAACCTGTGTTAAGAAGAATATCACACTGGTTGAGTTGAAATTAACACAAAATGTGTTGTCCTTAACTTGACACACAGGTGTGTTAAAATATAACACAGGTTGTGTTGTTTTTAACACATTTGTTTTAAGAGTGTGGTAATACTTACTTCATTGCACCTCTCCATGTAAAACTAGTGCTGTCCGAATAAGACTTAAAGATCACAATCAGGTTCTCACATTTACATGATTTTTTCATATGAATGTGTTAATGTGATGTTTTAATTAGACTGATCACAACTGAATTGTCTTTCTTCAGAGTGAAAGTGCCGATGATTGTTGAAATTAACATTTTCCTCAGTGTGACATGAGGTTTGGAAATTCTTTCCAGAAGGAGTTTGCAAGTGCCGTTTCAGGTCTGTGTGATATGTGAAACTCATGTCACACTGAAGACACTTGTAATGCTTCTCTCCAGTGTGAACTCTCATGTGAGTCTTAAGGTTTCCTTTGTGTGAGAAACTTTTTCCACAATTAGGGCAGGCGAAAGGCTTCTCTCCAGTGTGAACTCTCATGTGATTCTCAAATTTTCCTTTGTGTGAGAAACTCTTTCCACACTGCTGACTTATAAAACAGTTCTCTCCTGAGTGACTCCTCATGTGAAGATCAAGGTGTCCTTTACACCTGAAACTCTTTTCACACTGATCACAAACAAACGGCTTCTCTCCAGTGTGAATTGTCATGTGGCCATCGAGGTACTTTTTCTGTTTAAAACTCTTTCCACATTAAGAACATATGAATGTCTTCTCTCCAGTGTGAATTCCTGTGTGAAATGTAAGATTTTCTTTTCTTTTGTAGCTCTTCCCACACAGCTTGCAGGTGTAAGGCCTCTCTCCAGTGTGAACACTCATGTGGTACTTAAGATTTTGTTTTCTTGTGTAGCTCTTCCCACACAGTTTGCAGGTGTAAGGCTTCTCTCCAGTGTGAGTCGTCACGTGGGAATTAAGGTGCCTTTTCTCTTTAAAACTTTTTCCACACTGAGAGCATTTGAATGGCTTCTTTCCATTGTGAATTCTCATGTGGATGTTAAAATTTAGTTTTCTTTTGTAGCTCTTCCCACACAATTTGCAGGTGTAAGGCTTCTCTCCAGTGTGAACTCTCATCTGGAATTCAAGGTATCTAGTTTCTGTTTTTTGAGTCGGCGAGTAAGTAAAAGATTTTTCCCCAGTCATGAAGTCATACTGATTTTTCTCTTCCATTACATTCAGTTCTTGACTCTCCTCTTTCAGCAACATCAGGTCTAAGGTGAAAGGAAACAAAAACAAGTTAACACCAGTTTAACAGCACCAAGACATGAAAGCTTTTAGACAGTAAAACATCAAATTTAACCGCTAGATTCTACAACCCGAATTCTGGAAATGTTGGGATGTTTTTTAAATTTGAATAAAATGAAAGCTAAAAGACTTTCAAATCACATGAGCCAATATTTTATTCACAATAGAACATAACAAATGTTTAAATGGAGAAATTTTACACGTTTATCCACTAAATGAGCTCATTCCAAATTTGATGCCTGCTACAGGTCTCAAAAAAAGTTAGCAAGGGGGCAATAAAGGGCTGAAAAAGCAAGACATTTTGAAAAGATTCAGCTGGGAGAACATCTAGCAACTAATTAAGTTAATTGACATCAGGTCTGTAATATGATTAGCTATAAAAGGGATGTCTTAGAGAGGCAGAGTCTCTCAGAAGTAAAGATGGGCAGAGGCTCTCCAATCTGTGAAAGAGTGCGTAAAAAGATTGTGGAATTCTTTAAAAACAACGTTCCTCAATGTCAAATTGAAAACGTAAAAAGGCTTTGCATATCTCATCATCTACAGTGCATAACATCATCAAAAGATTCAGAGTAACTGGAGAAATCTCTTTGCGTAAGGGACAAGTCTTAAGACCTTTGTTGGATGCCCGTGGTCTTCGGGCCCTCAGACGACACTGCATCACTCATCGGCATGATTCTATCATTGACATTACTAAATGGGCCCAGGAATACTTCCAGAAACCACTGTCGGTAAACACAATCCGCTGTGCCATCTGCAGATGCCAACTAAAGCTCTATCTTGCAAAAAGGAAGCCATATGTGAACATGGTCCAGAAGCACCATTGTGTCCTGTGGGCCAAGGCTCATTTAAAATGGACTGTTTCATTTCGATTGCTTCAGTCTGAGTCACAGTTCGATTGCTTCAGTCTGAGTCACAGTTCGATTGCTTCAGTCTGTTGTGCTGCTGTGCGGTTTGTGATTGTAGCTCCGCTTTTTTATTGAATCTTTACCTTAATTTCACTCTCTGTTGTTTAAAGTGATAATATATAACTTAATTCCCACCATATTTCTGGTATTATCTATCAAACTAATTTGATCGCTCGCTTCTAAAACTGAGAGTGCAGCGCATTAGCATTCGCTAGCCGGTTAGCTTGTCACTCGCGGTTCCATTCGCGTTGCTATTCGCGCATATTATTGTTTTCTTTTTTCTCGCTCCGTTTTCATTTCTCTCTCGCTCCGTTTTTCACGAGTTCATCAAACAGTGGTAAGTGGTACATGGAGTGGTAAGTGGTAAGTTAAGTTGGTATCATTCATCAATCACGGTGAGTAATGGCTTCTTCTCCTGCTATTGTTATTTGCACAGTTTGCCACATGTACAGTTTATCTATCTCTGTCGGCGATGAGGGATTCACATGTGATAAATGCAGGGAAATAGTTAGGCTGACAGAGAAGGTTTTAGAACTAGAGACACGCATACAAACTTTAGTTGAGGACAGTAAGAATGTGAGGGCTGTAGATACTGCTTTGGATGTGACTAGCTCAGGGACTCCTGTACATTGTTCGGTTCCGGCATTGGCGCCTGTGCAGCAGGGCAACTGGGTGACTGTGAGGCAGCATAGTCGCGGGTCAAAACACCGCTCTTCCATTCCGATCAGAACATCAAACAGGTTCTCCCCACTCAGTGACGCACCCACTGAGAAACCTGGTGAAAGTGCTCTAGTTATTGGCGATTCTATTGTACGGAACGTGAAAATAGAGACACCAGCCACCATAGTCCATTGTTTACCGGGAGCAAGAGCACCTGACATCTTGGCAAATTTAAAAGTGCTGGCTAATGCTAAACGTAAATTCAGTAAGATTGTTATCCACGCCGGCGCTAATGATGTTCGACTTCGCCATTCGGAGATCACTAAAAATAATGTTAAAGAGGTGTGTGAACTTGCAAGTACGATGTCAGACACTGTAATATGCTCTGGCCCCCTCCCTGCTTACCGGGGTGATGAGATTCATAGCAGACTGTCATCACTAAATGGCTGGATGTCTAAGTGGTGCCCGCAAAACAACATAGGTTTTATAGACAATTGGACGAGTTTTTGGGGCAGACCTGACCTGTTGAAAAGAGATGGTGTTCATCCCTCCTGGGGTGGTGCTGCTATTCTCTCTAGAAATTTGGCACATAGTCTTAGAGTTCATACTTGACTAACTGGAGCCCAGGTCAGGAAGCAGACAGACTGGCTAAACCGACCGTCTGCTAGCCGCCTCACGTCACAGAAGTCAGTTAATTCTCAGCACATAGAGACTCCTTCACCTAGATATCACACTATAGAGACTGTGTCTGTTCCCCGAACTAGAAAATACAGAAAACGTCAAAACCAATTTATGAGTAACCATTTAATTGATGTTCAACAAATAAAAAATGTTTACAATACACAGACACAATTGATAAAACTTGGCTTACTGAATATCAGGTCCCTTTCTACAAAATCACTTTTTGTAAATGATTTGATTAATGATCATAACCTAGATTTGCTCTGTTTGACAGAAACATGGCTAAAACCAGATGAATACATTATTTTAAACGAGTCTACCCCCCAAGATTACTGTTAAAAAAACGAGCCGCATCCAAAACGCAAAGGGGGAGGTGTTGCTACAGTTTATAACAATATTCTCAGTATTTCTCAGAAGACAGGCTTTAAGTATAACTCCTTTGAAGTAATGGTGCTTCATATAAAATTATCTAGAGAAAAAAGTATTAATTATAAATCCCCCGTGACGTTTGTACTGGCTACTGTATTCAGGCCACCAGGGCACCATACAGACTTTATTAAAGAATTTGCTGATTTTCTATCAGAGTTAGTGCTGGCTGCAGATCGAGTCCTAATTGTGGGTGATTTTAATATCCATGTTGATAATGAAAAAGATGCATTAGGATCAGCATTCATAGACATTCTGAACTCTATTGGGGTTAGACAACACGTTTCAGGACCTACTCATAGTCGAAATCATACTCTAGATTTAATACTGTCACATGGAATTGATGTTAATGGTGTTGAGATTCTGCAGCAAAGCGATGATATATCAGATCATTATCTAGTCTTGTGTAAACTCCATATAGTTAAAGATGTAAATTCAACTCCTTCTTACAAATATGGTAGAACCATCACTTCTACCACAAAAGACTGCTTTGTAAGTAATCTTCCTGATTTATCTCAATTCCTCAGCATATCCAACAGCTCAGAACAACTTGATGATGTAACAGAAACTATGAAGTCTCTCTTTTATAGCACTGTAGATACAGTTGTTCCTTTACGCTTAAGGAAGATTAAGGAAAAGAGTCCAACACCATGGTATAATGAGCACACTCGCACTCTAAAGAGAGCAGCCCAGAAAATGGAGCGCAGCTGGAGGAAAACAAAACGTATATCGTATAGCTTGGCGGGAAAGTACCTTATCCTACAGAAAAGCTTTAAAAACTGCTTGATCTGATTTCTTTTAGTCTCTTTTAGAAGAAAACAAACATAACCCCAGGTATTTATTCAATACAGTGGCAAAATTAACAAAAAAAATAAAGCATCAACAGGTGTTGACATTTCCCAACAGCACAGCAGTAATAACTTTATGAACTATTTTACTTCCAAAATTGATACTATTAGAGATCAAATTGTAACCATGCAGCCGTCAGCTATATTATCACATCAAATAGTGTACTATAGATCCATGAGGAACAATTCCACTCATTCTCTACTATAGGAGAGGAAGAATTGTATAAACTTGTTAAATCATCTAAACCAACAACATGTATGTTAGACCCTATTCCATCTAAACTACTAAAAGAGGTGCTTCCAGAAGTCATAGATCCTCTTTTGGCTATTATTAATTCGTCATTGTCATTAGGATATGTCCCCAAAAACTTTAAATTGGCTGTTATTAAGCCTCTCATTAAAAAAACCCAACTTGACCCCAAAGATCTAGTTAATTACAGACCGATCTCGAATCTCCCTTTTCTGTCAAAGATATTAGAAAAGGTTGTATCCTCACAATTATATTCCTTCTTAGAGAAAAATGATATCTGTGAGGATTTCCATTCAGGATTTAGACCGTATTATAGTACTGAGACTGCTCTCATTAGAGTTACAAATGACCTGCTCTTATCATCTGATCGTGGTTGTATCTCTCTATTAGTTCTACTGGATCTTAGAGCTGCGTTCGACACTATCGATCACAACATTCTTTTGAATAGACTAGAAAACTTTGTTGGCATTAGTGGAAGTGCATTAGCATGGTTCAAATTGTACTTATCTGACCGCCATCAACTCGTAGCAGTGAATGAAGAGCTATCATATCGATCACAAGTGCAGTATGGAGTTCCTCAAGGCTCAGTACTAGGGCCGTTACTTTTCACGCTTTATATGTTACCCTTGGGAAATATAATTTGGAAACACGGGGAAGCAGCAGACAGAGCAGCGATGTTGATCATGTTATCACCGTGTCGGAGGACGAGGTTCGGAGAGAATTAAGGAGAGTAAACATCAGGAAAGCCGCCGGACCTGATGGGATTACCGGCCGCGTCCTGAGATCGTGCGCCGATCAGCTTGCTGGTTTGTTTACTTCCATCTTTAATGAGTCCCTTGCTACCTCTGTGATTCCCACCTCATTTAAGAAATCTGTCATCATCCCTGTGCCTAAGAACAGTAAACTATCGTCCAGTTGCCCTCACATCAACAGTCATGAAGGTTTTTGAGAGACTTTTAAAGAAACACATATGCTCCTCCATCCCTGCTACCTTGGACCCTCTTCAGTTTGCCTATCGCCCAAATAGGTCTACTGATGATGCCATCTCTCAGGTACTGCACTCCTCCCTCACTCATATTGACAGCAAAAATGGCAACTATGTCAGACTGCTATTCATTGACTATAGCTCAGCCTTCAATACTATAGTCCCCTCCAAGCTAGCTGTCAAACTCTCAGACCTCGGCCTAAACACTACACTCTGTGACTGTATCCAAGACTTCCTCACCGGCAGACCACAAGTGGTGAAAATGGGCCAGTTCACCTCCAACTCCATCACCCTGAACGTAGGAGCCCCGCAGGGCTGCGTTCTGAGTCCCCTGCTCTACTCTCTCTACACACACGACTGTGTGTCCTCTCACAGCTCCACTTCTATTGTTAAATTTGCTGATGATACTGTGGTTCTGGGCCTCATTTCCAACAATGATGAGACCGCATACTTGGATGAGGTAGAGAGACTTACATCATGGTGCCAGGACAACTGTCTCTCTCTGAACGTGAGCAAAACTAAAGAGCTGATTGTAGACTTCAGGAAGAGACAGCAGCGGCCCTACACTCCTCTTATGATCAGCGGGACCCCTGTGGAGAGGGTGAGCAGCTTCAAGTACCTCGGTGTAAACATCTCCGAGGACCTGACTTGGACTGCACACATTCAAACACAGGTCAAGAAAGCCAGGCAAAGACTGTACCATCTGCGACAGCTGAGGAAATTCAGGGTCTCACCAGCAATCCTGAAAACTTTCTATTCAGGGGCCATAGAAAGTGTATTGACTCAGTGCATCTCAGTGTGGTACAGTAACGCCACAAATCAGGACTGCAAAGCTCTGCAGAGAGTCGTGCGCTTAGCTGAGCGCATCTCTGGGTCTGCCCTCCCCTCCCTGCAGGACATCTACCTCAAACGCTGCAAAAGCAGAGCTGCAAAAATAATCAAGGACTCAAATCACCCCGGTAACCGTCTTTTCATCACACTGCCATCGGGCAAGCGCTTCAGAAGCGTGATGGCAAAAACTGAGAGACTGAGGAGGAGCTTCTACCCTCAGGTCATCAGGCTCCTAAACTCAGTCTCATAACATCTACAGGACTCAATTTAATTAACTGTAACACCCATCATTCTCCATCTTCCGCATTGCTGCTATGTGTACATACCCGGTACAACCTGTTTGCACATTCCTCTTGCACATCCCTGGTTATATTAATATTTATTAAATCCACAGTAGACTGTATTGCACATTTTAGTTCATTGCACATTTTACTCCTTATTTTATTTCTTTGTTTTTACTATTATTATTATTATTATTATTATTATATATATTTTTTTTATCTTATTCCTACCTATATTTAAATATATGCTCCTGTGTTATGTATCATCTTTTATTTTTATTTTTTTGCACTGTCCATTGAGCGGACCTGTCCTGACCTACATTTCACTACTGATTATACCCTGTATGATTGTGTATGTGACAAATAAACAAGAACCTTGAACCTTGAGCTTTCACTGTTATGCCGATGATACTCAGCTCTATATTTCTTCACGGCCTGGTGAAACACACCAAATTGAGAAACTTATGGAATGCATAGTCGATATAAAAAAACTGGATGACGAGTAATTTCTTACTGCTAAATTTTGTTTCTGTTAAACAAAAACAGGTGTTAATTATCGGACCTAAAACCCCCACAAGTAATAACCTAGAACACTGTCTAACACTTGATGGCTGCTCTGTAAATTCTTCGTCATCAGTCAGGAACCTAGGTGTGCTGTTTAATAGTAATCTCTCCTTTGATAGCCACGTTTCTAGCATTTGTAAAACTGCATTTTTTCATCTTAAAAATATATCTAAACTGAGACCTATGCTCTCAATGTCAAATGCAGAAATATTAATTCATGCGTTTATGACCTCAAGGTTAGATTATTGTAATGCTTTATTGGGTGGTTGTTCTGCATGCTTAATAAACAAATTACAGATGGTTCAAAATGCAGCAGCTAGAGTTCTTACTAGAACCAGGAAGTATGACCACATTAGCCCGGTTCTGTCAACACTGCACTGGCTCCCTACTAAACATCGTATAGATTTTAAAATCTTGTTAATTACTTATAAAGCCCTAAATGGTTTAGCTCCTCAGTACTTGAGCGAGCTCTTATCGCATTATAGTCCTTCACATCCGCTGTGTTCTCAAAACTCTGGCCATTTGATAATACCTAGAATATCAAAATCAACTGCGGGCGGCAGATCTTTTTCCTATTTAGCGCCCAAACTCTGGAACAATCTACCTAACACTGTTCGGGAGGCAGACACACTCTGTCAGTTTAAATCTAGATTAAAGACCCATCTCTTTAACCTGGCGTACACATAACACACTAATACACTTCTATTATTCAAATCCGTTAAAGGATTTTTAGGCTGCATTAATTAGATCAACCGGAACCGGGAACACTTCCCATAACACATGATGTACTTGTTACATTGTAAAAAGATTGACATCTACGCTAATATTAGTCTGTTTCTTTCTTATTCCGAGGTCACTGCAGTCACCAGATCAGATGGTGGATCAGCACCTAGAGACGACCTCTACAGCCCTGAACGTCAGCGGAGACCAGGACACCTAGATGAGCCCCAGAGACAGACCCCCAGTGAGGACCCCGTCACCTAGACAGCCATCAGGACAAGACTTCGGGAACCAGTTGAGCCCTTACAATCTGACTTTGCAGCAGTTGGAATTGAACTGCTGTGTCGTCTGGCCAGAGGAGAAATGGCCCCCCGACTGAGCCTGGTTTCTCCCAAGGTTTTTTTCTCCGTTCTGTCACTGATGGAGTTTTGGTTCCTTGCCGCTGTCGCCTCTGGCTTGCTCAGTTGGGGACACTTAATTTCTAGTGATTATCGTCAATTTGATTTCACAGACACTATTTAAACTAAACTTAGCTAGACAATGACATCTCCGAATTCAATAATGAAATGCCCTTAACTGAAAATTGAGTGTTTAATCTTATTATTTTACTTTCCTGACACTCTATCCTCCAACTTGATACTGTTAAGTGCTTTGACACAATCTGTATTGTTAAAAGCGCTATATAAATAAAGGTGACTTGACTTGACTGTTTCAAAGTGCCAAATTTGATATTCTTGTTGGAAATAACAGACGCAGTGTCCTCCGGGCTAAAGAGAAGGGAGACCTTCCAGCGTGTTATCAGCGTTCACTTCAAAAGCCAGCATCTCTGATGGTAAGGGGGTGCATAAGTGCATACGGTATGGGCAGCTTGCATGTTTTGGAAGGAACTATGAATGCTGAAAGATATATAAAGGTTTTAGAGCAACATATGCTCCCCTCCAGACGACATCTATTTAAAGAGAGCCATCGTTACCGCTGTCTGCATGGAGCACTCACTACTTCCCCATTCACGTGAACACCAGAAATCGCAGTTTAAAGTAACATTAAACTTGCCACTAAATGGCGCTCTAAACCATTAATGAAGTAAATAGGAGAATTACTGCCATTAAATTGTTGTGCACATTCATTTTCTGATGCCGCTGGACACATCATCAGTGATGTTCCTGGAA
Organism: Schizothorax lantsangensis; assembly: GCA_027422415.1. Classification (NCBI taxonomy): domain Eukaryota; kingdom Metazoa; phylum Chordata; class Actinopteri; order Cypriniformes; family Cyprinidae; genus Schizothorax; species Schizothorax lantsangensis. The sequence goes on from CM049854.1 coordinate 344,244, forward strand.
TCATCGGGTGTTTCGGGTCTTTCAACATCATACACCCTCCTCCAGGTGACCCAGCTGGGGCTGATCAGCTGGCTGGCTACTTAGCACTCCATGGCTCTCCTCTTTTTAGCCATAGCCACCTTGAAGCCCTCTCTGCTGCTTCAGTGGTGCTGCGTATAGCTGCCCTCCTGCTCGCTCCCTCAATGCCCAGTTCTCTATAGGCTCTGGCCAAGAAACGTGCTGCAAATCCCCTACAGCCAACTTCAACTGGGATACACCTCGCTCTCCATCCTGCCTGCTTGCAGTCACTGACGAGTCCTTCATACTTGGAGAGCTTCCTTTCAAAAGCTTCTTCCAAGCGATCTTCCCAAGAGACGGTCAGTTCCAGCAGCACAACTTTTTTGTGGATTCTGATGCGAGGATGATGTCTGGTTGCAGAGTGGTAACTACAATGTGGCTAAGGAACTTCAGCTGTTTTCCTAGGTCCACTAGCAATTGCCAGTCATTTGAAGAGGTCAGTATTCCTGCAGATTCCCTTTTCGTTGAAGCAGGCTGCTCTCCAGCTCTGACGAAGGTAATTCTCTGCTTGGAGGGTCGGGACCGCTTTGCCCTTTCAACTCCAGTGCTGATAATTTCAGCGATGGTCTTCAGGACTTGATCTTGCCTCCATCGGTACTGACCTTCTCCAAGTGCTTTTGGGCAGCAGCTCAAAATATGCTCCAGGGTTCCTCGCTTGGAGCACAATGGGCATGCTGGTGACTCTACTTTTCCCCATACGTGAAGATTTGATGGACTCAGCTTGGGCTGTGACGATCGCCACCGCCCACCACTGGTAGAAGTGCATGTGACGTCAAGCATAAATTATTAGTTAGTAATATAATTTGGTATTTATAGCATGTAGAAATAAAAGACTAATTCACGACATACACAGCGTTTCCTTTAGATTGGCGGGTTTGAACACGGCAAAATCCAATTTTTATTCTGCATTGAATACATCCCTCCCAGCTCTAACAACAATAACAGGAGTGAGGCACTGAATGATCTGTACCAGCACATCAGTGGGCAGCAGACAGCCCACCCAGATGCTTTTCTCATCTTGGCTGGAGACTTTAATCACGCAGACTTAAAGAGTGTGTTCCCAAAAATTCAACAGCATGTTGACTTTCCAACAAGGGGAAAAAATACGCTGGACTTTGTTTACACCACCCAGAGAGGAGCATACAAGGCTCTCCCCCTCCCCCACCTCGGAGCCTCAGACCACATCACTGTCATGCTAATGCCTGCACACAGACCGCTCGTTAAAGTCATCAAACCAATACACAAGCAGATACAAGTGTGGCCGGAAGGGTCGTCAGAGGCACTTCAAGACTGTTTCGACACCACTGACTGGAATATGTTTAAACAGGCTGCCACATACAACAACACCACAGACCTCCAAGAGTACTCAGAGACTGTCACTGCCTACATCACCAAGTGTATTGATGATGTAACGGTCACAAAGACTATCACTGTCCGGGCCAACCAGAAGCCGTGGCTGACAGGGGAGGTCTACAGACTTCTGAAGGCTCGGAATGCTGCCTTTAGAGCTGGAGATGAGGAGGGCCTAAGGACAGCTAGGGCCAACCTATCCCGCGGCATCAGAGAGGCCAAGAGACAGTACTCCAGGAGGATAGCCCACCGTTTCAGTGACAGCAGAGACACTCGGAGCCTGTGGCAGGGGATTCAGACCATTACGGAATACAAGCCCCCACCACAGACCTGTGACAGCACCATCCCCCTGCTGAACGAGCTGAATGCCTTCTTTGCTCGCTTTGAGGCACAAAACAGCACCACTGCACAGAAGACTCCACCTCCTCCAGGCGACCAGATGATGACGCTGTCCCCGCACAGCGTGAGGAGATCCCTCAGCAGGATCAATGCACGCAAAGCTCCGGGTCCTGACAACATTCCTGGGCGTGTACTGAGAGACTGTGCAGTGGAACTCACTGATGTCTTCACAGACATTTTCAACATCTCACTAAGCCAGGCTGTTGTCCCCACATGCTTCAAAGCTACCACTATCATTCCAGTCCCGAAGAAGTCATCTCCATCCTGCTTCAATGACTACCGTCCAGTAGCACTCACTCCTATTCTCATGAAGTGCTTTGAACGGTTAGTCATGCAGCACATCAAGTCTGTCCCCCCCCCCTCCCTGGACCCCTTCCAGTTTGCATATAGGTCCAATCGCTCGACCGATGATGCCATCGCCACTGCCCTCCACCCAGCCCTCACACACCTAGACAAAACGGACACGTATGTCAGATTGCTGTTCATAGACTTCAGTTCAGCATTCAACACAATCATCCCTCAACAGCTCATCCATAAACTGGTCCAGCTGGGGCTCAATACGTCGCTGTGCAACTGGCTGTTGGACTTTCTGACCGGGAGACCTCAGGCAGTACGGGTCGGCAGTAACACATCCAGCACCATCACACTGAACACAGGGGCCCCCCAAGGATGTGTGCTGAGCCCCCTCCTCTTCACTCTGCTGACCCACGACTGCACACCGTCACACAACTCCAACCGCTTCATTAAATTTGCGGATGACACGACTGTGGTGGGTCTCATCAGCAACAGAGATGAGACAAACTACAGGAGCGAGGTGAGCCGCCTGGCCGGGTGGTGCAGTGACAACAATCTCTCTCTGAATGTGGAGAAGACGAAGGAGATTGTCGTTGACTTCAGGAGAGTGCACACTCAGCATGCTCCTCTGACCATCAATGGTGCGACCGTGGAGAGAGTGAGCAGCACCAAGTTCCTGGGTGTACACATCACAGAGGACCTCTCCTGGACCAACAACACTGCAGCACTAGCCAAGAAAGCACAACAGCGTCTCTACTTCCTCCGCAAACTAAGAAGAGCCAGAGCCCCGGCCCCCATCACGTGCACCTTCTACAGAGGCACCGTCGAGAGCATTCTGACTAGCTGCATCACTGTGTGGTATGGCGCCTGCAACGCGTCCTGCCGCAAGTCCCTTCAACGGATAGTGAGAGCAGCTGAGAAGATCGTTGGTGTCTCTCTCCCCTCCCTCCAGGACATTTACAACACCCGTCTCACCCGCAAAGCCCTCAGCATTGCAGGTGATCCCACCCACCCGACACACAACTTCTTCAGTCTGCTTCCATCAGGGAGGAGACTGAGGAGTCTCCAAGCCAGGACAAACAGACTGAAAGACAGCTTCATCCACCAGGCTGTCAGGAAGCTGAACTCCCTCCCGTCCTTGCCCCCCCTCCCCTCTCTTACCCCACGAATCACTGAACTCGGACCCCCATCCCACCACCACCACCCACACGAACACACACTCACACTGAGACAAGCACCGGTCACTTGTACAGCATTGGACTGACCTCATTCATTCAACTACCTCGTCTGGCAGTCTGAATAAAAAAAGACTGCTCCTTGTCACTTTAAATAGTCTTATAAGCTCTTTGCACTACACCATTTATATTCTGCACTGTCTGTTTGTTTGTTTATCTCACTGATTTGCACTATTTGCCATGTGCCCTATGCCACTTTATCCATTTTTTTTTATATTATTATTTTTATTTTCTTTATTTAATGTTTTATTTTTTTCCTACATGTCCTTATTTGTATATTGTAATAGTTGCATTTTTGTGTATGTATGTGTGTATGTGTGTGCATGTATGTATGTATATATATATATATATATATATATATATATATATATATATATATATATATATATATGTATATATGTATATGTGTGTGTGTGTATGTGTATGTATATATATATATATATATATATATATATATATATATATATATATATATATTGATTTGTACTTATCTGTATTTTTGCGTTCTACTGTTTGTGTTTAGTGTTATCTGTATGCACCAGGGAGTAAGAGAGTAACGCAATTTCAATTCTCTGTATGTATGTACGGTACATGTGGCAGAATTGACAATAAACTGACTTTGACTTTGACTTTGAATCAGCAAATTAATTTCATGTGTTGAGCGATGGATCTTGTTGGGAAACCAAATACAACATCGCCAATATGGGAACATTTTAGATTTGAGCCAAACGAGAGAGGTGAATCAATAAATTTGGATGAAGCCATTTGTCAGCTTTGTAAAAAAAAAAAAAAACAGTGTTAAATGGGCGAACACTTCAAATCTCAAGAGCCACCTCCAGTCATGTCACCTATCCGCATTTGTAGACCTACAAGTGTCAAGTTCCCGTGATCGCAAATGCCCAGTTGGTCAAGTTGGTATTGGCAAGGCCTTCTCCAAACTGGCCAAATACAAACGAGACAGCGATAAATGGAAGAGACTAACAAAAAATGTGGCAACATTTGTAGTTGTCGAAAACGCGCCACTCCGCACTGTGGAGAAGCCTGCATTCAAAGACTGCGTTCGACAAGCAACACGGTCATCCCTCAGTTATTTAATCATCACTGAACTGCAAGAAAGTGATTTATTTTCCGCCACTACTGATATGTGGTCGAGCATCACCATGACTCTGTTCATGAGTCTGACTGTCCATTTTATAACTAAAGAATGGAAGCTGAAGAGCAGGTGCCTGCAAACTTCGTTCACCCCTGAAATCCACACGGCTGATCATTTATCTGAAAATCTCCGCAATGCATTCCAAGAGTGGGGATTAAATGAAAAAAACCTAGCATGCCTTACCACGGATAACGGGGCCAATATTGTAGCCGCTGTTAGGAAGTTGGGATGGCCATGGCTGAACTGTTTCGGCCATAATCTTAACATGGTCATCACAAATGCAATGACAACCGAAAAGGAGAGGACAGCCAGGGCCATGGGTTTGCGCCGAAATGTGGTGGCTGCATTCGCCCACAGTTGGCATTAAAATAAAAAAGAAGAGCAAGAGGCCCTAAACCTACCAACGCACAGTTTGCTCCTGGTAAGTTGAAAGATTTGTGGTATTACATTTACATATATTACATTTCGACAAAATAGAAGGATTAGATTTACATCAGGTGAGTCATAATCTTGATTTTTTTTTAAATAGACCATTAATATAAAAACCTCTTTTTTTGTTGAAACACCTGTTTACATTCCAATAAAACAACTTTATCAGTAAATTAAAATAAACAAAAACAAATAAATAAATCGCTATTGTACCTCTTTTTTACATAAATTATTTTTTCTATAAATATTATTTGTTTTCTATAAATAAATAAATGTAACTCTTTAAAAAGTAATTCTTTTTTACTTATAAATTAATTTAAAGTTTTAATTAATTTGAATGAAAACAGTGACAGATTTCATTTGATACAAAGAGAAAAACCACAATGGGAAATATAGCCTATAAATTTAAGAAAACAAAATATAGGCTATAGCCATATGATGCGATAAAAATGCTGATCATTTTCATTTATGACTATGCTCTAAACACTCATGTAGAATAACAACAACAAAAAAGTTTTGTAATTTTGTATTCTCTTGTTTCTTCGCTACGCCAGGATTGTCCCACGCGATGGGGAAGCAAACAAAAAAAAATCCAGAGAGTTTTGGAGAGAGCCAACACAATTAAAAGAGTGCTGGATGACCAACGGCATCAACACCTTAACCTGACGTGGCAGGACATAGCAGTGCTTGAGTCGATAAATGCAGCACTCAAGCTAGTTGCAGAATTTACAGATGTTTTATCGAATGAGAAAGTTGTTACTGCATCATCGGTTAAACCTGTGCTGAGGCTGCTGACCAATGATCTCCTGGACCCTACGCCAGAAGATAGTGAGTTAACAAAAAACCTCAAAGAAAAGATGATCGCTGTCTTGGATGATAAATATAAAGCCGAAGAAGGGAAAAAAATCCTATTGAAAGCAGCTACTTTGGATCCTAGATACAGGAATCATTTCAAAGTGGAAGACATTAGAGACGAACTCATCGAAGAGATAATGCAAATTACTGAAGATCAGCCAGACAACACTCAAACTGAGGAGCGTCGCACCTGCTGTCAAGAAAATGAATCTCGGACAGCTACTTGGGAAAAGAAAAGTGAAGACCGCGATTCCTATCCCAAAGAGAGCATGTGCAGATGAGGAGTTAACGCCCTATTTGCAAGAGGAGGAAATTGATGCCAGCGATGACCTGCTTGCTTGGTGGTGGAACAATGAGGCAAGATACCCTCTCCTGGCCACGGTTGCTAAAAAGTATCTATGCATTTGCGCAACGAGCACACCATCTGAACGAGTGTTCAGTGCGGCTGGAAACATCGTAACACCAATAAGGTCCTCCCTTAAACCGGACAATGTCAACATGTTAGTTTTTCTTTCAAAGAATTTAAAATCTGCATAAATACGCCAAGGTAGACTTAACACATTTATGTTCACGTTCTAATTGTTATCAGTCCTACATAGATTTTCCAGCCTGTGATACAAATTTTTGCAACAAATGTTTGTTTAACATTTAACTGTATTATTTCTTTGATATTTATTTTAGTGTTTTGCAGGCTGTGTTCAGGGAGTGCTAAAATAAACACGCACATTTGTTAATAATGTTTGAGCTTAATTTATTTATTTTTTTGTTTAAAATTTATATTGCTATATATAATTTAATATTAACCCCCCCACCCTAACACCGCGTCACCACCGGTAGTTGGTCCATTACCACCACGGTGGTAAAAATCTGCCACTGTCACAGCCCTTGACTCGGCAGGACATCGTACGCTGATAGGATGAGAAATTTAATAAAGGTGTGGCTCAGCCTTCCAAAGCTCCATCCAGGTAACTTTCCTACAGTATATATTGCTTTCTCCCATCTTGTCCAGGCTCCTTGTTGTTTCATTCCCACTGCCCTGCAGGATCTAATCTCCTCCACAGTTGCTCTCACCTCCTCTTGAACAAGGCTGTTCCATTCCTTCCCTCTGCTGAGGTTCACGTTTGGCACCGGAAAGGATCCCAGCCCCACTCTGCCTTGTGTAACCACTCCCACCAGCCTCCTGTGCCTCAAACTTGCCTCTGCCTCCTGAACAGCCTCTTCTGCCTTCCATTTTCTGCCAGTCCTTACTCGGATCCCTGCTTTGGCTAGTTTCAGGTCTTTTGAGTCCCTGTATTGTAACACTTTTCTAGTTCTTGTTACTTTGAATTCCTCCTCTAAGGATTTGAAAGGTAGTTGCAGCTTGTTGTGATGTCCATAAAGTGCGATGCTAGTCAGACTCTTCGGCAACCCCAGCCATCTCCTGAGGTAGGTACTAACTTTCCTCTCCAAGATCTCAACTGTTGTAATCTGTACTGCATATACAAGAAGGGGTCACAGAATTCTAGGGAGAATGCCATGCTGGTACACCCAGGCTTCAAACTTCCCTAGCAAGCCAGATTTGTCTCTAGATTTTAGCCAACACTCTAACTCTGTACAGGTGGCTTGGATCGATCTTGTGTCTCTCAAAGAACTGTCAAACACCTTGCCTAGACTCTTGATTGGCTAACCCACAGTCTGGCCCAGGAGAACTGGTAAATTACAGACAGACCTCAAACCTGCACTCACCTATAACAATATTAGACAAATACTGTCCTCTCAACTATGTTCAGTTTTCCAGAACAGTTTTTGATACATTTTTGAGCTTCTATGTGCGTCAAACAAAAGGTGAAAAAAATAAAATAAAGCAATATGCCCAGTGAAGTCGTGGTTTACAATGAACTTATAACAGCTAAGTGGTGTTGTTAGGTACGAATTTATAACCCTTAGCTGTTATAAATTTTATAAAATGGTTATTCCATATACTTAACAAGGTTTCAGAAAATAAAACAAAAGCAAATAAAACAAAAAAATTATAATGTATTGATATTAATAAAAAACATGCTTCTGCCAAACAATGTGATTCCTCAGAAACACACAGACGCAGAAACAAAGAGGTGTATGTTTGCAGAGTAATTTACAACAGCTTCAAACTCAGCTCAACCAATCAGAATCAAGGACCGGAACTAACCGTTTTATAAACAGCATTTATTACTTTCTTTCTCAAAAGGAGAAAGTGTTTTACGCCTCGTTTCGTTTAGTTATTATTTTAGTGAGTAAATTTGTTTTAGTCAGTATGCACAGAAATAATGTTTACAAGACCCCAATTTGATCCAATTTTAGCATTTTAGGATGACAAGAAATTCAATTATAGACAACAAATGTAAAGTTGATCACATTTCATGGTTTGCATTTTGCTACATAAACATAATTGTTGGACACTTTTGCATAACTAAGTGATTAAAAAAAGAATGCTTTTAGTTGTTTTTAATTTAGAAGTAGATATTGGGTTTAACATTACAGAGTAATTGTTTTGATTTGGCAATGTATTTATTGTTTTTCGTAATTTAATTTGTGACGTCATTCATTTTGTAAAGAGATTCATGATGCAGAATAAAGATAGAAAGACTTGATGAAACCAACCTGTTTGTTCCTCAGTATCTTCATGTTTGACTCTGAAATCTTCATGTCTTCACTCTCCTCTTTAATAAACATCATCTCTGTTTGTTCCTCAGTATCTTCATGTTTGACTCTGAAATCTTCTTCAATCTTCACGTCTTCACTCTCGACTTTAATAAACGCCATCTTTATAACAGTGTGTCTTGTGGATCTCTGTCGCTTCAGCTGGAGTTTTTCTGTGAGTTTAAGATGAGAATAATTAACAGACATACAAATAAACCCAGACTAAATCTCTGTGTGCGTCTCAATCAGCTCCCTAGTTCAGTAGTCAGCACACTAGTAAGGGAATCAGTCAAAGTGAGAGTGAGGTTGGCCGCACACTAGATGATTTTCAAATCTTAAACGATTTTAAAACCATAGGAGACCACAGACATGAAGACAGTTCAACCGATTTTTAGCCTTATAATCCTCTGAATGCGCACACTAGATGATTCGACCAAGCCACGAGACCACACACTTGAAGATTAGTTCTTCTAAGATGACGGCGCATGCAGACGCTGTGGCTTCTCTCTCTCCCGACAGAACGGTGTTTTCGTGATTCTTATCTTGTGAGTTGCAGTGTTTTTGTACGTCTTCGTCGCGTCTATCTGTTTTAAAGCGTGCATACAGTCGTGAGTTTCTGCTCGACGTCAGCAGAACCACATTTTTAGAGTTAAACTTTGCGCACGCCAAAGAGCTGCGGGACCTCGGCCTGCTCCAGAGGCCTACAACATCACCGACCCCCACTACTTCATCTCGCCCAGAGTGGAGGCACCACAAACGGCGCGAGAGGAAGAGGGGTAATTGCGGAGGTATCCGGGCTATGCTAGCGGCTAACCCACATAAGTCAGCTATCCCCACCATCGTACTGGCCAACGTACGCTCTTTGGACAATAATCTGGACTACAGCCGACTACTACGCTCAACTCAGAGGACTGTAAAAGACTGTTGTTTTTGTTTTCACGGAAACGTGGCTCAGCAACAGTGTGCCGGACTGCGCCATTCAGCTAATGCTATCGAGCTGACAGAGTTCTCATCGAGGGAGGTAAGACCCGCGGTGGCGGGCTTTGTGTTTACATCAATGATGCATGATGCCGCGACGCTGTTGTGGTCTGCAAACACTGCTCACCCCTGGTGGAGTTTACGATTATTAAGTGCCGGCCGGTCTATCTACCGAGAGAATATACAGCCATAATGCTCGCTGCTGTATACATCCCTCCCAACTCCAACAACAACAGGAGTGAGGCACTGAATGAACTGTACCAGCACATCAGTGAGCAGCAGACAGCCCACCCAGATGCTTTTCTCATCTTGGCTGGAGACTTTAATCACGCAGACCTAAAGAGTGTGTTCCCAAAAATACACCAACATATTGACTTTCCAACACGGGGAAACAACATTCTGGACTTTGTTTACACCACCCAGAGAGGAGCTTACAAGGCCCTACCCCTCCCCCATCTTGGCACCTCAGACCACATCACTGTCATGCTAAATCCTGCATACAGACCGATCATTAAAGTCACCAAACCAGTTCACAAACAGATACAAGTTTGGCCGGAAGGGTCGTCAGAGGCACTTCAAGACTGTTTTAACACCACTGACTGGAATATGTTTAAGTAGGCTGCCACATACAACAACACCACAGACCTCCAAGAGTACTCAGAGACTGTCACTGCCTACATCACCAAGTGTATTAATGATGTAACGGTCACAAACACCATCACTCTCCGGGCCAACCAGAAGCCGTGGCTGACAGGGGAGGTCTACAGACTCCTGAAGGCATGGAACGCTGCCTTTAGAGCTGGAGATGAGGTGGGCCTAAGGACAGCTAGGGCCAATCTATCACGCGGCATCAGAGAGGCTAAGAGACAGTACTCCAGGAGGATAGCCCATCGTTTCAGCGACAGCAGAGACACTCGGAGCCTGTGGCAGGGGATTCAGACCATTACAGACTACAAGCCCCCGCCACAGACCTGTGACAGCACCATACCCCTGCTGAACGAGCTGAATGCCTTCTTTGCTCGCTTTGAGGCACAAAACAGCACCACTGCACAGAAGGCTCCACCTCCTCCCGGCGAACAGGTGATGATGCTGTCCCCGGCAGTGTGAGGAGATCCCTCAGCAGGATCAATGCACGCAAAGCTCCGGGTCCTGACAACATTCCTGGGTGTGTACTGAGAGACTGTGCAGTGGAACTCACTGATGTCTTCACAGACATTTTCAACATCTCACTAAGTCAGGCTGTTGTCCCCACAAAGCTACCACCATCATTCCAGTCCCGAATAAGTCATCTCCATCCTGCTTCAATGACTACCATCCAGTCGCACTTACTCCTATCATCATGAAGTGCTTTGAACAACTAGTCATGCAACACATCAAGTCTGTCCTCCCCCCCTCCCTGGACCCCTTCCAGTTTGCATATCGGTCCAACCGCTCGACTGATGATGCCATCGCCACTGCCCTCCACCCAGCCCTCACACAGCTGGACAAAAAAGACTCGTATGTCAGAATGCTGTTCATAGACTTCAGTTCAGCATTCAACACAATCATCCCTCAGCAGCTCACTCACAAATTGGTCCAGCTGGGGCTCAACACCTCTCTGTGCAACTGGCTGTTGGACGTCCTGACTGGGAGACCTCAGGCAGTACGGGTCGGCATTAACACATCCAGCACCATCACACTGAACACAGGGGCCCCCCAAGGATGTGTGCTGAGCCCCCTCCTCTTCACTCTGCTGACCCACGACTGCACACCGTCACACAACTCTAACCTTTTCATTAAGTCTGCGGATGACATGACTGTGGTGGGTCTCATTAGCAACAGAGATGAGACAAACTACAGGAGCGAGGTGAGCCGCCTGGCCGGGTGGTGCAGTGACAACTTGTTAATGACTTATAAAGCCCTGAATGGTTTAGCTCCTCAGTACTTGAGTGAGCTCTTATCGCATTATAGTCCTCCACGGCCGCTGCGTTCTCAAAATTCTGTCCGTTTGATAATACCTAGAATATCAAAATCAACTGCGGGTGGCAGATCGTTTTCCTTTTTAGCACCAAAACTCTGGAACAATCTACCAAACACTGTTCGGGAGGCAGACACACTCTGTCAGTTTAAATCTAGATTAAAGACCCACCTCTTTAACCTGTCATACACCTAACACACTACTACACTTCTATTATTCAAATCCGTTAAAGGATTGTTAGGCTGCATTAATTAGATCAACCGGAACCGGGAACACTTCCCATAACACACGATGTACTCGTTACATCGTAAGAAGATTGGCATCTACGCTAATAGTTGTTTCTTTCTTATTCTGTTTCTCAGTCCGTGTCCGGATCAGATGGTGGATCGGCGCCGGGAGATGATGTCTGCGGCCCTGATCGTCAGCGATGAGCCCCAGATACATATCCCCAGTGAAGACCTCGACTAAAATACAATAAAACTAAAAATAAAACAAATAATTAAAAATATAATAATAAAATACCTAACTACATAATACTATTATTGTTAGAAATTGCAACAATATAAAAATAGAAATATAATACATTTATACATTTAAAAATTTAATTAAAACAATAAGTAAACAATGAATAAACAATAATATCCTGGCCAGAGGAGAACTGGCCCCCCGACTGAGCCTGGTTTCTCCCAAGGTTTTTTTCTCCATTCTGTCACAGAGGGAGTTTTGGTTCCTTGCCGCTGTCGCCTCTGGCTTGCTCAGTTGGGGACACTTAATTTCTAGCAATTATCGTAAATTTGATTTCACAGATACTATTTAAACTAAACTTAGCTAGACAATGACATCTCCAAATTCAATAATGAAATGCCCTTAACTGAAAACTGAGTGTTTAATCTTATTATTATACATTACTGACACTCTATCCTCCAACTTGATACTGTTAAGTGCTTTGACACAATCTGTATTGTTAAAAGCGCTATATAAATAAAGGTGACTTGACTTGACAACAATCTCTCTCTGAATGTGGAGAAGACGAAGGAGATTGTTGTTGACTTCAGGAGAGTGCACTCTCAGCATGCTCCTCTGACCATCAACGGTGCGACTGTGGAGAGAGTGAGCAGCACCAAGTTCCTGGGTGTACACATCACAGAGGACCTCTCCTAGACTAACAACACTGCAGCACTAGCCAAGAAAGCACAGCAGCGTCTCTACTTCCTCCGCAAACTGAGAAGAGCCAGAGCCCCAGCCTCCATCATGTGCACCTTCTACAGAGGCACCATCGAGAGCATCCTGACTAGCTGCATCACTGTGTGGTATGGCGCTTGCAACGCATCCTGCCGCAAGACCCTTCAACGGATAGTGAGAGCAGCTGAGAAGATCGTTGGTGTCTCTCTCCCCTCCCTCCAGGACATTTACAGCACTGTCTCACCCGCAAAGCCCTCTGCATTGCAGGTGATCCCACCCACCCGTCACATAGCTTCTTCAGTCTGCTGCCATCAGGGAGGAGACTGCGGAGTCTCCAGGCGAGGACCAGCAGACTGAAGGACAGCTTCATCCATCAGGCTGTCAGGAAGCTCAAATCTCCCCCCCCCCCCCCTCCTCTCTTTTACCCCACGCACCACTGAACTCTGACACTACGACCCCCCTCCCCAGCTTTTTTTCTACAATGTCCTTATTTGTATATCTGTATAGTTTGTATGTACATATGTTTAAACTGTATTTATCTGTATTTGTACGTCTACTGTCAGTGTTTAATGTTAACTGTATGCACCAAGGGTCTGAGAGTTACGCAATTTCAATTCTCTGTATGTATGTGCTGTATATGTGGCAGAATTGACAATAAAGCAGACTTGACTTGACTTGACTTGACTTGTAGGAACGATTTCACAGTGACACGAGATCACACACACTCACGAGTTCAAACGTGACTAGAGAAGAATAACAAATAGAGGACAATCAATGTTGTCAGCTGGCTCTCCTTTTGTATTCTGCTTTCGTGTCATGTTTGTTATTTTTTCACAAATATTGCATTACCACAAAGTAATCATCTATACTGTTTTAAAATATATAACAAAATAAATAAATGAAAATAAATAACATTTCAATATCCATGGCACCAAGTCAAGACACTAAAAAAAACGGGTTTAAATAACGTTTTAGTGCAAGTTTATGAGCAACACATTTTTTTTGAATTTCCTAACATTAGAAAGAAATACATCAAAGCAGTGAGACTGGATCAGTTTTGCAAACAATGTTTGTGTTTCTGTAAACAGAGGCGTGTGATACTCAGAACATCTGTCTATTCTGACCTATCCGACCAAATTATGTATCTTTTTTAAACAAGACAAGCCAGCATAATTTTTTCTGGTTATTACAGTTCTTCTTGATTGATAACATACAATTCATTAAACAATTCATCATTTTCTATAAACACACTTTTAAAACTATGCACCAACTTGCACAAAGCTCAAAGTTCCAGGTCAAAATAAAATATTCTAGTCAAAAATCAAACTTCTGTCTAAATCAGATGATGCAAAAAGCTCATCATATAATACACAGACTACTTTCTTGACAAACAATTATGGGATGAATCTCTTACTTCCCAGTGACCAAACTGAGAGATATATCACTATATACACATTTATTTATTTATCAGAGATCAAACAGTGTGTTTATGATGAACTGCTGCACTATACAGGGAGCTAAATGAGATGCATCTTTTCTGTTACTCATGTGTGGATGTGCTTTACTATAAAAACTATGTGCATTACTGTTATTAGATAGATTATAGCATTACATAAAAAAAAGTTGTATTGATGTAAACACATTAAAGGATTAAAAACAAACCTTTCTTCAGCAGAAACAAAGATGCAGGAGCTTGGCGCAGACTTATGACATCACACCGCCCCACCAAAATAAAAGTCCTGTTCACACAAAACAGAAATTCACTCACAGAAAACACATTAAAACAATAAGATAAAGGACTGATTCAAAGGATAAACCACAGATTCAGAAAGTTATCGATATCAGATTTTTTTCATATCTAAATGTAATCAAGTGTGAAGTGATCACAATTACGACAACAAATACAGAGCATTTGTGAGATTCTCAATCATGAACAAAGTCAGGTATCTTGATCTTCATATCACAAAGATTAAACTTTGTTTTGTTAAAGTGTATTAAATTAAAGGACTGTAAAGGATTACGTTGATGGTGGGTTTAAAACAATTGATTTTGGCTCTAAGTCAAGTCAAGTCAAGTCACCTTTATTTATATAGCGCTTTTAACAATACAGATTGTGTCAAAGCACTTAACAGTATCAAGTGGAAAACAAATTAAAATGGTCAAAAATTCTTATAAATGGTAATGAAATCTGGTTTACATTTCACTTAATTAAATAATCTTTAATAAAACATGGCATGGAATTTGTACTGAAATGTGACTAAACATCTTTTAAGCTCTCAGGCTCACAAACAAGTTTTCATTTATTGGAAAATGATTTACACACATAATTTTACTCCTCATAATATCCCTGAATTACAGATACATTGAGAAAACAAACAAACCTGTCTTCTATAAAGAACATATGGTTTATCTTTGATCTTATTGATTTCAGTGGTAATGCACTTTAATATGATGAGCGCTGAACGCCCGCTGACACCCTGGAGCTCACATCTCCAAAAACGTTGAAGCAGATTTTCAAATAGACATTATCTTTATTAATAAACTGCATATTTGAAGTCCAAACAAGTACATTATCGCCTAAAAACTACTTCGGCAAGCGGAGTGATACAAACGGTGAAACGGTTCTTGGAGTTCTGTTGGACTCTAATATCACACTCTCATCAGCCAATCAGATTCGAGGACCAGAAAGAAATGTTATATAAAACATAACATAATTTGCACACTTGGCGAATAAACTTTAATCGCCAAGTGTGCGCAAACACACAAGGAATTTGTTGTGGTTTTTAAGAAGCTCTTGGTACATTCACGCATACATACATACATATCTGACATGAGAACAGAAACATTTAAATAAGACTTAAAGGGATAGTTCACTTTGAAATTAAAATTTGGTATCTATCAGCTTACCCCAAGGGCATCCAAGACGTAGGTGTCTTTTTTTCTTCAGTAGATCCAATTTTGATGTTTTTAGGTCAAACCGTTCTAGTCTGTCAGTCATATAATGGCAGGTATAGGTCACTGTCTCTATAAGAGGGAAAAAGAACATGCACAGACAAATCCAAATTAAACAATTCCCCATCGTAACTACACATTGATGGCCTAAGACACGAAACGAGCGGTTTGTGTGAGAAAAATCCGGTGTGTGACATGTGTGTGCGCGTGCTCTGGCTCACGCTGCATTCACACGGGGCGTCGGCATCAACGCTTGACGGAGGGCATGTCTGAAGCACCGTCATAGTTACAACAACCAATCACATACTTCTCTGGTGTTGCATGAACGGGATTGGGTATT
Organism: Schizothorax lantsangensis; assembly: GCA_027422415.1. Lineage (NCBI taxonomy): Eukaryota > Metazoa > Chordata > Actinopteri > Cypriniformes > Cyprinidae > Schizothorax > Schizothorax lantsangensis. Next base: position 360,083 of record CM049854.1, read on the forward strand.
TGCATGAGGCGATCTGATTGGCTGACGCCTCCGTTGGCGCTTGAAAAGTTGCGTCAGCACCACGCTTCAGACACGCCCTCCGTCAAGCGTTGACGCCGACGCCCCGTGTGCACACACGTCACACACCGGATGCGTGTGCGCACTCAGATCACTTGGACATGGTTGTGTACAAGAGGTAAAAAACGATATAAATACTGTTCGTTTTCTCACACAAACCGCTCGTTTCGTGTCTTAGGCCATCAATGTGTAGTTACGATGGGGAATTGTTTCATTTGGATTTCTCCTTTTTCCCTCTTATAGAGACAGTGACCTATACCTGCCATTATATGACTGACAGACTAGAACGGTTTGACCTAAAAACATCAAAATTGGATCTACTGAAGAAAAAAAAGACACCTACATCTTGGATACCCTTGGGGTAAGCTGATAGATACCAAATTTTAATTTCAAAGTGAACTATACCTTTAATAAATAATATTAATGTGTATAAATCTGGAACAGAAGATTTATGTACAGATTTGTGCAGAATTTACTCTCTCTCTCTCTCTCTATATATATATATATATATATATATATATATATATATACAGCTGTATAGAAAATATGCATATGTATACTCAAAGTCATTGGCAGATGTAAACAAGTTACAACGGTCCTACCTACAGGGCCTGAAAATTGGTGCAAGTTTGCGGGTATTGCGTACAATGTTAATAACTCCTGCAAGCGCCAAGTTCATAATGAGGTAACTTAAGTACATAGAGAGATGAGTGATCTGCACTGCCGCGTCTCTCCCTCGCGTGCATTCTGCAGCAGTCACTTGGAGAAGTCGGCAGCTTGTTGACTTTAGGGTTGCAAAAAGTTGGACAATTTCCAGTAAATTTCGGAAACTTTCCAGAAGTTTTGGGAAATTACCGGGATTTTGGGAAATTAACTGGGATTTTTGGAAAGTTTCCGGAAATTTACCGGAAATTTTCCACCCCTTTGCAACCCTAGTTGACTTGCGTTTGAGTTTGAGCATGTGATGCACGCTGTGAAAAAGTGTGTTGAGAGCACTAAGCAATATTTTTGAAAGTGGGGGCGCTGAGCTGTTCTTGGAGGTCGTTTGGTTAAGACGAGTCCACAGCAAAGATGTATGAGCTGAAACTTGCAAAACAAAGTGGTCTGCCATATCCTAATGCCATCTCTACACTGCATCAAAGTGCACTTTCTGTATCTATTTATATGTAATAAAATAATACATTTTTCTATAAATAACAACTTATAACAAATTTTGTATATCCCCCCACCCCCACACACACATTAACAATTTATTTAAATCCACTTAAAAGAAATACTCTACAGGGACATAAATATTACAGATGCAGTTGAATACAAGTACAAAAATCATGGACCAATGGCATGCAATAGATCTTCACAATATTAAGCATATCACTCAGTTGTTATGGGTATAAATAACAACGTCTCTGCCATATATGACGGCTACCTATGATAGCAGACAGAGCAAAGTACTTTGCTAACCGTTTAGCCCTCGTTTTGGGCATCCCGAGCTGTTGAAGCCCTCTTACAACCAGCCTGTGTGTGTGTCCTAAGCTGCCAAATATAAAAACAAATAATCGGCCCCGATAACCTATCTCTGAAATAATATTTAGGAGTGGTTGGTATTTAATGACTTTGGTCATAAAAGCTTCCTCCATACTAGAATCAAAGGTGCATGCCACCTCCAAAACAAACACCTCTCTACACTCCTCATGAATCACAACAACATCTGGTGTATTAGCAGATAAAGAAGAAAACATTTCAGAATTATTACTGAAACACTGAAACATAGATGGTTTTACACAAGAATGTTTGTATATTCTTACTAAAGGTGATAAATGATTTGAGATGTCTTTCACTATCAAGTCCACTATTCTGTCGTGGCGTGCTCTGTACATTCCCTTGTACGCATGACAGCCATTCAAGATATGTGGCAGTGTTTCAGTGATCTGTTCTGTAGTGTGATGCAAACAATGAGGGACCTGAGTTGTAGGAAACCAGATAGAGAGGTTAAGTCTGGTAGGGAGGACTTGTAATCTGGCTTTTACTGTGAAATTAACAATGTCCTCACTGAGTGCAGTATTCTTCAGAAATGAATGTGAAACAGAATGATCAGCAGAGGGAAGACATGCAAGTTTTCCCTGAAGTTTCAGTCCAGTCCAGTGTTGTTTTTGTTTATATTGATGTAATTCCAAGAGAGTTCGCCGGGCTCCTGCAGATGTTAATGGTTTGCTATCACCACCGTATGTGGCTGTTGCCCTGACATATATCAGGGGGTCAGTGATGATATCCTCCGAGACTCTCACACTCTCAGTGTCAGACCGCACCCACTCCAGTGATACTCCAGTTCGAACACTGAGGTCATTCAGGTCCGGCCAATCTGACCAGACACCAAATCCAGCAGAGTGAGTGTCCAGTTTCCCGCTGGGTTTCCTTTTGAAGCCAAGGAAGTGAGGCTCTGACTCCCTGGCCAGCGGCACCTTGCGTCTCCTTAGATCCAAGAACAGGGAGGATCGGGCCAACTCCCTAACGTCTTTGTCATCATTATTCAGCATATGCAGAAGATGGGAAATCCGCATGCTGGTATAAATCCATGTCACATTTGGTACCCCCAACCCTCCTTCCCATTGGGGATGAAAAATAACATCACGAGTACTGTGTGTATTAAGTCCAAACCACTTTCGCACTAGGCTCACTGTTTTGTCATCCATTTCACTCAGCACTTTCTGTTGGATGTGAACGTTGGAGAACAGATGTTGTACTTTAGACAGTGCCACCTGCCTAATATAATAGCCTCCAGCTTCATAGTCAGTGGCAGCGGACATTTATCAATCAGGTCCAGCTTAGATGTAAACTCTGACAAGATGATGTTTACTTGCTCTTTCCATTCTCCTGCAATGTTAATTTTATGTCCAAGATAAGTGTGTGTTTCATGAAGAGAATATACCCGTATGGGTTTTGTTGCTACTGTAAACACTGGACATTTATCAGACTTCGAACGATACCACCAGTTCCCTCCACTCCTCCTCTCATACAGAACAGCACATTTTGTGTCTTTAATATCCAGACCTGACCATTCCAGAAAAACATCGGTTCTGGACAGCATGTTTTTAATTACGCTCTCTTCTCTGGAGGCCATCAGGACAACATCTGCATAGCCCTGTACTGGGATAGGAGATATCACGCCAGGGGGGGCACATTGACACATCCACTTTAACCATTGGTTAATGGCAATTATGAAATTAATTGCACTCCATGGGCAGCCAGTTTTAATGCCTTTTAATCTGAAGTGATGTTGGATGAGTGAGCTGTTCTCCACAGATTACTTCAATAAAGGAGCCTCTGTATACATCTTTCACGATGTCAATGAACAGCTGAGGTAGCTGTATTTCCTCCAATGATCTGATCATGACATCATGAGATAAAGTACCAAATGCATCTCTAAAGTCCAGGAAGACTGAATACAGTCTACATGACTCGTGCTTAAAGTCATCTATCCCTGTTTTAAGGCAAAATACATGTTCATTCATACCTTGCCTATTGATGTAAGCCTTCTGCTTGGTGAATAAGATGTCAGCCTCCACCAGCCAAGGAAGAACTCTGGCCAGTATGCACTTCATGAACACCTTATAGATGGTGGGAAGAAGGGATATATCCCTCCATGTCGATGGATCATCAGGGATGTTGTCTTTTTTTGGAATACGATGAATTAATGCTCCCTTCCACGAGTCTGGTATTCTCTTATTTTCCAAACAGACATTAAAGACAGTTGTTAAAATCTGACATGACTGCATATTTTTAAAAGTCTCGTATGTCACGCCATCTTTACCACTTGCTTTGTTGTTAGGGAGGTTCTTTAAAACGGTCTCTACCTCCTGCTGCGTGAAATGCGTTGTTTTAGGGAAAAAAGTTGGTTTCGGAGGCGGCACATTTAAATACCAGGGTGGGGGTGAAAGATCCTCATTACACCTCTGATTTAGACATTTATTCTCATAGTAAGTTTGTATAACTGTAATGTCACTAGGACAGGGAGGAGGGTCGGGATACTCGCTGTTATTTAAGATGACTTGGATCGCTTTAGATCTTCTATACTGCCACAGATATGCGAGTTTGTTCCTGCTCACCTTTCTGTTTCGCTGGCTGTGAGTCGCTCCTGTCCGCAGAGATGGCAGAACGGTGTCCCGCAGATAACACAGCTGTTCACGGATCCAGTCAGATACTGAAGCCGATGTTATATCTTCAGGATACGATTGTGTCGTCGGGAACTTCTTTAGGACTCTCGCCGCATACTTCAGGAACTGTAATCCAAAAGGCCTAGCGTTGTGGCTTTCTGCTGTAAAAACTCCATTCTTAAAAAATATCCCGCTTAGCAATGCAACTAAATTTATCCACTTTCCTGGATCACCGGAGGAAACAAAGTGCCGATTGCGCTGGCGTTTGGTGTTCAGACGATCTCTGTAGATTTTTTCATGAGACTGAAAAGCCATCCATTGATCCTCAGACAGCGGGCCAGCATACTGCTGGAAAACCGTAAGCTCTTCTCCCGGTAGATGGAATCCATGGGAGAAATCACGAGGTAACAGCAGCTGTTGGTAGATTCTCCCGGTGAGTAATGCCTGTTTGTATGCAAGCTTGATTGTTGCAATCAAGCACATAATCCACAATAGTTGGCAAAGCATCTTATCTGCACCTATTGCATTAATGATGGCAATTACAACGGGTGTGGTTGTTTAGTTTTACCAAACAACATTTTGGTAAAAAAATTTACACAACCTGTCAGGTTTGCAAAAATTAGCATATCTAAAATCTCCACATGACAAATGGTAACTTTGGTAACAACTGTTAACTCTGTCTCTCAACAGTTTAAGGGGAATATGTTCCACCTAAACTAGTATGAGACCCCTTGACAAACTGGCACAGTACCCTACTTTTTACTTACTCTTAATTACGGGGAGAAGCTTTCCATTCATTTTCAAATGATCTACCTCTGACAAAAGTGCATTTTGTTAGACTGTGGTGGGTGGACTTCAATCCCTCGAGGAGGATCCGGGGCATGCCCCTACATAATAATTTTTTGGTACATTTTAATGTTAAATTCATCAATCTGGTGCACTTTGAGAGTTCAAAATTAAGAGCTCCAACACAGGTTCAGTGTGCAAATTAAATGAAGTTCCAAACGTAGGTTCGGGAGGAGCCTAATCATTCAGTCCTGTCAATCATTATTATGAGCCTATATAAGCAGCTCTCATTGCACCTTCTCAGCGTCAATTCTTCCGGCATCCCTCCATGTCCTACTCTATTTATGTTATTCTCCCTCTAGCTAGTACCGCAATGGAGGGATTTGAACTCTGAGCTCAAGCCGAGCCTCGGGTTCGAGCCTCTATTGAGGACAGCAAGCCAAGTTCATTTACCATTAACCATCAGGACTAGATGGGCAGACGAACTCGTGGAACAAAGAAAAAAGCTGTGAATTTACTTCAACCCTCTTTTTAGTTGTGATCTCCAGCTTCTGTGAAAACAGTTTTAGAAACATTACTAATTTAATGAAATACTGTGAACATTTGCCCATTAAAATGTTGATAATTATGCAAATGTGAAAGCAAAGCATAACTGGTGGCCGTTGCGTTCCCAAATGTGCGCTAAACTAACAGCACATGCAAAAAAGGGGGGGGGGTTCGATTATGTCGTGCAATTTCGATTATGTCACGCTCTGCAGCAGCTGACCACAGGAGTGATGCGGAACAGACGTCAGAGGATTAAAATAATACATTTAATTATTATTAATTTTATTGTAAATTGTAATATATTTATTATCCAACACCCATGGTCTGACCCACATGTTCTTTGTTTTACCCATAACCAAACCCGTAAATAAAGTTAACACACAAAATACCACGGTTCATTAACTTGGTCATTAAAATTGATTTGTTTGAGGTAAAGAAAGAAATACAAAATCTAACTGCACATTACTTGATGAAAAAGAAAAAAGAAAACATAAGAGATACATGATATGCAATCTACACTATGGCAGACAACCTTGTTAAAGGGGTCATCAGATGCAAAATTCACTTTTTAAGTTGTTTGAACATAAATGTGTGTTGGAAGTGTGTGTACACATCCATCCTATAATGATAAAAATCCACCCAGTGTTTTTTTTTTAAAATCCCTATTTTAAAATCCCCTTTATCAAATCAGGTTGTTCTGAGATTCCTGTCAGAATGATGTAGTTCTGTACAGGCCCCTCCCACGATAGTTGATTGACAAGACCATCTTACCTTAGCCCCGCCCCCCTGAGTGAGCTGAGAGCTCCACCTCCAGTGCAGGGAAGACAAGATGTCTCAGATTAAGCGATTGAAGTGTTTAGTTTTTGGATGTAATAATGAATATAGCAGTCGTCATTTACTCCTGACATCTGAGAGACCGTTACTTTCGTTTTTGAAGTGAATGCGGCGATCCCCGATCTGCCTAAATGCGTCTATGTTCGCTCGAATCATTGATTGAATTGAATTCATTGATTATTATGATGAATGCGAGATGGCTGACGCGTCAACGTATCTGGAGTGGTCGAATAGGGATCTACACGTATCTATGGTCGGCGCATCACTCCACGGAAGAGAGGGGCGGGGTCAGCAGAGCTCATTAGCATTTAAAGCAACATGAACTAGAACTGCGTGCTGAAAACAGAGTTAATTTTGACAGGGTAAAGAAGGTGTTGTTTACACTACCATTGAGAAATTTTAACCAAAATATGTTATAGACTTTTCATTAAGACCCTAAAGAATCATATCAACTTGTGTAAAATGGGCATCCGATGACCCCTTTAACAAGAACATATTTGTTAGAATTAAATAAACAATAATAAAGTTATTTTATTATGACATTACATTGGAGATTTGAAAATAACTATAAATAAACTATATTCAATTACTGCATTCCCCCCCCCAGAAAGATGCAGTGGTAACCTTAACATTTTATTTTAAGATTTAACATTTGTAAATGGTCTAAAGCAAAAGAGTTGTAAAAATTCTGAAAATCTTTTAGAGCTCATAATTTGTTTAAAAAATATAACACATTAATGAAAAATCAGTATATATAAAATTATTTAATTGTTGTTCATGTAAGCTATAGCTTCTGACCTTTAAATCAAAACATACTCATAATTTTATGGCATCTATTACTGGTTTATTTAATCAGAAACACAGTCTGAATATTATGTGTATTTTGCTTTCATTTTATTAGAAGTAGGCCAACAGCGCCCCCTATATGGAATTAAAACTCCTTACTGAGCGGGCATTAGGACCCGGGGGAGGCTGCCACTGCATGTGCTATTACGGTTTACTCTATCATGCACCGAACGCGTCAGTCATTCTGTACGTGCTTTCTCAGTTTTAATGCAGCGATCCAAAAGAGTGAATCCAATCACCATTCAGGCAAAACTTTGCTTGAAGAATGAGCTACACTGCTGACGTGATCTAATCACTAGCACACAAGTTAATGTATTCCTCTTATCAGCAAGACATATCGGCATCATTTTTTTATATCGGGCCAATGCCGATATTTACATTTAAAGCCATTATCGGCCAATTCCCATATTGGTCCGATAATATCATGCATCCCTACTGAAAACACTTGAGGTTTGCCACAGACTTGTCCCACTGCCAACGCAACTGAATGTTTCTTCAAGTGCCTCCATACTAAAAACCACGGAAAGCTACTTTTAAACCTTAAATGCTGGAATATTTATGTACTGTTGTATATTTTCTAAAAAAAAATACAACCAGTGCGATAGGCAAGGCAAGGCAAATTTATTTATTCATACACAGTGGTAATTCAAAGTGCTTTATATAAAAGGAAGTTAAATAATCATCAAAAATAATAATAATCACAACAATAAAAACAAGGAATAAAAAAAAAAAATTATCACAACAATAAAAACAAACTGATATAAAAATTGATTTAAAAAGAATTTAAAACAGTTAAGAACAGAAAATGATTATACATAGTGCAATCAGTTCGGACGTAGCACAGTGCTCATTCAACAAATGCACAGCTAAACAGATGAGTTTTGAGTCTGGATTTAAATGTGGCTAATGTTTTAGCACATCTGATCTCTTCTGGAAGCTGGTTCCAACTGCTGGCGGCATAATAGCTAAAAGCAGACTCCCCTTGTTTTGCGTGAACCCTTGGTATTTCTAACTGCCTCGATCCTAATGATCTGAGTGGTCTGTAAGGTTTATATTCAGTGAGCATATCTGCAATGTATTTAGGTCCTAGGCCATTGAGTGATTTATTAATGAGTAAAAGTACTTTAAAATCAATCCTAAATGTAACTGGAAGCCAGTGTAAGGACCTGAGGACAGGTGTGATATGCTCAGATTTTCTGGTTCTAGTCAGAATGCTGGCAGCAGTGTTCTGGATGAGCTGCAGCTGTCTAATGGTCTTCTTGGGAAGGCCGGTGAGGAGACCATTACAATAATCCACCCTGCTGGTGATAAAGGCATGAACAAGTTTCTCCAAGTCTTGACTGGAAACAAAACATCTAATTCTTGTAATGTTTTTGAGATGATAGTATTTAGTTACTGCTTTGACATGATTACTGAAGCTAAGGTCTGTCTCCAGAATCACCCCAAGATTTTTGACTTGATTTTTAGGTGTTTGACCCCTAGAGTCAAGGTATGCATTCACCTTGAGAACTTCATCTTTGTTTCCAAATGCAATGACTTCAGTTTTCTCCTTGTTTAGCTGAAGAAAGTTCTGGCACATCCAACTGTTAATTTCATCAATGCATTGGCAGAGGGAGTCAATGGGGCTATAGTCATTTGGAGATAAGGCTAGGTACATCTGGGTATCATCAGCATAGCTGTGATAGGCAATTTGGTTCTTTCTCATTATTTGACTTAGTAGGAGCATATACAGGCAAAACAGGAGTGGTGCAAGAATTGAGCCTTGTGGGACTCCGCATATCATGGACGTCCACTTAGACTTATGCTCTCCTATACTCACATAATAACCTCTCCCTTCTAAGTATGACCTGAACCATTTGAGTACCATCCCAGAAAGCCCGACCCAGTTTTCCAGTCTCTCTAGAAGTATGTTATGATCGACAGTCTCAAACGCAGCACTAAGATCTAGTAGTACCAGCACTGTTATTTTCGATAGCGAAAGCGCGCCCATCAACACGCTTCATTCGGCTGCACTGCACAGGACTCGCTCGGGAAGAATGTCTCTAAAGAAGTGTGTTTTTGGTTGTGAGGGAAAGATAACCTTGTTCAGCTTCCCAAAAGAACCCAGCGTTACATGAACAGTGGATGCAGTTTGTTTTTCCGGGGCAGCAATGGAGTTTCGCAAGTGTGTTTGTTGACTAGCGTTCTATAAACAAGACCCAGTTCGACGCTGGATTTGCACATCATTTGATATTGAAAGATGGAGCAGTCCCAGCTATAAAAGATCCCGGTCATGATTCGGAACTGCAGATGGTAAGTGAAACGGCATCAAATGGCTGTTTTGTTTTCAATCGGCACTCAAGTGCTCGTCGCTCTTTAGCTCCGCCCACGGCGCGCCTCCAGGAGCTCAGCTTTTTTTCGGAGAGAATCGTAAAAGTGTATATTTCTTTTATAAATATGATAAAACTAAAAACTTTTTGGAGATATGAAGGATTCAGTACTACTTTATAGGTACTCAAGATTAACATGAGATTGGGTGAAACTGTGTGTGTTATGCCCCCTTTAACAAAGAACACAAATCAGGGCCCGTATTTATCAAGCTTCTCAAATTTTAGTCTTAAGTGCTGAGAATTCATGAAATTTACTCCCTATAAATTAAATATAAAAGCAAGTTATCAAATTTCTTAAAGCTAAGAATCACTCTTAAGGCCATTGCACATTGAGTCCAAATTTTCACATGCGTTTTTCCGTTTTTTTCATATTCCCCATCATTTACTATCAAAATGCATGCAACGGATGCGAAAACGCAGAAATTCGAACCTGATCCGAATTTTTTCGGGCAGTGTGGCAAACGTGATTGACACAGTGTGAGGTCATATTTATTTTTTAACGTGTGAAAATTTCGGACTCGGTGTGCAGAGACCTTGACTCTCCCAGTTATTTAAGACCGCTCGAGAGATCTCTCAGATGGTTAGGGGTTGCCAGCAGGGGCTTGTGATGGCGCTGAGGAGACAGAGACATGCGCAAGTCTTTCAGGAGAGGAAGAATGTTCTTGAAATGTTTGGTGACGAACACTTAATCAAACGGTTACATTTCCTCAGTTATTCAAACCGAGCAAAGAACATTTACATTACCAAAGAACATCATTACTGACTTCAGTCTAGCGCGAGTATTATGCGATCTACACTGTATGATGAATAAATCTCTTACCCCTTATTTACACTGCACGCTTCTGCGGCGCATTACCGCTCCATGGCCACCGGAGCTGATCAGCTGCGCCGTGGCAAGTTTCTGAAGCGGCTCTCCACGCTGCATCACTAAAGATAGGCACCTAGTCTATTTTTGATGTATAATAATAATAATAATAATCGTCTCACTGTCGTCAAAGGCATCAGCAACAGGCGATATCTTTGACTATCGGCACCCTAAATTGAGTTGTGATGATGCTTCGTTTCCTTGCCATAATGTATTCTCTTGAAAATTCTTTATTGTCAAATGTGTGTTGAATGTAAACTCCTATTAGGAATTTAACCATTCAATGTGAATTTATCTGAGAATATTCTTAATTAAGGAAATCTATTCAGTGATTGGTCCATGCGTATGTCGTCATCCAAAATCTCGTTTGTGGCACAGCAAAGTGTCGTGAATCATCTCTAAGACTGACACTTAAGATTTAGTCCTACACTTCGCTTAAATAAAGACTGAGATGATTGATAGCTAACTTTTAAGCACAGCTTTGAGCCAAGAATTTTTTTCACTTAAGTCAATTCTTAGCAGTGTTCTTGAGAGTAATTCTTAGAGGCTTGACAAATACGGGTCCAGGTTCCCACATTTACATGATTTTTCATATGAATGTGTTAATGAGATGTTTTAATTAGACTGATCACAACTGAATTGTCTTTCTTCAGAGGGAATGTGCAGATGATTGTTGAAATTAACATTTTCCTCAGTGTGACATGAGGTTTGGAAATTCTTTCCAGAATGAGTTTGCAAGTGCCGTTTCAGGTTTGTGTGATGTGTGAAACTCATGTCACACTGAGGACACTTATAATGCTTCTCTCCAGTGTGAACTCTCATGTGAGTCTTAAGGTTTCCTTTAGCTGTGAATCTCTTTCCACACTCTTGGCAGGTGAAAGGCTTCTCTCCAGTGTGAACTCTCATGTGATCCTCAAAATGTCCTTTGTGTGAGAAACTCTTTCCACACTGCTGACATATAAAACAGTTCTCTCCAGAGTGACTCCTCATGTGAAGATCAAGGTGTCCTTTACACCTGAAACTCTTTTCACACTGATCACAAACAAACAACTTCTCTCCAGTGTGAATTGTCATGTGGCCATCAAGGTACTTTTTCTGTTTAAAACTCTTTCCACATTGAGAACATATGAATGTCTTCTCTCCACTGTGAATTCCTGTGTGAAATGTAAGATTTTCTTTTCTTTTGTAGCTCTTCCCACACAATTTGCAGGTGTAAGGCTTCTCTTCAGTGTGAACTCTCATCTGGAATTCAAGGTATCTAGTTTTTGTTTTTTGAGTCGGTGAGTAAGTAAAAGATTTTTCCCCAGTCACGAAATCTTGACGTATGTCATACTGATTTTTCTCTTCCATCTCATTCAGTTCTTGACTCTCCTCTTTCAGCGGCATCAGGTCTAAGGTGAAAGGAAACAAAAACAAGTTAACACCAGTGTAACGGCACCAAGACATGAAAGCTTTTAGACAGTAAAAATCAAATTTAACCACTAGATTCTATACCCACTAAACAACTCAAATGTAATCTCAGAAACTCTTGTCAATATTGTTAATTATTTGCTTTCTTTAGGACACGTCCCAAATACTTTCAAGCTGGCAGTTGTCAAAGCCCATATAAAAACCCACAGTAGAGCACTGGATTGGGATCCGGCGGGTCCCAACACAAATCAGGATCATGTGGTTTCACATTTGCTCCGGATGGGAGTGGGAGATCAAAAATACACAGCAGTTACCGGAATTTAACAAGAAGAATGCAGTCAACAGTAGTGATGTGTGTTTCGCGATCAAATAATTTTTTTAACCTGTTGTTTTTACCGAACCGTTTGAACCAGTTCACCAAATCATTCAAAACAGTTCACATTTTAAGTCAGCACAATTTTTTGAAGTTATTTACTCAAATCACTAGTATACTGAAGCAAGAACTTTCAAACATGTTCGATACTGAGAACCGATGAGCTGATACTGAGCATGACTGCAATGTTCTCAGAGGGATGAAAAGCATTTTTCTTAAAGGTATAGAGTTCACCCGATAATGAATATTCTGTCATTAATCCCTCATGACATTCCAAACCCGTAAGACCTTTTTGTTCATCTTCAGAACACAAATTAAGATGTTTTGGATTTAAAGCTCTCGGATTCAACAGACAAACTGTGAGGGTCTTTGGACCCTTCACCCGAAAGAGCACCCTAAAGGGCTCAGTTACCAGGGAAACCGTCTGATATGACGGTTTTATTGCTCAAAAGTATGTGAGATGCGAAATGCAGTAAGAACAGACCCTTCTGAAACCTACGCAATGCCCATAAAAACAGAACTTTCCTCCTTTTCACTCATAGACAAACCTTTCTACGAATAAACATGCATCCCAGGACATTGCGTGTATGATTTTAACTGTCTTGTATAGTCACATCTTCACATCTTGCATTGTATTTTGCTGTATGCACGCTTTTGTTGAGCGCTGTACATTCACTCCCCCCACCGACAATTCCTGCCGGACCTGAGACTCAAACTCACAACCTTTAGGTTACAAGTCCAACTCTCTAACCATTAGGCCACGACTTCCCCGACTTGGTGTACACCACTTCCTCATAGAATGCCATGTGTGTTTGTAATTTAATCAAAGTATAGACTGCCAGAGCCATTCTAACCATGCTCTTAGACAAAGGGTCATAAAACCCCCCAATATTTCCAGCCTCCCGCTTGGAAATTCAGCCTTTCTCATTGGTCAAGCCCATCCTAAGAGGTGTGACTTCCCTGACTTTAAAGGGCTCACGCACAGGTACGCCTATCTCTTCTGCTAAATCTTCTGATTGCTGCCCGTGTGGAGCAACTCATAGAGAACCTGAGCCGGTGTGGGCGTGCCCGGCAGGCCCCAACATATACATTTACATTTACATTTAATCATTTAGCAGACGCTTTTATCCAAAGTGACGTACAAATGAGGAGAACAATAAAAGCAATCAGACCATCGAGAGAGCAACAGTATACAAGTGCCATGACAAGTCTCAGTTAGTCTAGCACAGTACACGTAGCTAGGATTATTATTTTTTTAAATAGAATAGGTAAGTGTTAGTACTAGTTAGTCAGGTGCTGGTGAAAAAGATGTGTCTTTAGATGTTTTTTGAAAATGGCTAAAGACTCAGCTGTTCGAATTGAGATCGGGAGGTCATTCCACCAGCTGGGCACAGTCCAGGAAAAGGTCCGTGAGAGTGATTTGGTACCTCTTTGGGATGGCACCACAAGACGTCGTTCACTTGCAGAACGCAAGCTTCTGGAGGGCGCATAAGTTTGAACTAGCAAGTTTAGGTATATTGGTGCAGTGCCAGTTGTGGTCTTGTAGGCAAACATCAGTACCTTGAATTTGATGCGAGCGGCTATTAGTAGCCAGTGTAACCTGATGAAGAGAGGGGTAACGTGAGCTTTTTTCGGCTCATTAAAGACCACTCTGGCTGCTGCATTCTGGATCAGTTGCAGAGGCTTGATAGTACATGTGGGAGGGCCCGCCAAGAGAGCATTACAATAGTCCAGTCTGGAGAGAACAAGAGCTTGGACAAGGAGTTGTGTGGCTTGCTCTGACAGGAAGGGTCTAATCTTCCTAATGTTGTATAAGGCAAATCTGCAGGACCGGGCCATTGTAGCAATATGGTCTGAGAAGCTTAACTGATCATCGATCACAACTCCAAGGTTCCTGGCTGTCCTGGAAGGAGTTATGGTTGACGAACCCAGCTGTATAGAGAAATTGTGGTGAAGTGATGGGTTGGCTGAGAACACGAGCAGTTCTGTCTTAGCAAGATTGAGCTGAAGGTGATGGTCCATCATCCAGCTAGAAATGTCACTCAGACAGGCTGCAGTGCGAGCAGTTACCGTCGGATCATCTGGTTGGAATGAGAAGTAGAGTTGAGTGTCATCAGCATAGCAGTGGTAGGAAAAGCCATGCTTCTGAATAACCGATCCTAATGACGACATGTAGATGGAGAAGAGAAGTGGTCCAAGCACTGAGCCTTGAGGAACTCCAGTAGCAAGAAGTTGTGACTTTGAAACCTCACCCCTCCAAGACACCCTGAAGGACCTATCTGAGAGGTAAGACTCGAAACACAGGAGGGCGGTTCCTGAGATGCCCATCTTTCTGAGGATGGACATGAGGATCTGGTGATTAACTGTGTCAAAGGCAGCAGACAGATCCAGCAAGATGAGTACAGAGGATTTGGAAGCTGCTCTTGCCAGTCTCAGGGCCTCTGTAACCGAGAGTAGGGCAGTCTCAGTTGAGTGGCCACTTCTGAAGCCAGATTGGTTGTTGTCCAGAATGTTGTTCTGTGCAAGAAACAGAGAGAGTCGGTTGAACAATGAATGGAAGAAGGGATACCGGTCTGTAGTTTTCTAAAAGTGCTGGATTTAGAGCAGGTTTTTTAAGCAGTGGGCTTACCCGAGCCTGCTTAAATGCTGTGGGAAATGTACCAGTGTGAAGCGAGGTGTTGATAATGTGAGTAAGCGCAGGTATGACCGAAGAAGAAATGGCTTGAAGGAGGTGAGTGGGGATAGGATCTAGTGGACAAGTAGTGGGATGATTGGAAAGGATGAGTTTTGAAACCTCCGTCTCCGAGAGAGGAGAAAAGGAGGTGAGAGATTGTGTATTTGTCGTTATGAAGTTATTATTAGTTTGTGGTGTGAGGAATTGGTCACTGATGGTTTTTGTTTTATTTGTGAAGAAAGTTGCAAAGTCATCAGCTGTAAGAGTTGATGAAGGAGGAGGGGGAGGAGGACAGAGAAGAGAAGAGAACGTTTTGAAGAGTGCGCGAGAGTCGGAACAGTTGTTAATTTTGTTGTGGTAGTATGTCATTTTAGCAGTGGAGACATTTGCAGAGAAGGAAGAGAGGTGTGACTGATACACACTAAGGTCAGTAGAGTTTTTGGATTTGTGCCATTTCCTCTCTGCAGCCCTTAGTTTAGCACGATGTTCACGGAGAACATCGGACAACCAGCGCGTGCTGGTCTGGATGAAAGGGGGCAAAAGTTGTCTAAGCAAGATGTTAGAGTGAAGCAAAGAGTGTCAGTAGCACTGTTTGTGGCGAGTGCTGAAAACTGAGAGGGTGAAGGCATTGCGGAAGAGGGAGAGAGCGAGCGTAGGTTACGTCGAAAGTTGACCTGCGGAGGAGCGTGTGCTATGTCAGGAGTTAGTGTGAGGTTAGAAGTGATGAGGAAGTGGTCTGAGGTG
Organism: Schizothorax lantsangensis; assembly: GCA_027422415.1. Lineage (NCBI taxonomy): Eukaryota > Metazoa > Chordata > Actinopteri > Cypriniformes > Cyprinidae > Schizothorax > Schizothorax lantsangensis. The sequence continues at coordinate 375,738 of CM049854.1, forward strand.
TGCAGTGGAGTTACTGATGTGTTGTCAGTGGTGGTCAGTGGAAAAAACTTTCCCTTTATCTTTCTCTCCTTTCCCTTGCTAGCTTGTACTTATTTGAACAATGACTGAGACTTGGTGTTACGAGCACTTCCCCTGTCTGATTGCCTCTTCAAGATGAATCGCTTTATGTATTCCCCAATTGTAAGTCGCTTTGGATAAAAGCGTCTGCCAAATGACTAAATGTAAATGTAAATGTAAATGTGGAGCAGTAGCGTGTGTAGATGAGGTCCAGTTGGTTACCTGATTTGTGAGTAGCCGTAGTAGACACTCGTTTGAGGTCAAATGAAGTAAGAAGAGTGTTGAAGTCAGTAGCCTGGGGTTTCGCACACATATAGAGCCGTGTGCGATCTCCCTAGCCTGGGGAGATGGCTCTTGACTACAAAGAGTCAGACTAACACCACTGGAGTTCATCCTCACTCAACCCTGGAATTCACCATCATGGAAATGCCCTCGATCAGACATTTTTGTCTCCCCGCTCCCGGCAGTCTCTGCATCTTCATCTCTGGATTGCAGCCTGCAGTTCCACTGTGGCCCACAGGGCCAGCAGGGCCAACAGGCCCCCTTTTACACCCAGCCATGTGCTTACTTAGGAGAGAGGACTCTCTCAACCACAACAGAGTCAAGAACAACCTCGGAGTTTCAAGAGATTGCAACTTCTGCCATCGAATGGAACCATCCAGACCTTCTTCAAAGGCGTCACGAGACTTTCGTTCCACAGCCAAATCAAATGCAAGTATCGTACCTTTCACCACACAGAGGTTTGTTGTAAGCTATCGCATACTGTGCTTTGAATTAGAGACTGATGATTCTTTCAGATGGTCAACTTGGCCTCATTCTCCCTGTTTCTGTCCGGTTTCATTCATCCAGTCTCACTTACCCTTCCCATGTACCACGTATGCATGATTTGTGTGTTCGTTTAGACTAGTTATGTGTTTGTGATTTAGTTAAAACTTTGTGCACAATACATATGAGTATTTGTTTCTGATTCCCTGCATGCAGCAAAGTCAATTTAACGATTTTGATCTTGTTACATGCTCTGAGTAGTACTGTACCTTAAAAAAGGGTATTTCCCTTACCCTGGAAATTAAGATGAGTTTGAATTCATAAATAATCAATACTGAGCGTTCGCTAGACGACTTGGTCAATTGATTGTACTGTAAATTCTGTTTTATCAAGCTAATTCTATTAACTTATCCAAATATTATAATTAATTATAACAAGTTCTGATTAATTATTAATATTCCCCCTTTGAGCTAATTTGCTACAGAGCATACTACATGACGTCACCAGTATCACGAGATTACTAGTTGTATGTGACTCTGGTGTCTGATTCAAGATGTCCGAGTAAACAGTGATTGAAGTTACACCGGTCTCTTCTTTTCATTATCTAAAAGTCAATAAGCTGCCAAAGGGCAAACGTAACATGTTGTCAGAGTAACGGTCCGAACACCCACCAATAGAGAAGACGATGGACACATATGGCATTCCAGCACCGCGGATGGACTGGAATTCATCCAACCTACCCGAAGCATGGCGGCGGTTCAAGCAACAAGCCGAAATGATGTTTTCTGGCTCACTACGAGAGAAACGCAAACCAGAAAAGTGCAGTTACCTCTTCTTATGGATCAGGGAGAAGGGACAGGACATATACAATACCTGGATATTTTCCGAAGAAGAAGCTAAGAAGCTACAGACATACTACGATAAGTACACAGCTTATATTACCCCCAAGTCCAACCCGATATACCCCAGATATCGCTTCCATGAGAAAATGCAGGCTGACGGCGAAACATTCGAAAATGTTATACTCTTAATATTGTCAATAATTGATGTTTTTGACTATATTTCTGGCTATTGTTGATACAAGATCACTGTCTTTCGACGCACCCCAGCAAGGGGAGGTTATCGCAGCATGTTGCCTGTTACGTTGTTTGGGCTGCGTTGTTGAGCGCAGTGGCACTGAGAACATTATATTTCACACACTTTAAGCCAGTGGTCGGCAACAGGTGGCCCGCGGGCCAAAACTGGACCGCCAGCAATAATATTTGGCCCGCGCCTGCAGCTAGATTATTTTGATAGCGGCTGGTTCTGAAATAGATCTGTCATGACAGCAACAGTTACTCACAATCAGAGTACATGAGCTGAGCGGTGTCATTTTGACTGGAGTGAGGAGCGGATTAAAAAAAAATAGGGAGCGTTGTGGTTTTCACTCGCTCCTCCACCGCTCCATCCCGAGTACAATTCATGCCAACGACCCGTAATATAACTGCATACTTAGCAAGAATTCACATGTTAAACAGCTAGCTTGATAGAGAAGGATCACTCAAATCAGAAAGAATGTGAAGGCTATGATAGTTCTCAAGGAATATGTTTTTTCCTATACTGAATATTTTCAGCTGAAGGCATGATTTAAACAAGTACTAAAACACTTATTCACACGCAATCGCTCTCTCAATAATGCATTCAAACAAATGTAATCTTACAGTGCTACTTCATCTGTATCGGATTTCGAATGAGCAGAAATCTGTAAGAAATGCATCGATCTGTAGGTAAAATAACTTTACTGTTATTTTCATCACAAACTAAATTTGCACCGCAAAAAGCAGCAATTATACAGTTTAATGCTGAGGACCATGTTATTAGCTTGTCATGTGGTAGGGAAAAAAGTTTGCACACTATAGTGTTCCAATAAGCCACGTTGAAACTCTCCTTTTATTTTATTTTTTAATATATGTTATGAACAGAACTGTGATATTTCAAACCTACTGAAATACTTTCCATGAGATAGTGAAGGCAGAGCGGTGTCTCTGGTATCTGTGAGGGAGGAGCGGAGCGGGAAATGGTGAACCCGGAGTGTGTGTGTGTGTGTGTGTGTGTGTATTTGTACTCATGTGAGTGTAGTTCAAGTTCAAGTTCAAGTTTTTTATTTGTCACATACACGACTATACAGAGATTGTATAACCAGCAGTGAAATGTGAGTCAGGTCCGCTCCATGGACAGTGCAAATATTGTAGAATACAACACAAGTATGCATAAAAATAAAATGAATAAAAAATAAGATATAAAGCACAGAATATAAAAAGTATAAAAGAATGTGCATGACAGTATGCTGTAGAATTAAATATTAAGATAAGCATGACTGTACGAGAGAGGAATGTGCAAACAGGTTGAACATGGTTGACATGAAGCAGCAATCACAAAAAGAATAAATATAAAAAAATAAGATAAGATAACAAGATATCAAGACACAGAAAGTGTTGTGTGCAAATGACACTGTCAGAATGAGGTAGATAATAATGAGTGTGAATATCTTACTGATTGTGAGTGATTATAAAGTGGAGTCATGATGATGTTAAGAGGCTGAGTTTGGGTTAAGGAGTCTGATGGCCTGGGGAAAGAAACTCCTCCTAAGTCTCTCAGTTTTTGCCATCAGGCTGCGGAAGCGCTTACCAGATGGCAGCAGAGTGAATAGACAGTTTCCAGGGTGATTTGAGTCTTTGGTGATTTTGGCAGCTCTGCTTCTGCAGCGTTTGAGGTAGATGTCCTGCAGAGAGGGGAGAGCCGACCCAGAGATGAGCTCAGCTAAGCGCACAACTCTCTGCAAGGCCTTGCAATCTTGGCTGGAGCTGTTTCCATACCACACTGAGATGCACTGAGTCAATACACTTTCTATGGTCCCTGAATAGAAAGTTTTCAGGATTGCTGGAGAGACCCTGAATTTCCTCAGCTGTCGCAGATGGTACAGTCTTTGCCTGGCTTTCTTAACCTGTGTTTTGAATGTGTGTAGACCAAGTCAGGTCCTCTGAGATGTTTACACCGAGGTACTTGAAGCTGCTTACTCACTCCACAGGGGTCCCACTGATCATAAGAGGAGTGTAGGGCAGCAGGTGTCTCTTTCTGAAGTCCACAATCAGCTCTTTAGTTTTGCTCACATTCAGAGAGAGACAGTTGTCCTGGCACCATGATGTAAGTCTCTCCACCTCATCCAAGTATGCGGTCTCATCATTGTTGGAAATGAGGCCCAGAACCACAGTATCATCAGCAAATTTGATAATAGATGTGGAGCTGTGAGAGGACACGCAGTCGTGTGTGTAGAGAGAGTAGAGCAGGGGACTCAGGACACAACCCTGCGGGGCTCCTACGTTCAGGGTGATGGAGTTTGAGGTGTACTGGCCTACCTTCACCACTTGAGGTCTGCCGGTGAGGAAATCTTGAATCCAGTCGCAGAGTGAAGTGTTTAGGCCGAGGCCTGTGAGTTTATTAGTCAGCTTGATGGGGACTATGGTGTTGAAAGCTGAGCTATAGTCTATGAATAGCAGTCTTGCATAGTTCCCATTGCTGCTGTCAATGTGTGTGAGGGAGGAGTGGAGTATGTGAGAGATGGCATCATCAGTAGATCTATTGGGACGATATGCAAACTGAAGAGGGTCCAAAGTAACAGGGATGGATGAGCTAATGTGGCTCTTAACAAGTCTCTCAAAAACCTTCATGACTATAGATGTGAGGGCCACTGGTCGATAGTCATTCAGGCAAGAGGGTTTATTGTTCTTAGGCACAGGGATGATGATGGATTTTTTAAAGGAGGTGGGAACTACAGAGGTAGCATCTCTGTCATCTAGTAGCATCTCTGTCAACGTATTTTCTTCTTTGTACACTCAAATGTGCCTATGAAGGATTGTAGATGGTCACATGTTGTCTTTATTGTTGCCAGAGGCCAGTCGGTATAATGTACAATGTAACATTGTAATTTTTGGTGTCTATGTTACTGGCTCATTGGCTGTGCCTTTAACCTTAATTATCACATACAGGCTTAGTTTTAAATATTTAAGGTAATGTTTTTAGAACAATTTTTTTGTTTGTCAGAAAAGTTTGTCTTTTTTTTGTAGGAACACAGACAGAGGTGTCATGTAAAAGTGTAGGTGTTTGAACCACTACATCTGGTGAAACTTTCAAACCTTTGGCATTAACACCTCTGACTTCAACACCTTTAAAGGATTCAAAGCCAACAAAAAGAGCTCATCTAGAACTGGAGGGGGAGGAAAGTGTTTCCTTTGAGGTCTTTGATCGTCAGGACACAACATATGAGCCGATAAATCTTATTTATTCTCATGTTATAGCCTTTTAAAGAGATTAGGCTATATACTTTGTTGGAATATATTTTGTTTGTTTTTTTCATTTCATTTGAAGATTTGACTCTGATTTGAAGATATGATTCTCATTCTGATTCTGTAAATTTCTTATTAAATTGTAATCATTTCTTATGTGGTTACAGGAAGCAAAGCACTGTACACTGTCGAAAAGCTTCTTACAAACAAGAGAACGCTGAGAGACGTCGAGAAGCTCAGCCCTCGCGTTCAAACTTCATCTTTGGAAGCTTTTCACAGAGTGATTTTGAGCTTTGCACCAAAAAAAGGTGGTTTATCCTTAGCTTGGAATGTTGTGCAGGTGTGTTTGAAAGTAATTAATGACTTTAACCTCTATGAAAATGTCTGTTACCTTTGCTGATGTAATATATACAGTTGAAGTCAAAACTTTACATACACCTTTCAGAATCTGCAAAATGTTAATTTGATCAAAATAAGAGGGATCATACAAAATGCATGTTATTGTTTATTTAGTACTGACCTGAATAAGATATTTCACATAAAAGATGTTTACATAAGAGAAAATAATAGTTGAATTTATAAAAATGACCCCGTTCAAAAGTTTTCACACCCTTGGTTCGTAACACTGTGTTGTTAGCTGAATGATCCACAGCTGTGTGTTTTTGTTTAGTGATAGTTGTTCATAAGTCCCTTGTTTGTTCTGAACAGTTAAACTGTCTGCTGTTCTTCAGAAACAGAAATCCTTCAGCTTCCACAAATTCTTTGGTTCCAGCATTTTTGTGTATTTGAACCCTTTCCAACAATGACTGTATGATTTTGAGATCCATCTTTTCACACTGAGGACGACTGAGGGACTCGTATATAACTATTACAGAAGATTCAAACACTCACTGATGCTCGAGAAGGAGAAACCATGCATTAAGAGCCGGGGCGTGAAAACTTTTGAACAGAATGAAGATGAGTAAAGTTTTCTTGTTTTGCCTAAATATCATATTTTTTTTTTTATTTAGTACTGCCCTTCAGAGGCTACAGAAGATACTTACATGTTTTCCAAAAGACAAATTAAGTAAAATTTACCTTTCAAATTCATAAATTCAAAAAGTTTTAATGCATGGTTTATTCTTCTGGAGCATCAGTGAGTGTTTGAACCTTCTGTAATAGCTGTATATGAGTCTCTCAGTCGTCCTCAGTGTGGAAAGATGGATCTCAAAATCATACAGTCATCGTTGGAAAGGGTTCAAATACACAAAAATGCTGGAAAACCAAAGAATTAGTAGGAGCTGAAGGATTTTTCTGAAGAACAGCAGCAGTTTAACTGTTCAGAACAAACAAGGGACTCACTAACAACTATCACTAAACACAAACACAGCTGTGGATCATTCAGATAACAACACAGTGTTAAGAACGGGGTAATTTTTATAAATTCAACTATTATTTTCTCTTGTGGACTATATGTAAACATCTTTTATGTGAAATATCTGATTCAGGTCAGTACTAAATAAACAATAACATGCATTTTGTATGATCCCTCTTATTTTGCAAAAACAATTAACATTTTGCAGATTCTGAAAGGTGTATGTAAAGTTTTGACTTCAACTGTATACAGTATATATATTTTTTACTCCAGACTGTATTTGGCAGGTATGCATTTCAACAAGATCTCCAATCGTCCTCAGGATAAAACAACAACTGGAAAGCCAATGTATAGGCTTTTGTTTCCCAAAGCCAACATTTTTTAAATACTTTACACGGCCATTAAAGTCACAGGCAACATATTGTTAGTTAAACAAATTTATTGATGTTCACAATTAAGTAACTAAAAAAATCTAAACCATAAATGTAATTAATGGATCAGTCAAGAGGAGGTCTGAATCCAGCACAGCTGCCTGCAGCGTCAGGAAACTCTCGGCATATACGCAGGACAACACAAGACGGGATATCCACCCTGATCGTCCTGCTCAGATAGCCCCAGCACCAGCTCACAAAACTCCTCTGCGCCAAGCGCCTGTAACGCCTGATGTGAAAGACAGAGAAATGTGCCTTATCTGCTATGACTGTGAATTGATGACAAATGCTGTAATATTTATTTTGTTGATTTGTAATAAAAACATTACAGCTGTTTTCGTCTTAAAATAGTGTTTTCATTGAATGTGTTGTTTACTTAAATTTAATTGTATTGACCTGCTTTACAAAATAGCTATTGTACTGAACACAAAATAATTACATATGTGACATAATACATGTATAAATCTTACTGTTCTTTTCCTCTGAGTCTCAAGGGGCCATAATCAGCTTTGTAAATATTAAGTGCATTCTGTAGTGAATACACATTCAGGCAAACAGGGTCGAAGCCTGGGTGATGGGTTATGCAGGTAACTGTGTCCGGTATCTGGTTAATCCTTCTAACAACCTAAAAAACAAGAACAATATACTTCTATTTATTATACATGCATACATGCACTGCCGCTCAAAAGTTTGGGATCAGTAGGATTTTTATTGTTTTTAAAGAAGTTTCTTCTGCTCATCAAGGCTGAATTTATTTGATCAAAAATACGGAAAAAACAGTAATATTTTTGCAATTTAAAAAAACAGTTTTCTATCTTAATATAGTTTAAAATGTAATTTATTTCTGTGATCAAAGCTGTATTTTCAGCATCATTACTGCAGTCTTCAGCGTCACATGATCCTTCAGAAATCATAATAATATGCTGATTTATTATCAATGTTGGAAACAGTTGTGCTGCTTAATATTTGACTGTTTTCATGATTCTTTGATGAATAAAAAGGGAAAAAGTTACTTTATTCAGTAAAAAGTTACTTTTATTCAGCAAGGATGTGCTAAATTGACACAAAGTGATAGTAAAGACTTGGGATTGTTAGAAAAGATTTATATTATTATTATTATTTTTATTTAAATGCTGTTCTTTTTAACTTTATATTCATTAAACAAATCATGACAAAAGTATCACAGGTTCAAAAAAAAAAAATATTAGGCAGCACAACTGTTTCCAACATTGATTATAAATCAGCATATTATTATGATTTCTGAAGATCATGTGACACTGAAGACTGGAGTAATGATGCTGAAAATACAGCTTTGATCACAGAAATAAATTACAGTTTAACACATATTCACATAGAAAACCATTATTTTAAATTACAATAATATTTCACAATATTACTGTTTCTTCTGTATTTTTGATCAAATAAATTCAAATAAATTTGAGCAGAAGAATCTTCTTTAAAAAAACAATAAAAATCCTACTGATCCCAAACTTTTGAGCGGCAGTGTACATATTTACACACACAGATGTATATACATATACACATATATATATATATATATATATACACACACACACACACACACACACACACACACACACACACATACATACATGCATACATGCATAAATATAAATTATATAATAAAAATTATATGAATATATACATGTAAATATTTTCTAAATATATACTGTATGTGTGTGTATTTATATACACATTATAAATATACACAGTAGACAAACATATGTAAACAAAAACTTTTATTTTGTATATATATATATATATATATATATATATATATATATATATATATATATATAAATAAATGAGCAATATCACACGAGTAGACGTGAGATATGGCTGTATATCAGCACGGCTGTGATTCTGTCGTAGGTAATCACAGTGGGCTATACAACCATACCTCACATCGACTCGTGTGATATTGCATTTATACAACAGTTCGACAGCACGAGTGTGTAAATACTAGGGCTGAAATGATTCCTCGAGTAACTTGAATACAAAACATCTGCCTCGAGACTTCGTTTAGTCCATTTACTGTAACTACACAAGGAGCACTGTGTTTCCCCACAGACCATTATTACTGACGCAACACCTGATAAACACTGGACCATAGACTGTAAAAAAATTAATTAAAAAAGGACATATTTAAGACCATAAATTAATATGGTAATATAGTTATGATGTCCCTAAGTTAGCTATGTTTTGTGAAAGACACGCACACACTCCCCATACAGTTATGCATAAAAATAACACAGAAAGTTAGTTAAGTCAGTATCACACGAATAGTGCCAGTTTTCACCTCTAAAATCAGCATGATTACAAATGTGATACTGATTTTATACAACAGTTCAATAAACAAGAAATAAATTAAATAGGCCTACATCTAAATGCCTCTTCAGAAGCAGCTTCTGTGTTCAAAGATGAATTTTGATACTGATATCATCTTATTATTCTAACTGGCTGATTAAATGTAAGAATTTGACTCAAAAGATGATGCACACTTTTTGAAAAAAAAGGGCTTTATAAAGGTAAAAATGGCCATAAAATGAAAAAAATAATTTAAACTTTTACTGGAATAGATTAATTTCTATCACTGCTGTGAACTGACCAACACACAGAATATGAAGGATATCAAAAACAAGATATCACACACACACACACACAAGTACGTAAAGAGACATTTAAGAGGGTTTATTCTCCAAATAACTCTAATTACATGTTGCAGAAAAATGTGTTTAGAAATTGTGTATGTACTCTTGTTCTTGTTCCAAGTTACCGTCCTGTCCACTGATTTATGCCTCTCACAAAAGCCACAAAGCCTTCCAAGACGACAGTAAAGGCTTATGTCATGCTTGAGCTTTAGTTAGTCTGAAACTTGAAAGTTAAGTTGCATATCATAAATACAATGTTTAGGTATTATTATTATTTATATTACTATTATTTTAATTTATGCCTTAGTTTTAGTTTGTACCATTTACCTTTTTTAAAGTAATGTAAAATTGATTTTTGAATTTTTTATTTAATTGTTTTATTTATATTTTATTTATATTGCATTTTGGCAATTAAATGCATTAAATGGGTTTAGTTTTCACGGTAATTAATGTATGCAATTTCAGCAATAAAAATGTTAATTTTTCTAAAAAGGAAACAAATTAGTTGTTTATTTTAAGAGACCTATCTTATTTTCTCTTGTATATTTAGTATTGCTCTTTTATAAAGAAAAAATACTTCTTATCTGATTACTTGAGTAATCGATAGAATAATTGGTAGAATACTCGATTACTAAAATAATCGATAGCTGCAGCCCTAGTAAATACATAAAAAATAACAACAGTGTCATTAAAAGCCCTCTTTGTGCATAACTACTTCCTTCTGCCAGGAATTCAGCTCTAAAGTTTACAGTTTATCTGCTGAGACCAAGCCTTCATTACTAATTCCAAATCGTCACTTTAGAACTAGTAACGAAGGAACCTTGAGTTGCTTCATTAAAAGCTTATTGTATAACCGTGAAAAGCAGTGTATTATATATTGTAGAGTATTATGAGAGAGAGATTGACTCAGTGAGTGTGATTACCTGCATCTGATACAGCATTCATTCTTCATATCAATCTCATATTCACAATAAATCATTAGTTTGATCTCTATCCTCTTATCCGTTAAGGGTGCTTCTGATGACAGCAGTGCTCTGTGCATTTGTTGGCTGCATACAAGCTTTTTGAAAGAAAAAAATATCTTCCTTGTTCAAAACTGCACTTTAGTATTTTTCAATTTAAAAGTCTTTACTGCTGACTTGAAACAGTCTCTTGTCGACATCTAATAGTGGAAAAATGTAACTAAAAATCATCACAAACACACACACACTGTTTCCTAATAATAAATACTATTATTATTTATATAAAATATTATTTATTGAAAAATAATATTAAATAAGTAAGCAATAAGGTATGAGAGGCAGTGCTGTATCGTGAATAAATCACAGCTGAAGGGCGTTGTTTGGCACGATGCGAAGCGGAGATTTATTTACGATATAGCACGGCCTCTCGTACCTTATTGCTTTTCTAAAACGGTTACCACACAATAAAAAATAATAAAACCAAAAACGTATGTATTGATGTTACTTTTTTTAAGCAAGTTCGTTAAATGCTGTCCTTCTGCTAAAAAAATAGTTCCTGACAGCAACAGTAAACGGCAAGAGAATGTTCCTCATCTAATGGAGCTTAAATAAAAACAGAGAATATGAGCTCTTATCATCCGCTGTCATTTATTGATTTAACACCATATATGATATTTTCTCACACACATACATCTGCTTATCTCTCAGCATGAGAAAACGTCTGTTTTCCGTCTTTTAGTTTTAAAACAGAACGATTCGCGGAACACAGCGCGAGTTTCCAAGTGTCATTATAGTGTAAACTGATGGAGATATAGACATACAGAACCCTACCTGAAACAGAAAACTAATAAATACAGTAATATTCCCTTCTTACTTCGGAACATGTAGTCTTTCACACAGACGAGTGCTGCACAAAACTAGGGTTGTCACGATACCATAAAAATGTCTTACGATACTATACCAGCTGAAGTATCATGATACCAAGTAGTATCACGATACCATGCAGTATTGTGTTAATTTAAAATTCAATTCTACAAAATGAATCAATTTCATAAATAAATAGATGTAAATGAAAACAGACAATATTTTTTTTCTGAATACTTAATTAATGTGAATGAATGACTGGCTATTGTTATCCATGAAATGATCTAAACAAATCTTAGCACGGCACAGAAGCTGCATGATGTGACATTTAGATGTGGCATTTATACATTTAGACTGTATATTATTTTATAATTGCATAAATAAAGTTATGAGATTAATGTTTTAAATACTAAATTCTGAATATAGAAATATGTTGGAAAATAATGTAATATGCCTACTTTTAGATGGGAAACTTCAAACGGCCAGCAGGTGGCAGAAGTTCGTTATTGAATCACTGAGTCATTCAAACGATTCTTTCAAAACGGCTGAATCCTTCAGAAGCGAATCAAATGACTGTTTTTATGAATGGTTCAGTGAATCAGTGATTCGCCCAAGACAACGCGGATTTGGATTCGAACACAGAAACGAAACAAAAACAGCACTCTTGCTCGTGTCATATTGCCGAACTGTCAGGAGCATTTTTTGCACGCATATCTTGAAATTTCCAAGTTAGCAGCATGTATATTAAAACATAACATTATAAATGAATATATATATATATATAATGATTGATAAGAACCAAGTGCAAAGCCGCTATGTTGATGAATGGAATTGCGTTCGTGATCGCAAAGATGCTTCCAGAAACGAAATAGTTCACCTGTTCTAGAAGTGGTCAAATGAATAAAACTGCGATAATACTTTCTTGCAAGATATTATGATGTTGAATAAGTGATGCTTGATCTGCTGTTTTTTAAAATGACATCAGACGGTCTGAATCAGACCCTTTCTTCTGATAAACTGCAGCATGAACAACGACGTGCGAGTGAACTTCTCATTGCAAACTGAACTGAAGCATCGGGAAACACTCAATACAATATAAAGCGTATACACAGACTATACTACACAGAGCACAGCAGAAAGACATTTGGCAATCAACTTGTAATGTTTCTGCTGGCATGCATGTTCAACGTTTGAACGTTTAAAACAGTGTTGCTGCCGTGCATACTACATATCTTACGGTACTACCTTATGGACGATACTACCGTTTAAAAAATGCGATGGCACCGCGGGTATTTTTAAGCTTTAGTATCGCGATAATACCGTAGTACCGGTGTATCGTGCAACCCTAGCACAAACATCAACACATCTCCACATGAGAAGCGTTTATAAGATGGGGGGGAAGGGCGTGGTCTAAAAATTAAAGATGAAAGATGCAACATAACGCCAGCAGGGGTCACTCATACTTCATTAAATAAATAACAAACACTTAATTCTGCCGAAATACATAATACATTAAACAGTTTTGATGCTATATTATTGATTGTTTATGTTGCTAAGGGTGTTGCTCAGTGATACACAGAACGGTTGGGTGAAGCAGTCATAGCCGTGCTGTATCGTGAATAAAACACAGCAGCTGACCAATCTGAATCGAGGACTGGAACTAACCATTTTATAAACAACAACAACAGCCATCATAAAAGTAGCTAAGCAATTCAGTCAAAAGTACAAAGACAGCGCTCTGATATACAGCATTGAAATTACATTAACAAGATTTTGCCAAAACTATTTTGCTCTGGAACAAATAATAGATTAATGAGATCAAATACTGCCCGTTAGATTTGCCCAAAACGAATTATATCTCATGTTAACCACTATAGAGACATCAGAGCCAGCGGCAAATTCCAGAAGATCTGGCCGAGGTGAGGCGCTCTCTCAGCGGGTTCATGAGCGCAGAACAGCCGCTGAACCGCTGGAGCTCACATCTCCGAAAACGTCGACGCAAATTTTCAAATACACGTTATATTTATTAACAAACCGCATATTTGAAGTCCAAACAGGTACACTCTTGCCTAAAAATCTCTTAAAACTACATTCCGTGACACAAAAACAGTTTTACATGACATACATGACACAAACTGTGAAGCGGTTGGGGGAGCTCTGTTATCACTCTAATATCGCACTCTTATCAGCCAATCAGATTCGAGGACCAGAAAGAACTGTTGTATAAATATATATACACACACACACACACACACAAACAAATGTATGTAAAAAAACATTCTGTGCCTTGTACTTACCTCAGGAATCTCCAAACAGCATATATTTTCTTTCTCCGTTGGCATAACAGCACAGTTTTCACAGGTACACCTACAGATTATTGATAGCAAGTGATTTATTTTAATTTTATTTACAAGACAGCAGTGTGTAACTGACAACGTAAATGTTTCAATTTACAGAAAATGTTGAACGAACAAAGGTCCAACACTCAGCAAACAATGCTTTTTTTTAATAATATAACTGTGGTAAGTACGAGTTCATAAACCTAACTTGTCACATCCAAGACATATAAACCTTATGTAGTACACATTATTGTTTCACATAGTTGGTAAATGTTTTAATTTTGAGTAATAACTTTCTGTAACGTCTTTGGTTACATTAAAATAAAAAGTTAGAACAACCTCACAAATTCCCCAACAACCTTGGGGAAGTCATGGCCTAATGGTTAGAGAGTAACCCAAAGGTTGCGAGTTCGAGTCTCGGGTCTGGCAGGGATTGTAGGTGGGGGGAGTGAATGTACAGCGCTCTCTTCCACCTTCAATACCATGACCGAGGTGCCCTTGAGCAAGGCACCGAACCCCCAACTGCTCCCCGGGCGCCACAGCATAAATGGCTGCCCACTGCTCCAGGTGTGTGTTCACAGTGTGTGTGTGTGTTCACGGCTGTGTGTGTGCACTTAGGATGGGTTAAATGCAGAGCATGGGCACAAATTCCATGTATGGGTAACCATACTTGGCCACATGTCACGTCACTTTCACATAAATTCGAAAGAAACATAATTGACGATAAGGACTTACCATGCTGTCACAGACTGGACCATCCTTGGTGTTTGAGGTGTAGTCAGTTCATCGTCTTGAAATTCGGGATCAGACTCTGGCTCGAACATATATGGTTGAAACGCTCCGGTTGCCATTTCTCCACATTGGCAGTTTTCAAAGCAATTCCCCTCACGTACTGATGGGGGAGTCGAAAGTTAGTTACTAACCAAAACTGTTATCTAGTCATAGCAGTGGGCGTTTACTTCCAAGTCTTCATTGGTCCCACCCATAAAAACAGAGCATTTCTCGAGCCAGCCTCAAAACCAGGGTGGAAAATAGCCTGGTGCGCTGACACAGAACAGCGTACGCTATTTGCGACCGGCGGATATTCTCCAAAATGGTGCTACGCTGACGCTACGGAATCGCAGAAGAGATGAATTGTTGAATAAAGTCGTTATATTAAAAAGTGTTCTCGTCGCTTCATTAAATTCAGATTGAACCACTGATGGCAGATGGACTATTTTGACGATATCTTTCATAATTTTCTGGGCCTTGACAGTGTTATTTAATTGGCAGTCTATTGGTGCTTTTCCACTGCGTGGTACGACTCGGCACGGCTCGGTTCGGCTCGGCTCGGTTTGCGTTTCCACTGCAGTTTAGTAAAGCTTTAGAGTAGGCGGGATTATTCACATGTCGTTACAGTTGTGCACCTCTACTGCCATGACTCCTGAAAAACTTTTTCATTCCGCATCGCTTCAAGCTCTCGCTGGATCCTCTCCTTGGCTATCAATGAGAGGAACGTCTGTATTTCCCCAACAAACAACGAAAAAAAAGGTGCGCTCATTCAAAACAGTTGCGTTCGATCCTTCGCTGGCTGTGCTGATTTAAATCAAGCGGGTCTGTTGTGTCTCGTGCCGCAAGTTCAATGACGCAGTTATAGTGACGATACTCTCCGGCCAATTAGTGATCAGCAGAGTTTACACGTCACGTTTTGGTAATGGTATGGTTAACCTCAACCAAGGTGGTACTGAAGAAAGTACCAGGTACTGTACCCAGTGGAAAACCCCCCAAAAGTGAACCGTACCGAACCGTACCGTGCCATGCAGTGGAAAAGCGCCAAATGGGACAGTCACAAGCCTTTCATCCAAAATATCTTAAATTGTGTTCAGAGGACGAACAAAGCTTTTACGGGATTGGAACGACATGGGGGTAAGTGATTAATGACAAAATATTCATTTTGTGGTGGAGTAACCCTTTAAAACCACCTCAAGCACAGTTTGTTTCATTTGTATTGTTTTATTCTATTGCATTTGTCCTTCGTTTTATTTATTACAAGGAGTTTATTTTATTTTTTTTACTAATATTAGATACCCTAGTATTCTGTGGCATTGAGAATTGGGAAATTTCGCTGGTCTCTAAAATGTAGATGTCATAGCAACCTTATTTACATAACATATATATGATATATCACTGTCTTTAAATAAATCACTCAGAAAAAAGTTTTGGTTATATGGCCCACACTCATAATCACGTTAAATAATCATTATAACAATATTGCCAAAATAATCGTGATTACGATTTTTGCCATAATCGAGCAGCCCTAGTGTCACATGATCATTTAGCTACAGGCACACTAAATATGGTTCTGTATTTGATTTGGCCACTGTAGTAAAGCCATGGTTAGTCACCAGAATTACGAGCCCATTACATAAGGACAAAACCGTACATCTAAAAAGCCGACATAAATAGCAGTAGCATTTACAATAACAGTGTATCTAAAAAGTATTAGACAACTACAAAGAAAAAAACTGAACGTCCTGCAAGAGTCATGCTTGCATAGGATCCTCTTCAGTAATTTTTTTGGGGGTCTGATTCGGGCTCAAATTGATAAGGCAATATTGATGCCTTTGTTGACAATACACCAGAACACATGCATACATGAGTGAAGAAAGACTTTGAGAATGAAACCAACCTGTTTGTTCCTCGGTATCTTCACGTTTGACTCTAAAATCTTCTTCAATCGTCATCTCTTCCCTCTCCTCTTTAATAAACGCCATCTCTGTTTGTTCCTCAGTATCTTCACGTTTGACTCTAAAATCTTCTTCAATCGTCATCTCTTCCCTCTCCTCTTTAATAAACGCCATCTCTGTTTGTTCCTCAGTATCTTCACGTTTGACTCCAAAATCTTCCTCAATTGTCACCTCTTCCCTCTCCTCTTTAATAAACGCCATCTCTGTTTGTTCCTCAGTATCTTCTTGTTTGACAGTAAAATATTCTTCAATCTTCTTCTCTTCACTCTCGACTTTAATAAATGCCATCTTTATAACAGTGACACGTGGATCTCAGTTGCTTCAGCAGGAGTTTTTCTGTGTGTTTAAGATGAGAATAATTAACAGACAGATCTCTGTGTTCGTCTCAATCAGCTCCCTAGTTCAGTAGTCAGCACACTAGTAAGGGAGTCAGTCAGAGGGAGAGTTAATGGACTTAAATTACCTGATTAGACAAAAACACACAAAACTAGCACATTAAAATATTAAAAGAACACAGATCAAACAGACATTTCATATATAGGCATTTATGATTTACATTTATCATGCACTGATTTGTAGATTATGTGTAATAGATTAGACTTTCATGAAAACAGGCAGTTGATTTGTAGAAGCTGTCATTACACACAGGGGCGGATCTAGAAAATTATTGATAGGGTGGCAACACCAAAGCAAGTGTTACGGGGCGAACGAGACGCGAGACGTACGGATCCATGTGCAAAGCTTTATTAAGAGACGTGATCATGAAACAGGCATGGATTCAATAATGGCAAACAGGTACAACACAGGCATGACAAAGAGTAATCCTAGGACAAGCATGGGTCTTCGATCAGCGAACAATATCCAACAGGGCAAGGCAACGAGATAATCCAGGTACACAAGCAACAGTCCAAGCGAGGTGCAAACAGAGTCCGAAACAGCAGGTAAAGGGTTAATCCAAGATACACAGGCAGGAGATCAGGAAACAACAAGGCAACACGAAATGACTAGACTTAGACTAGAACTAGAAACTAGGACTGGAAATGTGAAATGGCTCTGTAGTGTAGCTATCGCTAGAAGAGTGATATACGCTAGACAATACTCTGCAATCTGAAAGAAGAAGTCCAAGGCTTATAAAGCGTGTCAGAATGGATTCAGCTGTGTATGTGTAATCAGTGCATTCAGCTGTGTGTGTGCAATCGGTGCAATGGATCATGGGAACTGTAGTCTGGAGTGACATGTAAAAGTCTGTGTGGTGTGAGAGGCAATGTAAAGAGAGGATAATATCTGGTGGTGACCAATCGGAAGTGCATGGACAGGATTCGTGACAAAGCCGCCCCCCCCAAGGAGCGGCTTCCAGACGCTCCTATACAATCCAGTAGGGCGGAGCAGGGGGAGGGACGGAGGGCCAGGTCCATGTGGAAGTGGAGTGGCCAGGGACCGAGGTAGAGCCGGCAGAGCAGCGCACCAAGGCGGAGAAGGGAACCAGGGCAGAACCAGCAGAGCAGAAAGCAGGGCGGAGCAGACGGAACTGGAGACCACCAGGGTGGAGCAGACGGGACTGGAGCCCACCAGGGCAGAGCAGAAGACCACCAGGCCGGAGCAGACGACCACCACGGCGGAGCAGAAGACCACCAGGCCGGAGCGGACGAAGCAGAAGACCAACATGGCAGAGCCCAAGACCACCAGAGACGGGACAGAAGACCAACAGACTGGAGCAGAAGACCACCAGAGCAGGACATAAGACCACCAGAGCGGAGCAGACGGAACGGAAGACCAACACGGGGAAGCAGACTGATCAGGAAACCATGGCAGAGACAGAGATCTAGGGAGAGCAGAGACAGACAACACAGGCAGTGCATTCATGGTCTCAGGGACCGTGGCAGGGAACACAAAAAAAAAATCATTAATAGGCTCCCTGACTGAAACTGGACAGAATGACAGTTCATAGACAGGGTTACTGACTGAAACGGGACAGGCTGACAGTTCAAATTTGGGTTCATTGACTGAAACTGGACCAACAGACAATTCAAAATCACGCTCTTTGGTTGAAATGGGACAGACATATGGTTCAAAGTTAGACTTCTTGACTGAGACAGGATAGGTAGTAGTGTTGGGCGTTATGGTCATTTTTCCTTGCCACGGGACAAACAAACAAGAACAAAACACACTGTTGAAAAACGGAAAACAAAACGGGGTGAATGGGCGCCGCTTACAATTTGGTCTGGTCTTCTGTCACGATGCACACACGAGGGAGGAACAGGAACACGCAGACGAGGACGTAAACTCAAATAATAATATTTAATGGAGACATCAAGGCAGGACAAGGCATGACTGACATGGACAGGATACACCGGGAAAGTAACGAGTAGACCAGACAAAATCAAACTCAAAAGACAGGACTAATATACACAGGGTAATTAACACATAACGAGACAAACACAGCTGGAACATGATTAACTCATAATGACATGAAACAAGGACAGGAAACAAACCATATATGGACACAAGAGGCGGGAACAGATGACACACACAACAGAACCCTGACATTAACACTAAATGTTGGACAAAAATGAACATGTTAAATATAAAAGTATTTTCAGGTAAGTTCATATTAATCAGGTAAAGTTAAATTAAACGGATAGACAGGCTACATCAGTCATACAGCGCTCCGGACCGCGCGCCCCATGACGAGTCCAGTTTTAGACTGATAACTTATTAACTGCATATTTTTATAATAACATTGATGAAGAATAAGCATCCATGTGTTTTGATAATGTGCTGTAAAGAAAACGAAATGCTGCCAGTGCAGTTTCGTCATGTTCATTCATAGCTCGAAGCTGTTTAAGAAGATGTCTCTTTTTGCAGTATTATCACCCTGCAGTTCAATTTTGATGTGGGCTTAGTTTTAGAGTCCGTTTTTAAAACATTTCCAATGAGGAGGAGAAGCCTAAAGGCCCGGGTATACTTCACTTTCCGCGTTCCGTTCCTTTCTGTCTCACGCACAGCCTCGTCTGCACAGCATTCAAAGTATACTCAGCCGCTGAAGAGTGCGGACGGACGAGCTCAACACATGCGCAGGACCACCAACTTGACTTGCGCGGTCTCAAACAATTGCCTGCACTCGGACGGGGTGCACAACTGTCCGCGAGCCCTCTTGATGACTAAAATGATGCAATGAAGACGGTGCGCGGACGGCCGAAGTATACTTTGGCCTTAATCCTCATTTGCGCGTGTGTGTGAAGTGCGGCGCTGAGGTGAAATAGCGGGGCAATTTGATAGCCCAATAATAATAGGCCGCCTAACAATAATAATAGCCTAATAATGATAATAGTTTATACATTAATAGGAGATTGAGCCTAATATCATCTTGACTATCGACAAAGATATTTGCTATCGTCGATATCTCTGACTATCGTCGATACACGATACTATCGTCACAACCCTAATAGGTAGATAGTTCATTAATGGTCTCTTTGGCAATGACAGGGGTAATGGGACAGACATAGAGTGCATTTATAGTTTCTGAGTTCATGACAGGCAGGGTTAAGTGTTCAAAGGCGGGTTCTTGGGCTGTGGCAAGGCTACTAGAGCCTACAGGGAGCTCGGGAAAGGTTTCTTTTCAAACATATGGTTCAACATCAGACACAATGATTAAATCAGGACCGACAAATGGTTCAAATTCAGATTCCTTGACGGAAACAGGCAGGACAGACAGTTCAAAACCAGACACCATGGCTGGTTCAGCACAGGACGAGAGTTAAGAGATGGCCTCCTTGGCCAGTTCAGAACAGGACAAAAGTTCATAAGCGGCCTCTGTAGCCATGACAGGCCAGGACGAGAGTTCAGGGACAGCCTTTCTGGCTGTGACAGGACAGGCAGAGAGTTCACAGATGGCCTTCATAGCCATGACAGGACAGGACGAGAGTTCAAGGACAGCCCTTCTGGCTGCGACAGGACAGGCAGAGAGTTCACAGATGGCCTTCATAGCCATGACAGGACAGGACGAGAGTTCAAGGACAGCCCTTCTGGCTGCGACAGGACAGGCAGAGAGTTCACAGATGGCCTTCATAGCCATGACAGGACAGGACAAGAGTTCAGGGACAGCCCTTCTGGCTGCGACAGGACAGGCAGAGAGTTCACAGAAGGCCTCCATAGCTGTGACAGGACAGGACGAGGCCTCTATAGCCATGACAGGACAGGAAGGGAGTACATCATAGAGTACCACTGACAACTCTGGAGGTTCTGCAGCAGATGCCACCAGCTCTGGAGGTTCTACAGCAGTCTCATTAGAAAACAAGGAGAGTTCAGTGACAGTCTCTACAACCACGACACGACAGGCTGAGAGTACATTGCTGGATGCCACCACCATACAAGGAGCTGAAGCGAGCACCGCCCTTGAAAAGCTGCTGGATCCTTTTGTGGCCAAGTATTCTGTTACAGAGCCGATGAGACGTACGGATCCATGTGTAAAGATTTTTTAAGAGACGTGATCATGAAACAGGCATGGATTCAATAATGGCAAACAGGTACAACACAGGCATTACAAAGAGTAATCCTAGGACAAGCATGGGTCTTCGATCAGCGAACAATATCCAACAGGGCAAGGCAACGAGATAATCCAGGTACACAAGCAACAGTCCAAGCGAGGTGCAAACAGAGTCCGAAACAGCAGGCAAAGGGTTAATCCAAGATACACAGACAGGAGATCAGGAAACAGGAAAGAACAAGGCAACACGAAATGACTAGACTTAGACTAGAACTAGAAACTAGGACTGGAAACGTGAAATGGCTCTGTAGTGTAGCTATCACTAGAAGAGTGATATACGTTAGACAATACTCTGCAATCTGAAAGAGGAAGTCCAAGGCTTATAAAGCATGTCAGAATGGATTCAGCCGTGTATGTGTAATCAGTGCATTCAGCTGTGTGTGTGCAATTGGTGCAATGGATCATGGGAACTGTAGTCTGGAGTGACATGTAAAAGTCTGTGTGGTGTGAGAGGCAATGTAAAGAGAAGATGACATCTGGTGGTGAGCAAAGGGAAGTGCATGGACAGGATTCGTGATAGCAAGTGTAGTTTTGGGAATTTATGGCCTGACATACACCATTGTGTTCACAAATATTGCATTACCACAAAGTAATCATCTATACATTGTTTTAAAATGAAAAATAAATAACATTTAAATATCCATGGCACCAAGTCAAACACATCAAGAGATTCTAAATGTGTCTGAGCTTGTATCACTAAAGAAGATGAGCAATTTTAATATGAAATGACTACTTGGTGAGTTTAAATAACATTTTAGTGCAAGTTTATGAGCAAACATTTTTTTTTAATTTCCTAACATTAGAAAGAGATATATAAAAACACTGAGACTGGATCAGGGGTGTATTCCAGAAAGCACGGTTAACTTACCATCTGCTAAACCCTGAACTCTCAGTTGATCAATCCAAACCTTTTAAGACATATGATAATGTATTTTTATCATAGAAATATATTATAGAAAATATCTTGTTGCAAACAGAAAAAAAGGTTTGAATGCAGATCCTTGTGTAAGATAACAAAAAATATATAATAAATATATTAGAATAAATAAATCTTGTTATAATAGTGCTTTATATCAATACAACCTAAATATATATATGGGTCATTGACGTATAAGGATTTTCGACAGGCAAATTTTTAAATAGAAAAAATTATAATATATTTTGTAGTTGTTCAAACATTAAGAAGGTTGTGTACACAAATTCATATTCAAATTTTAAATTAAGTGATTTTAGTGTTTTTTAATCTAGATTAATCGGCCATAGCCTTAAAAATGTCATGTGGTGCGACCATGATTTATATTAAAATTAATTAATTTCCTTAACATGCTTAATTTTTTTTAGATGTTCTCAGTAATTAAAGTGTTTAGAAAAAGTATTTGCATTTCTTTTGCGTTTTTGTAAATTATCTCGTATTTTTGTTCTATAATTTCATAGTAGCCTTAATTGTAGTTAGCAGACTTATTTTGTTTTCTGTAAATTGCATAAAACTGATAAAATATTTTAAAAATTCACTTAAGCATACTATAGCAGTGATTCATATTTCATCCACAGAAATTAGATAATTTATTTTTAAGTTAATATAGTTATAGCTATTATTGGTCGCACCACATGACGAGTGGTTTCTCCAAATGACACAAAGACTTAAAATAGTGTTTATTGACATCTTTTCACAGTTGAATCAAGATACCTTCTGATGTTCATGCATGTTTATTCTGTGGTATAAATAGTAAGAGATGATTGGTTCACATGCCGCTTGAACTGAGGTGCTACAGCAATCTGTCACAACATATTAAAGAGCCACAAAACAGTATTTGTTGTTTGAATTTCTTTAAAAATGACAAAATTTGAACTCTGAGACTTTGTTTAATACCGAAGGTAACCTGCTCTGTCTTGTATGTCGACGTGTTGTCAGTGTCTTCTTTGCTCTGTGATGTATTTTTCACTGCATGAGAACGTGATGAAAACATGGCATTAAAGTGCCATGGTTTGTCGGACATAGAAACAGTAACTAAGGGTGCGGGTCTTTGTGAAAGGTCAATTTAGAGTAGTGGAAGGTTGCTGGCTCAGGTTCTGAGATGAAATCATAAACATCTTTCTTACAGCAGAAAATTACATCTGGAGTTTGTGCTTGACTGCAGGGTCAGAATTAACATACTGCCTATGGCGCACGTTTATTTTACTTTGCTTGGCAGTGGAATCTGGTAAAATAGATTAAAATATTTATTAATAAATATATAATAAATTACTAATAAATGCATAATTACCAAACTAAAATTAGATGCTCTAAATTATTATTTTTTACATTTGTTCTCATGCTGTACAAAGATTAAACATAAATCGCCCGAAATGACCCAAATTGCATAAACATATATTCCAAATTATATTAAAATAAAGTATTTTGTGTATATAAACCATTAATTGAATATAAAAGCACCAAAACTGCCAATCTGGGACATATCTATAATGGAAAACACTCACGCACCACATGATATTTGGTCGCACCACATGGTTTGCCACAAATATTTGAGTTACTGTTATTAACAGAGTCTAGCAGCAACTTCACAGCAAGAGCCTAGCAAGCCAAAATATACATGTTTTTTTAAACAAGGTGGCTTCAAGACAAGCCAGCATAATTTTTCTTTCAAACTTTTTAGTCTGGTTATTACAGCTTTTTTTCTTGATTGCTAACACACAATTCATGAAACAATTCTTCATTTTCTCACACCTATAAACGCAATATCAAAACACCAACTTGCACAAACCTCAAACTTCCAGGTCAAAATAAAACATTCTAGTCAAACATCAAACTTTCTTCTGTCTAAATCTGATGATGCACAAAACTTATCAAATAATACACAGACTAATATAATTATCCGATTCACGAACAAATGTGAACTGTGTATTTGACTCACAAAGATCCGGTTCATAAGAGTCGTTTGTCAGAGCATTTGATTCAACTGAATCTCAACTGGTTTTTAAAAAGTTCTGTTACAGTTATTCTATCATTACTTACACGCCAGAGATCAACAGTATAAATTACAGGGAGCGAGATGAGATGCATCTTTACTGTTACTCATCTGTGGATGTGCTTTACTATAAATATAACAATGCTCATTACTGTTATTAGATCAATTATAATACTACATTAAAACATATTTAATTCATTTCAAAGTTCTCTATAAGACTGTCTGAACGGTTAGTATTAATTTAAACACTTTAAAGGATTAAAAACACAAACCTTTCTTCAGCAGAAACACAGATGCAGGAGCGTGGCGCAGACTTATGACGTCACGTCGCCACGCCAAAATAAAAGTCCTGTTCACACAAAACAGAAATCCACATACAGAAAACACATTTAAACTACAATATAAAGGTTTGATTCAAAGGATAAACCACAGATTTAGAAAGCTATCGATATCACAGATTTTTTCAAAAACATCTATTTTCATTTTTAAATTTATTTTTAATTGTTTTTGATTCTTGTTTTATTTTCCGTTGTCTTTTTTACCCCGTTTCTCTTTTAAATTCAGTTATTTTTACTGTAAAGCACTTTGGATCAACTACAGTTGTGTTAAACTAGCTCTATAAATAAAATTTGCCTTGCCTTAATCAAGTGTTAATTGATCGCAAATTATAATACCAACACCAGAGCGTATTCTCAATCATGAACAAAGTCAAGTATCTTGATCTTCATATTACAAAGGACTGGATTCAAACTCATGAAACATTTTCAATTTAATTTAAAGAATAAAAAACAATTAAGTTAAATATTAAGCTTGTGGTTGAAGAGAGATCTAGCCTACTATTTAATTGACTAAAGATTTAAAACTTATGATGTATCTTATTCCATATCAGTTTCTCCACAGAATATAAGGGAAATAAATGAAATCAAGTTTAAACTTTGTTTTGTTAAAGTGTATTTTATCAAAGGACTGTAAAGGATTATGTTGATGGTGGGTTTAAAACAATTGATTTTGGCTCTAAGTGAAAAACTTAAATTAAAATGGTCAAAAATTCTTATCAATGGTAATGAAATCTGGTTTACATTTCCCTTAATTAATTAGTTAATCATTAATAATAAAAAAATGGCATAGCATTTGTATTGAAAAATCTTTTAAGCTCTCAAATTCACAACCAAGTTTTAATTTATTGGAAAATGATTATGAACATAATTTTACTCCTCATAATAGCCCTCTATGGAATTACAGATACATTGTAACACCTAACTTTTTACAACATAGAGGAAAAAAACAAACCTGTCTTCTATAATGAACATATGGTCTGTGTTGACCTTATTGATTTCAATGGTAATGCACTTTTTATGAGCAATTTAGATTTTAATTCACTTTTTGTGCAGTTGAAAGGAACATATTTATCTGATTAGATTATTACATGTTGATTTTCTTTAATTGGCAAAAATATTCAGCTGTTACCCCTCATCTACCCTTATTAAGAGTGAATAGTGTTCAGTGTCTAAACACAAGATGCAGTAACAGTTTACTAGAAACACAGTAACTCAAGAGAGAGATCCATCACAGGGATACAGAAATATATCCCAATCAACTACCCTTCATGAGAAATGTAAACAAACCAAATTTAGCTGAGATTGCACTACGTTTGGGGTCTGCTCAACAAAATTCAAGACCATTAAAGTGTGAATAAGGTTAAAAACGAGAACACAGAGGGGTGTTGTTAGACGTCATGTAGCGCCGCTGTGCTTCAGCCATCCCGAGTTCACGTCCCGGCTCGCGAACCTTTCCCGATCCTCTCTCTCTGCCACTTACTGTCCTATATAAGGCATAAAACACCAAAAATACAATCTAAGGGAAAGCTAGGTCACACAGAGCACATGGGGGATGAAAACACAACAAAACGTCCATGAGTGTGACAATTGCCTTAAGTGTATTGTCTGTGTCATATAACATCGCAGTCAGTGCATTATGCCCAAAGCCAGTCTTTAGTCCTGTTCAGGATGCAGCCTCAGGTGAATCGAAAGTGTGAGTTTTCTTGCCGAATTTCACATGGAGACGGGCCTGGTTACACAGGTTAAAACTTCATGTCTTTCTGATTGTTTGACTTCTTTAAATCCGGCATGTTTCTTCGCTAAAGCTGCACTCGTATCTGGATATAAGCTCAATGACACTCCGCTGTATTTAACATAATGTCGCCTGGCCCAGTGAAGTGCCTTTTCCTTTTCCTGAAATCGGTGGAAGCAGACAATAAATGGTCTTGGAGACTGCCCAGCTCCAGGTTTGGAGCTCAAGTTCAGGAGCATTGTCAAACATGCTCTCTATGGCATCTTTAAGCAGCCCAAATACAAATCCAATGGGGTCTTTTCCGTCCTCACTGCCTTCCGGAATTTAATAATGCATAGGTTAGCCCTTCTGGATCAGGGCTGAGTTTCCTGATAACTCTGTCTCTTAGCACTCTACGAAGACTCTAAAGCATGGCCCTTCCAGGCCACTTTCCTTCAGAGTTTAGCTCTAACCCTAATCAAACACACCAGGGCCCACATTCTTAAAGATTCTAAGAATCCTTTCAGAGAGCTCCTAATTTAGCTTAAAAATGTCTAACTATGAGTCTTAGCTTAAAAGTGATTCAGGACCAATCTGAGAGCAACTCTGAGCGAGGAAGAGACAAACACTGTTATCTTAGTGAGGAGGCGGGGCTAACCCCATTGCTAGCTATGACACAGTGTTTTGAAGACTGTGATTGGTTGGTTGTCCAAGAAGGAAATGAAAGAGCGCTTTTAAGAGTAGAGTTTATTATAAGCCTTCACTTTGAAATTACAGGCGTAATTTTTCCTGTTTTACCATATTCTCTCTCTCTCTCTCTCTCACACACACACACACATTATATTTTTTATTTTTTATTTACCATGCTGTCATACTTAACGTATTTCACAGGAAATGAACAGCGACACAATAAGGTTCTGAAGGTGCTGTAACAGACCCAAATCATCGCTGCTGCATAGCTGCATTTTTCCAGTTGCTAAATATGTTAATGTAGTTAATGTAGTGATTACGTCCATTTCTGGCGCTATGGTATTTCTGCGCGGTGTCAGAGATGTTAGTGTGTCTCTAATAAGATCGTTATAACTGCACAATCTAATGTGTAGCATCTTATTAACTCACTGTCATGCATTGTGTGCAACACATTTCTTCATGTTTGGTTCATTTTCTCCGCTGCTAAAGAAACTCTGAAGCCTCTTAAAAGTCCTCGTTCGTACTCCTAACACTTTCAAACTTTAAGACCTCTTTTAAGGGTTTAGATGCTTTCTGAATTACTTTTTTCTTTACTAGAATCTTTTCTTTAAATTTATGAGGAAACACCCACATTTCTAAGAATTTTCTTAGAATTTTGTTACTAGGAGCAGCTCTTAGCACTAAGATTTTTCATGAATACGGGCCCAGAACCAGCTAATCATTGTCTTCAAGACTACTAGAAGGCTACAGGCAGGTGAGTTTTATCAGGGTTGGATCAAATCTCTGCAGGAAAGTGGCCTGGAAGGGCCACGTTTGCCCATCACTGCTCAAAAGGTATGCCTTTACTAAAGGTGTACCTGTTCTAGGTTTGTTCTCTGAACTATACCTTAGGAGGCTGCTTAAGATATACCTTCTTACGTGCGATGTTATAAGGTGCTGTCCATGGCGGTGGTGCTGAATTGGTTGATATCAGTGGCTCGAGAATCAATTATTCACTCTATGCACGGGCTAGTTCACTACGTTATGTGAGAAAGCAATGTTCTTTATAAAAGAAGAGTTCATTTTAAATAAAGACGAAAAACTCTTTCCTGTTAGAACACAACGAAATTGCAAGAAACTTTTACTTTAATTTTGCAAAATAGATCACGTCAGGGAAGAATACCAATGAAGAAAAAGTATATGCCCAGAGCACCTCCCAGTGGTCACCACATAAAATACAAGGGAAAAAAAATACATGACACACTGCTCAATAATTTAACAGCTTTTAACAAATGAAAGTTGAAATTGCATTTATCAGGACTCATGGGATCTTATAACAATAATTCAAATTGCAAACTACATCCAACCCTGAATGTTTTATATAATTTTGTAATGACTGTGCAAACATGTAACCTCAGGCCCAAACATATCATGCCTCAACCTGCTACACTGGCAGTATGCCTTCACTGTCCTTTGAAAGGGTAATTTATATTATCATAATATATTTGCCATAGTGTCTTCATTCACTCCACAACCAAGGTTGATTGTGCAGCAGCTGTATCACATTATTGGTGTAAATCACTATTTTCTGTAATTGGATGACCTACTCAATAAAGGCACAAGACACAAAACATATAATCAAGAGCTACTTTGGCAGACAAAAAAAGAAAGAAAGAGAAGAGCCCCCAACTTTACACCAACTGAGATGGCCATTCTATAGGATGAAGTGGCACACCACAAAGATAATTTTCAGACAGTCCACAGAGAGAGTGGGAAGTTGTGCGTAAAAAGTGGCATGATTTTGCCAGTGCAGCCAAAGCGAGAGGTGCTGCAGTCCGGAGAGACCGGGCAAGAACAGCTTTGTGCCTGCACTCACCCCCGACGAGGAAAAGGCCCTGGCAATCCTTGGAGAAGCAGCCTCACAGGGAATTTCGGGGGTATAGATCTGAGAGCAGGTGTGGATACCACTCTTTCACAACTTTCACTTTTCACTTTCACTCCATGCTCTCAGAGCACACCATCCTTGATTCCATGCACCCCCATGCCCTCTTCCCCCGCCAGTAGTGGTTGGATTCTCCAGCACCGGCGTCACCACAAGTCTGTACCTTCATTGGCCTCCACTGAGGTCGCTCAGTACCAGCAATCCGGGAGTGGCTCCAGAAGCGTCCTTCTATCCGATGTAACTGCAGTGAAGAGCTGGTGGAGCTTGAAAAGGAGAAGCTGGAAGTGCTGCAGGGGATCGAGCAGGGGTTACAAGAGGCCAACAACCTTGCCTGGTTCATGCTGGAGGTGAAGAAGGTGGAGCTCCAGATTCTGGAAAAGCGTTTTTTGCAGTCAAGTTTCATGTCTGGTTATTTCTACCTGCTGTTCTACACGGAGTGTGTGGGATGTACCTCTTCGCTGCCGTTGGATTCAGCCTATTGTCCCCAGCTCCCTCGACTCGACTACATTGTGTCTGCTTCCACGGATTCGCCAGGACGGAGTGCACCCTCAGATTCTACGCCCGCTAAACAGGGGATCTCAAACAGAGAGTGATCCACCTCCGCTCAGGATGGCACTGCTCAATGTGCGGTCTCTGGTAAATAAGATCTTTATTTTACATGACTTCTTCATTTCACGGAGTCTGGATTTTCTGTTTATGACCGAAACATGGACAAAAGAGGGGGACTTAAGTCCTTTCTCCGAACTTGTTCCTCAAAACTGCTCATTTCTTAATACTTCGCGATCCTCTGGTCGTGGGGGAGGTTTGGCCGTTGTTTTTAAAAACTCTTTCTATGGCCGCATTATTCCGTCTGAAGTTTATAAGAGTTTTGAGGCTCAAATGTCTCTAATGGACTTGGCAAATCCAGTCCTGTGTGTTGTTATTTACCGACCCCCTCAGTTTAATAATGCTTTTTTGAGTGAGTTTGCTGATTTTTTGGGAAATGTAGTAACTATGTATGATCAAATTTTATTACTTGGTGATTTTAATATTCACATCTGCTGTCCCGGTAAGCCGCTATCTAAGGATTTCTGTAATCTTATGGATTCCTTTAGTTTTTCTCAATGGGTGCAATGTCCCACGCACATCCATGGTCACATTTTGGACCTGGTATTCTCCCATGGTTTTTCCATTACGGACATGGAGATTGGAGACTCAGGCTTCTCTGATCACAAATTTCTGACTTTCACCACTGCCCTCCCTCGTCGATCTAGTACTTCATCTGCTCTGACCCGTTGGGTTCGCTATTTTTCCCCTACAGCCTCTGATGATTTTGCTACTGCTTATAAGGCAGCTGATGATTTGTCAGTTACAAATTGGTCTCTAGAAAGTTTTGACACTAATACATATTTTAATCTTTTTAATAACACCTGTTTGAATATTGTCAATAACATTGCTCCTTTGAAGATTAAACGCTCCATCAGGAAATCTGTTCCTTGGTTTAATGACTCTATTCGCTAACTCCGACAAAACTGCAGACGAGCAGAACACAAATGGCGTGTGGACAGGCTGCAGGTATCTTATGACATTCGAAGGGAGTCCCTTTCCATTTTTAAGAAAGCTGTCAAGTCTGCAAAATTTAAATTTCTTTCAGAGATTATTTCTAAAAATCACCATAGACCAAGAGTTTTATTCTCAACTATAGATGCTGTCTTAAACCCAGCTGTTGATGTTTTCCCTGATGTGTCTGTTTTCTTATGCGAAAACTTTGCGGCCTTTTTTGTCGAGAAGATAGCAAAGTCAAGACCACAATCATCGGCAGCTCTTCATATTTTCCCTGAAATAACCAGGCGCTCTTCTACTTGGAACATGTTTAGTACATGTTTAGTTTAATTTCCCTTCAAACCTGTAAAGACATTATTGATCATCTGAAACCTACTTTTTGTCCGTATGACAGTATTCCATCACACTTTTTTAAGCAAATTGTTGATACTATAGGGCCTGATCTCGTGTTCTTTATCAATATGTGTCTGAGCACTGGCACGGTCCCTGACTGCCTAAAACATGCTTCCGTTACTCCTCTTTTGAGGAAACCAAATCTTGATGTGTCTGACTTGGTTAATTTTAGACCAATTTCTAATCTCCCTTTTATCTCAAAAATATTGGAAAAGGTTGTATTCACTCAACTACACTCTTTTCTTGATTTTAAGTCATTATATGATACTTCTCAGTCTGGATTTAGAAAACTATACAGTACTGAATCTGCTTTACTGAAAGTTACTAATGACATTATGCTGGCTACAGATAATGGGAGTGCTGTTGCTCTGGTCCTTTTAGATCTCAGCTCAGCATTTGACATGGTTGATCATTCTATTCTTATCTCCCGTCTGGAAAATCTTTTAGGCTTTCAGGGTACCGTTCTGAATTGGTTCCAGTCTTTTTTAACTAATAGGATGTTCTCTGTCTGTATTGGAAAATACACTTCCTCAACCGCACATCTTTCTTGTGGTGTTCCGCAGGGTTCTATTCTGGCACCAACATTATTCTCTTTATACTTACTGCCATTGGGTTCCATCTTTTCAAAATATGGAGTATCATTCCACCTATACGCTGATGACACCCAATTATACATCCCTTTTAAACATAATGATTCAAGGTCCATAGAGGTTCTGCTAGCTTGTTTCCATGAAGTGAAAATTTGGCTTTCACACAATTTTTTAGCCTTAAATGAGAATAAAACCGAAGTTATACTGTTTGGTCCAAGTGATTCTTATGACTTTGGTGACCTGGACCTTGGCAACTTAAGCCCTCATGTTACTCCATGTGCAAAAAATCTAGGTGTGTTGTTCGATTCAGGTCTCAAGTTTGATAAACAAATTAATTCTGTTGTCAAATCCTGCTTTTATCATTTAAGACGTCTTGCAAAAGTCAAACCTGTTCTTTCTTTAAAGAACTTTGAAATAGTTATTCACGCATTTGTTACACTTTCAAGAAGGATGCGATGTCCGTTCTTATGGCAACACATTTATTTTCTGTTAAAACAACATGAAAAACACAGGTTAAACAAGGAACTCTTTCCGTTGCGTGTACACCGACACTCATCACATACTGAATGTTATTTCTGTTCTATTAGTCAGCTATCTTAACAGAGTATCATAAACAATAACATGTCTTATTGTGCAAATGTTTATGCAGATACATGGCACTGGACACATTACTCTTTAAAACACACTCAATTCTCAAGAAATATCTGCTGTAAACTCATAAACATCATCACCAAATAGATCTGAATGTGTTCTGTACCCACTCGCACACAGCGTAAAGTAGTATGACAAATAACATTTAAACATCACAAACCCACTATAACATGAATACGAGTGAGTAATGCAAACTCTATAAACATAACTATGAGAATGACTAATTATTGTATATCTATATTACTCCAGCATTGATAACTGTATGAAGCTGTATCAATACTCTTTTTAATCACCATTTTAATTGTTTTTAATCACAGCTTTTAACCTTCTATGAAATATGCTAATGAACTGACTTTATTTCATAAACTAGATCTTCACCAAACACCAATTACTATGTTTTCCATAACAATATGACAAAATGATTAATAAAAGCATTTTACCACTGAATCTGACTGGAATTCTGATTAACTGTACTTCACTAATGTTCTTTCCAATGTAATGGCTGACAGAGTGACGTTAAATGAAGTTTTATCGTTTATCATAGACACGTGTGCTTTCTTAACTCAGGCTGTAGGTCACTACACACGACTAATCAATGTTCGTACACATCTATTTAATTCATCATTTTGCAGTCTTATCTCCACTATATGTAATTTTAGACACTTACTTCTCACTTTGCTCGTGCTGAAAGTTACTAGACTTTCTTGGAGTTGATAACACTCTCATCCGCCATTTTATGTAGGACACTCAATCACGGTTAAAGTCAACATTTCTTAATGTCTCAGGCCCGAAATTCGACTCTACAGGAACACAATATTCTGTTGGGCATCACTACAGTAATGATTATTGTCAGCTTACCTGTTAAAACAACATGAAAAACACAGGTTAAACAAGGAACGCTTTCCGTTGCGTGTACATCGACACTCATCACATACTGAATGTTATTTCTGTTCTATTAGTCAGCTACTGATACGTAGTAAGGCTTGGGTGCCCCCTGCTGGCGAACCTGAGTTTAACAAGAACAAGTTTATGCAGAACACCGTGCAATCCAGTAATGCAAGTTAATGACAAAATAATTTCCACTGTTCCCAGACAACAGTCATGACAAAGTTTAAAATTTGAAAGGGCATTTTTTTTAAATCTGTCTTTCTTAAATACTCAAGGCTACACATTTGTTACTTCACGCCTTGATTACTGCAATTCACTCTATTATGGAGCAAATCAATCATCTATCAGTCGTCTTCAAATGGTACAAAATTCTGCAGCTAGGCTGCTGACTGGCAGGAGAAAATTCGATCGTATTTCTCCCATTTTAACCTCTCTGCATTGGCTTCCAGTAAAACTGAGAATAGAATTTAAAATTCTTGTCTTTGTTTTTAAAGCATTACACGGCCTAGCACCAACGTATCTCTCTGACATGTTACAGTATCATAATCCTTCTAGATTACTTAGATCAGGCAGCCTTGGATTGCTCTCTGTTTGTAGATCTAGGTTAAAACATCGTGGAGACCGAGCTTTTGCGACAGTAGGCCCTAAACTCTGGAATAGCCTACCGGTATCAATCCGAATGGTTTCATCACTTTCCTCTTTCAAATCAAAACTTAAAACTCATTTTCTTAGCGTGGGTTTCTAATCTTTTATTCTAGTGTTTATGTTTGTTGTTTGAGAGACTGTAATTTGTATTTTTATTTGATGACTCTGATCTGTACAGCACTTTGGTCAACCCTGGGTTGTTTTTAAATGTGCTTTATAAATAAAAAATGAATGAATGAATGAATGAATGTCGAACCATTTCCTTTTAACTCCCGGGACTGTTTGATTAACAAATGAAACTGAATTACAGCATCTGTAATGAGCTGCTGTAAAGTCAGCAATCCTTCACTCCCAAATTCTTTTAGATCACGGGTCTCCATTATCAAAATGAATGTGCTCCTCCGAATTATCTTTGTAAGCTCTATGCTGCCCTGTCTCAATGTTTGGGATAGGTTACAGAGCATAGTTACTTCCTCATCTTAAGCTCTCCACAATGCAAATAAATAGAACAGCTGGTGGCCTTTCACTCCCCAATTTTAAGCTGTATCATTGGGCTTTTACATTGTGTCCCTTGGTTATGTAGGGTTTAATTTACTTATCTGTGTTTTTTTTTTTTATTGCTGTTGTGTCTACCACTTACTGTCATATGGCTGATTGTTTGTCCATATGTTTTTGTATCTTTAAAAGAGAATAAAATTTGATTAAAAAGAGAAATTGTCAGGAATTTGGGATGTGGGTGGGAAATCATTCCACCAGCCAAGAATGGTGAACAAAAATGTCCTGGAAAGTGATTTTGTACCTCTCTGTGATGGTACTACGAAGCGTCACTCTCTTGTAGATCTCAGGCTTCTGGAGGGGATGTATATTCTTAATATTGAGTGGAAGTAGGAGGGTGCTGAGCCTGTGGCTGTTCTATATGCAAGCATCAAGTCTTGAACTTGATGTGAGCTTCAACTAGTAACCAGTGCAGGGAGATAAAGAGAGGTGTGACAGGTCCTGGACAAGAAGTTGTGCAGCATGCTCCATTAGGAAGGGCCTGATCTTTCTGATGTTATGCAATGCAAACCTGCATGATCGAGTGGTTTTTGCAATGTGGTCTTTGAAAGTCAGCTGGTCATCAAAGATTTTACCAAGATTTTTGACTGAACTTGATGGGGTAATTGTTGATGGACCTAGCTGGATGGGGGAATCATGCTGTAGTCGGAGTGGCAGGGAAGACGAGAAGCTTGATCTTTGCCAGGTTGAGCTGTAGGTGATGTTCTTTCATCCATGCCGAGATGTCCGCCAGGCAGCCTGAGATCCATGCAGCTACGATCTGCAGCGATCATCTGGGTGAACTGAAGGATAGAGCTGTGTGTCATCATACCAGTGTGCCTGTACGATGGGACCCAGTGATGTAGTGTATGTGGAGAAGAGGAGGGGTCCAAGAACTGATCCCTGAGGAACTCCAGTGATGTGCTTTGGATACCTACCCTCCCCTGGCCACCCTTAAAGACCTGCCGGTGAGATAGGATTCAAACCAGTGAAGTGGAATCCCTGTGATGCCCAGTGAGGAGAGGGTGGACAGGAGGATCTGATGATTCACAGTATTGAAGGCGACAGATATATCCAGCAGAATGAGAACTGATGATTTGGAATCAGCTTTCGCAATCCGCTGGGCTTCAGTGACAGACAGTAATGCAGTCTCAGTTGAATGGCCACTTCTGAAACCTGATTGGTTATCGGTTAATTTTAAGATTTTAAATGACATTTATCCTCTTGTTGACTTTCTAAGTCTGCTGTTTACTGCAAAATAACTGTTTTGCAGTAATTATATTGAAATGACTGATCATCTTTCAGAAATAAGTGTGTGTCAAGGAGGCTTTAGAGTGGATTAATGTATCGATGTGTCTTTGATAAAAAGCAAATGTATTATTTGGATGTTATTTTTATGTTATCACTATGTATTAATTCTTTATACATAAAGCAAAATTTACTAAGACCCAACAAATTTAAGTAAACTGGAGATAATTTCCACAGTCAATACTGATGAATATACATCAACTGTTACGGCCTATATCAGCACATACATAGAAAATACCATACAACAGAAGACCATCTACACATATCCAAATCAGAAACCACCAGTTACTGCTCAGGCCCGCTACAGTCTTCATGCCCGCTCTTTGGCTTTCAAGTCTAGTGATCCTGAAGCTTACAAATAGACAAGATATAATGTTCATAGGAGCACTGAAGCTGCAAAAACATCATACAGACAGAAACTGGAAAATCTACCACTGGAAAATCTACCACTGGAAAATGTGGCAAGTCCTAACACACTTCACAAAGTACAAAGTCCAGAAATTTTACTACAGAGCCCTGGACAATGCTGGAAATGACTCCTGATGAGATGGAACAGACTCTTACACTAACCCTTACACAGGTTTACAAGTCACTGAGTAGAGCAAACCTCCAAAATGTAGGCCCAGGTAACATCCCAGAACACATCCTCAAGCAAGAAAGTCCTAAACACCTAAGATGGCATGAGGGTGAGTAAATCTTGGGGTATTTTTCATTTTTGGGTGAACTATATCTTTATTTCATGGCAAAATATGTCTGTATAGTATAGTTTGTTTCTTATGGCCTGTGCTTTTGCATGTGGCAAACTTCCCTTGACTGGATCATTAACATTCTTTTTGCACTGCAAACTGTCTTATATCTGTAATGTGTCTCTGTTAACTCCAAAGTGTACTTGGGGTGAGGAGTATTTGTTATTATTTGTTAAACAATCTGTTTAATCTGTTAAATTGCTACAATGACTAAAATTTTCTGAACAGGATATGTGATATTTTCTTATCCTTATCAAAAAGTTTACAACCTCTTTTACTCTTTGTAAAAGTTATGTGTGAGTCTATCAGTTGTCCTAATTGTGAAAAGATGGATCTCAAAACCATACAGTCAGTGTTGTAAAGGATTCATATATGCGGATGCTGAAAAACCAAAAGATGTGCAGGACCTGGAGGATTTTTCTGAAGAACAGTGGACAGTTTAACAGCTCAGGACAAACAAGAGACTCGTGAACATCTCATGAAAATCATTTGTAATCCAGGTCAACAAGGTAGAAACTTTTTACACAGTTTTGTGAATGTAGTGTCTTTATTGAACACATGCCATTAAATCAGTTCAAAAGTTTTCAAGAAACGTTTTCTTGCCTCTGTATATGTTGACACAAACAATACCAACATCCTCTGAGCTTGCCTATTTTGTGTGGAAAGTACTTTCGGGGACAGTCCTGGTGTTTTATCCCAAGAAACTTCTTTGTTTTACAGCACATTCAAAACACCCCACAAAGACATTGCAAATAAGCTTAGCAACACCTATAAATCATTTAAATTATAGGGCGACTACCTAAACTGCTAAAAACAATCATAGTATAGCAAAGAAGATGGGCAGGTGTTCTCACTAGGGCTGCGATGATAAATCAATGCAGAATCGATTTGTGTAACGACTGAGATCTTCCGAATGCATCTCGATTCTCTCTGGAATCGATTCTGATCTTAGATTTTAACAGCAGATGGCGCTCTAATGTAGTTTTTATCCACACACTCAAATGCTCATGAAGAAGAATGCTGAAGGGAGCTTGTGCGTTCGGCTGAGTCATGTAATTTCACTTTGTCTCAAAATGCTTTTATGACGCAAGATTAATGTAAACATCCCACTGAACAACTTTAACCTTTTCTAATTTTATGAATGATTATTTTAGGTTCAAGTGTGTGCAAGGATTTGGAAACAAGCAGAGTAACTGTTTCTAAAGAATGCAGTGCCATCTGCTGTTCAAAACTAAGCTCTGAATCGACTCAAGAAAGAATCGTGATGTATTCAGAAAATCTCAGAATCTATGCTGAATCATTTCTCGATTCGCGATGCATCGATTTATTTTCCCAGCCCTAGTTCTCACTGCGGTAAAAATGGTCAAAGGAAAACAAAAATACTCAAAGGTAAAGTATAAAGAGATGTAGGATATAACTGACACAATAATACAAATAAAAGAAGTGGTCATGAGGTGGAAATCAGATGAAGCTCACATTCAGCTGCTTATTTCAAACGGATATGCATTTTCCATTGTCATATTCTTTAACAAAGAACAAAAACAGGCTCCCACATTTACAACCTCAAATCAGAAAAAGTTGGGACAGTATGGAAAACGCAAAAAAAGAAAGTAGTGATTTCTAAATTTACTTTGACTTGTATTTCATTGCAGACAATATGAACACAAAATATTTCATGTTTTGTCTGGTCAACTTCATGTCATTTGTAAATATACATCCTTTCCTGTCATTCAGACCTGCAACACATTCCAAAAAAAGTTGGGACAGTAAAGCATTTACCACTTTGTAATGTTGCCATTCCTTTTCACAACACTTAAAAGACGTTTAGGGACTGAAGACACCAAGTGATGAAGTGTTTCAGGTGTAATTTTGTCCCATTCTTCCTGCAAACAAGTCTTAAGGTGGGCAACATTACGGGGTCTTCGTTGTCGCATTTTGCGCTTCAAAATGCGCCACACATTCTCTATTGGAGACAGGTCGGGACTGCAGGCAGGCCAGTCAAGTACCCGTACCCTCTTCCTCCGCAGCCAGGACTTTGTAATGTGTGCAGAATGTGGTTTTGCATTGACTTGTTGAAATATGCATGGACGTCCCTGGAAAAGATGTCTTCTTGAAGGCAGCATATTGTGCTCCAAAATCTCTATGTACTTTTCAGCATTAATGGTGCCATCACAGAAGTGCAAGTTACCTTTGCCAAGGGCACTGACACAACCCCATACCATGACAGACCCTGGCTTTTGGACTTGTTGCTGGTAACAGTCTGGATGATCCTTTTCTTCTTTGGTCCGGAGCACACGGCGTCCATTCCTCCCAATAATCCTGAAATACTGATTCATCTGACCACAGTACACGTTTCCACTGTGTGATGGTCCATCCCAGATGCCTCCGAGCCCAGAGAAGTCGACGGCGCTTCTGGACACTGTTAACATAGGGCTTCCTTTTGGCACAGTACAGTTTTAACTGGCATTTGTGGATGTAACTACGTATTGTGGTACTTGACAAAGGTTTGCCAAATTAGTCCTGAGCCCATGTGGTGATATCGCTTATAGATGAACGACGATTCTTGATGCAGTGCCGCCTGAGGGATCGGAGATCACAGTTGTTCAGCTTAGGCTTGCGCCCTTGTCCTTTACGCACTGAAATTCCTCCAGATTTCTTGAATCTTTTAATTATGTTATGCACTGTTGAAGGTGAAATATCCAAATCTCTTCCTATCTTTCTTTGAGGAACATTGTTTTTAAACATTTCAATAATTTTCTCATGTATTTGTTGGCAAACTGGCGATCCTCGGCCCATCTTTGCTCCTAAAGGACTAGACCTTTCTTGGATGCTGCTTTTGTACCAAATCATAATTACAATCACCTGTTGACATCAACTGTTTCAAATCACATCATTATTTAACCAATTTACCTCATTACTAGCCCTAAATTGCTCCTGTCCCAACTTTTTTTGGAATGTGTTGCAGGTCTGAATGACAGGAAAGGATGTATATTTACAAATGACATGAAGTTGACCAGACAAAACATGAAATATTTTGTGTTCATATTGTCTGCAATGAAATACAAGTCAAAGTAAATTTAGAAATCACTACTTTCTTTTTTTATTTGCATTTTCCATACTGTCCCAACTTTTTCTGATTTGGGGTTGTACATGACTTTGCATATGCATGTATAAGTGTGATGATTTTATTGCATTGATCGTTCTCCAGAGTGAATGTGCAGATGATTGCTGAAATTACTTTTATAAACCTTGTCACACTAAGGAAAACGATGAATTATTTCCAGATTGAGTTTGCAAATTATGTTTCTGGCTTATGTGATATGGCAAACTCATGTCACACTGATGACACTTGTAAGGCTTCTCTCCGGTGTGAAATCTCATGTGATCCTCCAGCTTTTCTCTGTTTGTGAAACTCATTCCAAATTGATGGCACATGTAAGGCTTCTCCCCGATGTGAATTTTTACATGATTCTCAAGGTGACTCCTGTCTGTGAAACTCGTTTCACACTGATGACATAAACAGTCCTCTCCTGAGTGAATCCTCATGTGATGATTAAAGTGTGCTTTATATGTTTGATTGCACTTACTGGTAATTAGAATAATTTGCGCCTCAGCTAAAAACGAGCCTGTGTGATTGTACGAAGTGTTTACTTTCGTATCCAGCAATTAGCAGTCCTTTAAGGTTATTGGCTGTGCTGAGCAGAAGCCGGCCTCAGCTGTTTTCACTCTAGTCTCCTAGACTGTATTTATTTGATGTCAGAGCGCTGACACGGAAGCGTCTGCGGAAGCGTTCAGCCGTCGTGCTCAGCCTCCTCGTGTGAAGACCAACGAGTGTAAAGATGGAACGACTTTTCCTGCGCGACTTCAACCGAGCAACGATACCGAGCACACACTTAAGTATCATTTCTATCTTCCCGCACACACTCTCCTTCCCTATCCTCTATCCCTCCACCTCTA
The DNA here is from genome assembly GCA_027422415.1 of Schizothorax lantsangensis. Classification (NCBI taxonomy): domain Eukaryota; kingdom Metazoa; phylum Chordata; class Actinopteri; order Cypriniformes; family Cyprinidae; genus Schizothorax; species Schizothorax lantsangensis. The sequence goes on from CM049854.1 coordinate 415,656, forward strand.
TCATGTGTTTCCAAACCATTCCAGTTCTCTCTCAACCACCCTCTAAAAACACACGCAGACGGCAACATAATCCTGCTAACCTGCGCCCGATCGCTACATCTTCTACTACACCTCTTTCTTTCTCTGTGGGTCTTTGGAATTGCCAGTCAGCTGTCAACAAAGCGGACTTCATTTCTGCTTTTTCCTTACAATCCACTATCAGCATCTTGGGCTTGACTGAGACCTGGATTCGTCCAGAAGACTCAGCTACCCCGGCTGCTCTCTCTCACAATTTCTCTTTCTCTCACACCCCAAGGCAAGTTGGCCGGGGTGGGGGCACTGGTCTGCTCATTTCAAACAATTGGAAATACTCAACCCACTCTCCCCTAGGCAATCACAACTCATTTGAATCTCATGCGATTACTGTAACAGCTCCTATAAAACTCCAGATAGTAGGAATCTACCGTCCCCCTGGCCAAATTCTAGCCACCTTCCTAGAGGAGCTGGACTGCCTCTTTCATGGAGGATGGCACTCCACTCTTAGTCTTTGGCGATTTCAACATTCACCTAGACAGGCCTTATGCTACAGACTTCCATTCACTCCTAGCTTCATTTGATCTCAAACGCCTTACCACTACTAGCACGCACAAATCAGGCAACCAACTTGATTTAATTTGCACACGCAACTGTACTACAGATAACATTCTGGTACAACCACTACATATCTCTGACCATTTCTTCATTACATTTACCTTACATTTTGCTACCCGGGTGCCACCAGCTCCCTTACCGGTTATTTTCAGACGTAATCTACGCTCCCTTTCCCCAACCCTTCTTTCCTCTGTAGTATCCTCCTCTCTTCCCTCACCTACCCATTTCACATCTCTGGATGTGAATGCAGCTACTGACACTTTATGCTCTACCTTAACCTCTTATCTAGACGACATTTGTCCTCTCTCCTCCAGGCCAGCACGGGCTGCCCCTTCTAACCCCTGGTTATCCGATGTTCTTCGTGAGCATCGGACCAAACTCAGAGCGGCAGAGAGAAAATGGCGCAAATCAAACGATCCGTCGGACCTGACTAGGTATCAGTCTTTGCTTTCATCTTTCTCTACTGAAGTCCACACTGCCAAATCCTCACATTTCCACAAAAAGATCAACAGCGCTCCAGACATGCGTAATCTCTTCAGAACATTTAATTCTCTCCTCTGTCCCCCTCCTCCACCTCCCACCACTTCTATAACAGCTGATGACTTTGCCACTTTTTTCACAGACAAAACTAGAACAATCAGTAACCAGTTCTCACCTCCACACACACAGGACCTCCAACCAACCACATGTACTGCTCAAACTCCCATTTTCTCCTTCTGTCCCCTCACCGAGGCGGAAGTATCCAAACTTCTCCTCTCCAGCCATCCTACAACATGTCCTCTTGACCCAATCCCCTCTCACCTTCTCCAAGCAATCTCTCCCACACTCTTACCGGCACTCACACTCATTATCAACACATCTCTCCACACTGGCATCTTCCCCACAGCGTTCAAGCAGGCCCGGGTAACCCCACTGCTCAAAAAAACTACATTAAACACTTCTCTTTTAGAAAACTACAGACCTGTCTCTCTCCTTCCATTCGTAGCGAAAACACTCGAACGAGTTGTCTTCAACCAGCTCTCACTGTTTCTTTCACAGTACAACAAACTGGATGCTAAACAGTCAGGTGTCAGGAGTGGCCATTCAACAGAGACTGCGCTACTCTCTGTCACTGAAGCTCTGCGAGTCGCAAAGGCTGATTCCAAATCATCAGTCCTCATTCTGCTGGATCTTTCTGCTGCTTTTGACACTGTCAATCATGAGATCCTCCTGTCCACCCTCTCATCGCTGGGCATCACTGGGATTCCACTTCGCTGGTTTGAATCCTATCTCACCGGTAGGTCTTTAAGGGTGGCCTGGGGAGGGGAGGTATCCAAAGCACATCAACTGGTCACTGGGGTTCCTCAGGGATCGGTTCTTGGACCCCTCCTTTTCTCCACATACACTACATCACTGGGACCCCATCATACAGGCACATGGCTTCTCCTACCATTGCTACGCCGATGACACACAGCTCTATCTCTCTTTTCAACCAGATGATCCAACGGTAGCTGCACGGATCTCAGGCTGCCTGGCGGACATCTCGGCATGGATGAAAGAACATCACCTACAGCTCAACCTGGCAAAGACTGAGCTTCTTGTCGTCCCTGCCACTCCGACTCTACAGCATGACTTCTCGATTCAGTTAGGCACATCAATAATTACCCCTCCAACTTTAGTCAGAAATCTTGGTGTAATCTTTGATGACCAGCTGACCTTCAAAGAGCACATTGCAAAGACTGCTCGATCTTGCAGGTTTGCACTACACAACATCAGAAAAATCAGGCCCTTCCTGACAGAGCATGCTGCACAACTTCTTGTCCAGGCCCTTGTCGTTTCTAGGCTGGACTACTGCAATGCTCTTCTGGCTGGTCTTCCATCAAACACAATCAAACCTCTACAAATGATTCAGAATGCAGCGGCATGACTGGTCTTCAATGAGCCCAAAAGAACCCATGTTACACCTCTCTTCATCTCATTGCACTGGCTACCAGTGGCAGCTCACATCAAGTTCAAGACACTGATGCTTCCATACAGAACGACCACAGGCTCAGCACTACTTCCACTCACTATTACGAATCTACATCCCCTCCAGAAGTCTGAGATCTGCTAGTGAGCGACGCCTTGTGGTACCATCACAGAGAGGCTCAAAATCACTCTCCAGAACATTCTCATTCACCATTCCTGGATGGTGGAATAATCTTCCCACCCCTATCCGGAATGCTGGATCCCTGTCAATCTTCAAGCAACAACTGAAAATTCATCTCTTTCGGCACTACTTGACTTCATCCTAAACTGGTTCTTAAATTAAAAAAAACTTTAAAAAAAAAAACAAAAAAAACTTTCCCTTTATCTTTCTCTCCTTCCCTTGCTAGCTTGTACTTATTTGAACAATGACTGAGACTTGGTGTTATGAGCACTTCCTCTGTCTGATTGCCTCTTCAAGATGAATCTCTTTATGTATTCCCCAATTGTAAGTCGCTTTGGATAAAAGCGTCTGCCAAATGACTAAATGTAAAATGTAAATGTTATATTTGAAACTCTTTCCACACTGATCACAAGCAAATGGATCCTCTCCAGTGTGAATTCTCATGTGAGTCTTAAAGGTGCCATAGAATGAAAAACAGTATTTACCTTGGCATAGTTGAATAATAAGAGTTCTGTACATGGAAATTACATACCGTGAGCCTCAAACACCATTGTTTCCTCCTTCTTATGTAAATCTCATGAATGCAAAAGACCACTGAAAAATAGGCAAATCAGAACATAACACTGACTGTGACATAATAGTTGGGATCACTAATAGTTACGCCTCCAACATTTGCATATACCTGCCCATGTTCTAGTCCAGTCGCCAGCCGAATCATCAGAAGTTCTGCAGGTATTGTTTAGAAACAAGCGAGGACAACAGCAAAAATGGCTGATCATGGAAATAAATGTTATGTTCCAGGCTGTGCAGGGGATGTGAAGTGCAGGGATGGGTTGGTGTCTGTATTCTGAAAGGAACAGAAAGCAAATAACGCGCTCTAATAAAATAACGCGAACCACTGAAGGGACATGGTTAGCTTCTTGCTAACGGTAGCCTGTTACATTTCAGTACATAAGATTTCACTTACCACATAAACAGAGTAAGGAGAGATGACTGAGGATGATGGCAAATGATTTACAGATCCTGAGCACCACTGACAAGCATCTGATCTTGTAAAATGTGTGGTAAGTACTGCCGCTGTATATTACACAGAGTTTGTGCGATTGCGAATCTCGAAAGTGAAGTGATCATGCATTCAAAAGCAGTTTCCATGCCCCGCATATTAATAGCGGCTCCCTGATGCCCGCATTTTATATCCAGTATAATTAACCAACTATATAACTGCAAGAAAGTATTGAAATATATATTTTCCCTGTGTTTCCTTCCTGCTGTGTGAGCTACTGAAATGACCCGCACTGTGAAACAGCCAATCAGAGCAGAGCTCAACTTTGAGCCGCACTGTGAAACAGCCAATCATTATAGGGTGTAGCAAATTAGCTTAAAAGGGAATTGTATATAAATAATTGCAATTAATTATGATTAATTACAATTATTTATATCGGATGCCAGTAATAACTGTAGCAGAATTAAATTGCCATCAACTGATCTGTCCGTCCAGCGAACATTCAGAGTAAGTTCATATCAACTCTTACGCCGGTTTCACACTGTAGGCGTAAGCAGGGCGTATTTTTTCCGGCGCCCATGTTAACGGATGAGAGCGTTCACACAGCACGCAGGGGCGGCGCGGCAGCGCGTAGCAGGAGCGGCAGTGCCGCGATCGTTTCGGCGCCGAGTCTATTTTTGCTGCGCCGCTTACGCTGAATTAAAGTCACAGTGCATTGTTCTTGATAAAAATTTACCCGATTAACATTAAAAATAACAAATTTGACCACAAAATCATGTAAGTGATGCGTTTCGTGTTTCTCAATCACCATATGAAGAAAAAAAATGCACGAAAACACCACTTCCACGAGTTTTTGCCCAAACTTCAAAGGTTTGTTAAATAATAAAACTAGAGGCATTTGTTAGTTTTAATATTACTTTTTCAATTCAATTATTCAATCCAATTACACTTTATTGTTGGAATTCGTTCTAAAATATGTCTTGGATCTCACGACAGCGTGTCTCACATCAATTCACATTAATAATTACTAAACAAACAATACAATAGATGCACCTTAATACAGAAAAACAACAACAGTATAATAAACATACGGCTACAGGGCATTAGAATAGTGAGTTCTTTCTATTTTCCAGAGCCCAGAGGCCTATTTGAACCCCCAATTCTGATTTATTAATTTTACAGACTGATACACAAAAGATTTACGTAACATAGCCAATTCAGCATATGCAAGTCTTCTGTTAGATGGCAAAAATTAATATTCCTCATACAAAATGTGAGAATTCGGGGGTCAGACAAAATCTTTCCTGACAGGGTCGGCAATTTTTTCGTATACACATCTTGAAAACTTGGCTCAAGTTTATCGTGTAAACTACCTATATATAATATATGTTATTTACATATGTGTGTGGGACAGAGGGCAGGGGGACACGGCCGCATCACAGAGTATGCTGGCCATATCATACACCACAGCACATGGCACACAGACACAGTGTTCGGAGGAGAACGCTGGAAAATATGACAGAACAAAATATGACAGAACAGCGACAAACGCTGCCAGTATGAAAGCACAATGGGCGCGCGCTGCTCACGCTCTGCATACGCAACGCTTCTGCGCTGCTCACGCGCCGCTCACGCGCCGCTCACGCTTGCAGTGTGAAACGGGCGTTAGAAAAGATATTTCCTTGGCCACAGAAAATACTTTCCTATTAATGCATTAGAGCAAGTAGCGATTTATCAAAATCGTAAAGAGACATTTAATTTGCAAGGCAGAACCAGAAACCCATGTAATTTGTGCACACAACTTTTATTAACTAAACACTAATGCAAACTAGTCTAACAAACAAACAAACAAACAACATACAATCACTCATACATGGGGAGAGGGCAAATGAGAGTTGATGGATGAAACCATCAGGAAACCAGAGAATGAAGCTATGAAAAGAGTCAGTTAACCACCTGAATAAAACCATCAGCGCCATTTATAAGGGGGTCTATAGCATATACTAAACCTCTGTTTCGTTTAGTTAAATGTACGATACTTGCAATGCCTTTGGTCGTTGAACGAGTGTCCGGACGCAGTCTCGGATGAAAGTTCTGATGGTTTGAAGGTTTGGTGGTTTTGGAGTTCTTCAAGTTCTTCCGGGTTTGAAGGGTGATGAACTCCAAAAGATGTTATTCTGGCTCGTTGGTAATTGGGAGTTTCTTCCCAGGTAGAAAAGGGAAAAAGAGCTAAGAAAGAGATCTGCTGAGATCCGAGGATCCTTTGTTGAATGGCGAGTCAAGGCCGCAAGGCCTGGCACAAAAACTTAAGGGTCCAGAAGTGTTCTAGCTCACATCCTCATCTACTCAGAATCTAAAAGATCTGCCGACTGCATGGCGCGTCACTGATGTGAGAGCTTTATCTGCTATAGAGGTCACACCTCTGTGGTGTCAAATAGCCAATGGAATCCAGAATTTTTGGAGGGAAAGTTTTACGACTCTTTGTCTCTAAACATGGTAATTTGCATAGGTAATTCACCTGGGTTAATGCACAAACTACTAAAGATTCTTAGGACACTAATATGTTGCAGGTATCAACATGTAATATTCACTCTCAATTAGATCATCCAAAGATGAATTGATAGAGACCAAACATGATACAGTTAAAGTGATATTAACTAGTGATCTATCATAAGCATGCATAAAACAGTATACAATACACAAAAACATATACAAGAACAGTAATAATATACACAATGACCTGAAGATATGTGTGTTCATTCAAAGAAAGGTTTTTCTATGAATTAAATAGAGAAGAGTCCATTTTTGTGGGCATTATGTGTCATTCCTAAGGGTGTTGCTCTGCCCGCATTCCTTTGAGCAATAAAACTGGTGTTATCAGATTGGTTGCCATGGAACCAGAGGCCTGGAGTCATCGACAGACATACTAGCACCCAGTATGTGTATTGGGTGGGGGGGTCTGTGACTATTTGTTAATCTAATTAAACAAATAAGCAAATTAAGTTAACTAATTGATTTAAATCAATTGCAAAATTGTGTCTGAATTGGTCCAAATGCTACAAGGGACAAATCCTAGGGTTGTAAATGGACATGTAAAACCGTTTTTGGAGAATTTTTGCACTTACCTAAGCCACATACCTTCTATGTAGATATCAGAGAACAATTTAAAATATTGTATCAATGCATTCTATGGCACCTTTAAAATGTTCTTTTTGCATGAAGCTCTTCCCACTGAGTTTGCAGGAGTAAGGCTTTTCTCCAGTGTGATTCGTCATGTGGGCATTAAGACTTCTTTTGTAACTAAAACTCTTTCCACACTGAGAGCAGACAAACGGCTTCTCTCCGGTGTGAACTCTCATGTGATTCTTAAGATGTTCTTTTAGTTTGAAGCCCTTCCCACACAGTTTGCAGGAGTAAGGCTTTTCTCCAGTGTGATTCGTCATGTGGGCATTAAGACTTCTTTTGTAACTAAAACTCTTTCCACACTGAGAGCAGACAAACGGCTTCTCTCCGGTGTGAACTCTCATGTGATTCTTAAGATGTTCTTTTAGTTTGAGGCCCTTCCCACACAGTTTGCAGGAGTAAGGCTTTTCTCCAGTGTGATTTGTCATGTGGGCATTAAGACTTCTTTTGTGACTAAAACTCTTTCCACACTGAGAGCAGACAAACGGCTTCTCTCCGGTGTGAACTCTCATGTGATTCTTAAGATGTTCTTTTAGTTTGAAGCCCTTCCCACACAGTTTGCAGGAGTAAGGCTTTTCTCCAGTGTGATTTGTCATGTGGGCATTAAGACTTCTTTTGTGACTAAAACTCTTTCCACACTGAGAGCAGACAAACGGCTTCTCTCCGGTGTGAACTCTCATGTGATTCTTAAGATGTTCTTTTCGTCTGAAGCCCTTCCCACACAGTTTGCAGGAGTAAGGATTTTCTCCATTGTGATTTGTCACGTGGGCAATAAGATTTCTTTTCTGACTAAAACTCTTTCCACACTGAGAGCAGACAAACGGCTTCTCTCCGGTGTGAACTCTCATGTGATTCTTAAGATTTTCTTTTCGTCTGAAGCCCTTCCCACACAGTTTGCAGGAGTAAGGCTTTTCTCCAGTGTGATTCGTCATGTGGGCATTAAGATCTCTTTTCTGTCTAAAAGTCTTTCCACACTGAGAGCAGATGAATGGCTTCTCTCCGGTGTGAACTCTCATGTGATTCTTAAGATATTCTTTTCGTCTGAAGCCCTTCCCACACAGTTTGCAGGAGTAAGGCTTTTCTCCAGTGTGATTCGTCATGTGGGCATTAAGATCTCTTTTCTGTCTAAAAGTCTTTCCACACTGAGAGCAGATGAATGGCTTCTCTCCAGCATGGATTTTCAAGTGGTATTCAAAGCTTTGTTTTTGAGTGAAACTCTGCCCACACGGTTTGCAGTTGTAAGGTTTCTCTCCGGTGTGATTTCTCATGTGGCCTGTAAGGATTTTGTTCTGTGTAAAACTCTTTCCACACTGAGAGCATATGAATGGCTTCTCTCCAGTGTGAACTCGCATGTGAGACTTAAGATTTCCTTTTATTAAGAAACTATTTCCACATAGTTTGCAGGAGTAAGGCTTCACTCCAGTGTGGATTTTCAAGTGGACTCCAAGGCTGTCTTTTAGACTGAAACTCTTTCCACATTGTTCACAGGTGTAAAGCTTCTCTCTAGTGTGAATTATCATGTGGGCATTAAGGTCTCTGTTCCGTGTAAAACTCTTTCCTCACTGAGAGCATATGAATGGCTTCTCTCCAGTGTGAACTCGCATGTGAGACTTAAGATTTCCTTTTATTAAGAAACTCTTTCCACATAGTTTGCAGGAGTAAGGCTTCACTCCAGTGTGGATTTTCAAGTGGACTCCAAGGCTGTCTTTTAGACTGAAACTCTTTCCACATTGTTCACAGGTGTAAAGCTTCTCTCCAGTGTGAACACTCATGTGGGCATTAAGGTTTATAGTTTCTGTTTTATCAGTCTGTGAGTAACTAAATGATTCTTCACCAGTCATGAAATTTTTCTCTTCCATTTCATTTAGTTCTTGACTCTCCTCTTTCAGTGCCATCAGGTCTAGGGTAAAAAGAAACAAAAACAACTTAACACCAGTTTAATGTCACAAAGCATCATACAGTGGGAAAAAAATTATTTGATCCCCTGCTGATTTTGTACATTTGCCCACTGACAAGAAATGATCAGTCTGTAATTTTAATGGTAGGTTTATTTGAACAGTGAGAGACAGAATAACAACAACAAATACAGAAAAACGCATTTTAAAAAAATTATTTTTTTCAAAATCTGATTTACATTTTAATGAGTGAAATAAGTATTTGACCCCTTTGCAAAACATGACTTAGTACTTGGTGACAAAACCCTTGTTGGCAATCATAGAGGTCAGACGTTTCTTGTAGTTGGCCACCAGGTTTGCACACATCTCAGGAGGGATTTTGTCCCACTCCTCTTTGCAGATCCTGTCCAAGTCATTAAGGTTTTGAGGCTGACATTTGGCAACTCGAACCTTCAGCTCCCTCCACAGATTTTCTAAGGGATTAAGGTCTGGAGACTTGCTAGGCCACTCCAGGACCTTAATGTGCTTCTTCTTGAGCCACTCCTTTGTTGCCTTGGCCATGTGTTTTGGGTCATTGTCATTCTGGAAGACCTATCCACGACCCATTTTTAATGCTCTGGCTGGCTTCAATGCCCTGGCTCTGACGGTACATGATCCCTTTGATGCGGTGCAGTTGTCCTGTCACCTTAGCAGAAAAACACCCCCAAAGCATAATGTTTCCACTTCCATATTTGACGGTGGGGATGGTGTTCGTGGGGTCATAGGCAGCATTCCTCCTCCTCCAAACACGGCGAGTTGAGAAGATGCCAAAGAGCTGGATTTTGGTCTCATCAGACCACAACACTTTCACCCAGTTCTCCTCTGAATTATTGGCAAACTTCAGATGGGCCTGTACATATGCTTTCTTGAGCTGGGGGACCTTTCAGTCCTTCATGGCATAGTGTGCTACCAATTGTTTTGGGGGAAGTCGTGGCCTAATGGTTAGAGAGTCGGACTTGTAACCCAAAGGTTGCGGGTTCGAGTCTCCCGCCTGGCAGGAATTGTAGGTGGGGGGAGTGAATGTACAGCGCTCTCTCCACCCTCAATACCGCGACTGAGGTGCCCTTGAGCAAGGCACCATACCCCCAACTGCTCCCCGGGCGCCGGAGCAGTGGGCATCCAATGCTGCGGCATTGCTGCGACCATAGTCACCAAGAAAGTGACAGTGATGTGGCATGTGGCCACATCACTGTCACTTTCTTGGTGACTATGGTCCCAGCTGCCTTCATCATTGACAAGATCCTCCAATGTAGTTCTGGGCTGATTCCTCACCGTTCTCATGATCATTGAAACTCCACGAGGTGAGATCTTGCATGGAGCCCCAGACCGAGGTAGATTGTACAGTTATTTAGTGTTTCTTCCATTTGCGAATAATTGCACCAAGTGTTGTCACCTTCTCATCAAGCTGCTTGACGATGGACTTGTAGCCCATTCCAGCCTTGTGTAGGTCTACAATCTTGTCCCTGACATCCTTGGACAGCTCTTTGGTCTTGGCCATGGTGGAGAGTTTGGAATCTGATTGATTGATTGCTTCTGTGGACAGGTGTCTTTTATACAGGTGACAAGCTGAGATTTAGGAGCACTCCCTTTAAAGCCCAAAATACACTGCATGATTTTAGCAATCGTACGATCGTACGATATGACACAAGTTACAATAGAAGAATAAAACGTCATCAGTATGTGCTAGTGCTAAACAAAAAGAGCATGGTAAATCACACTTTAGCAGTTGTATTTTTTATGTGTGCTGAAAAAAAGTGGAAGCGGCGAAAGAGGAAGGGATAAGAGCTTGAGGTAAGCAGTTTTATGTTTTAGTGCCATGTCGCGTTGATTTCATGTCGCATTTTTATTGGTTGGTCAGCAAACGTGGATCATACCAGTAAACACACAGTGCGATGATCATGCTGTATCATAGGCTATCATTGGTTGCAAGACCGTGACACGGCCGTCTTTGAACCTCTCTCACTGTACGACACAGGACCATTGATTAGAAGCCACGATCACAGAAATCACCACGATTGTTTCACAATGCCAATCCTTCGTCTGGAACAGCCGAAAATCGTGCAGTGAGTTTCTGGCTGAAGGGAGTGCTCTAATCTCAGCTCCTTACCTGTTTAAAAGACACCTTGGTAGCCAGAAATCTTGCTGATTGATAGGGGATCAAATACTTTTTCACTCATTAAAATGCAAATCAATTTATAACTTTTTTGAAATGTGTTTTTCTGGATTATTATTTTTTTTATTCTGTCTCTCACTGTTCAAATAAGCCTAACGTACAAAATCAGCAGGGGATCAAATATGTTTTTCCCACTGTACATATAAGCATTTAGACCTGTAATCTCAGAACCTCTTCTTCTTAATACTGTTAACTCTTAAGTTTCCTTAGGACACATCCCAAATATTACCCCTCATTAAAACCACAGAATAGCACTGCACACATTTGAGTTGGGATCCTGTGGGTGGTCAAAAAAATATACTGCGGGTCCCTTGATTTAAAAAGAAGAATGGAGTCAACACATGTTCAGAAAAGACTTACAGAGGGTTTTTATTATACAAAGCAAAAACAAGGCAAGTCTGATATTCTGACAAATTTCCCCCAGACAGTAAAAATGTTAAAGGGCAGTTTAATAAAACATGATTACACAGTTATTTACAAACTGTGTTTCCAAAACTGCTACATTTTATGATGTCAAAAAGGCACTGAATACATGGTAAGCTGGCCCATATTGCAAAAAAATTACTTCGATATATCTGCCACAACAGTGCCATGTGAAAGACTTCTTTTTGGCAGGCTACATTGTGCAGTAGAAGAGGTCATCGGAAAATGTGAACAAGCTAGTCTGCCTGAGCAACTGGTTGAAAATAGTAGACAGTGTAACTGGTGCCCTACAGGGTTGTGTGCTCAGCTCGCTGCTCTTCACGCTGCTGACTCAAGACTGCATTGCCAAGTTCAGCTCCAACCACATCATCAAGTTTGCTGATGACACAACTGTGGTAGGCCTCATCAGCAACAACGATGAAACGCACTACAGAGAGGAAAGTGGCACAAATGGTTGAATGGCCGCTGTTTCTATTACAGACCTGCTTATTGCTGCATTCATTTGAATTGATGTTACTAATTAGAGTTGATATTACTATTTTACTTACTAATGTTACTAACAAACAGTTTACAGGTAAGTTACTTATGACTTTGTAGCAGACATTACTTTGCATCATTTGTTGGTATCTGCTAGATATGTTTGCAGATCATATGTTCATATGGTTCCTGTCAATGTAAAATTCTCCCTGGTACTTTTGCACTCAACAATTTTAGTGGCACAAAATGGCACAAATGGTTGAATGGTGTGGTACAAACAACCTGTCCCTCAATGTGAGTAAGACAAAGGAGGTTGTGATGGACTTCAGGAGAAACTCTGTTGACCACCCCCCCCCCCACTGACCATCGACAGCTCGACTGTGGAGAGAGTCAGCAGCACAAAATTCCTGGGGATGCACATAACAGAAGACCTCACCTGGACCATCAACACTACATCACTATCCAAGAAGGCGCAACAGCGGCTCCCCTTCCTGCGCTGAGAGCAAGTCTTACTCCACCCATCCTCACCACATTCTACAGGGGAACAATTGAGAGTGTGCTGACCAGCTGCATCACTGTCTGGTATGGGAACTGCAGTGCTGCTAACCGCAAGACCCTCCAGCGGACAGTGAACACAGCTGCAAAGATCATCGCTGCTCCTCTCCCCTCCATCTTGGACATTTTCCTTGCACAATGCTCCAGTAAAGCTACCAGTATCGTGAAGGATTTCACCCATCCCTCCCACAGTCTCTTTCCAGCTCTTGCCATCAGGAAGACGGTACCGGAGCATCAGAGCCCGCTCTGCCAGACTGCTCAACAGCTTTTTCCCCCAGGCTGTGAGAGCCCTCAATTCCAATCACCTCACCCCCCTCTGAAACCTCATCCACAACCCTAGTTCCTGAAACCAGGATCCCATCCCACCACACCACACCACATGCACCACATGAAAACATTGAACATTGTGCAATTCTGAGTGTGCTACACACAGATGGGTGGGCTGGACAAACCACCTGCAGAAACACACTCTTTTTCTCCCTATATGCACCAGACACTTTCTTATAAACACTCCATGTTACAAGGACTTTATAAGATAACACAAATGTTTACTTGTGAATGCATCACAAATCATATTGCAGTACTTCATCCTTAAACTTAAATACCTCTATTGCACAATATCATGCACAGTTGTTGTGTAAAGTACTTGTATAGTCTGTCTTAGGTTATGTGTATATACAGTAAAACTGTTTATAGTATATGTATATTTAGATTACAGACTCAGTAATTTAGCTATGTAGGTCAAAACATTTCGTTCCACTGTATGTCCACACATGTAGCGGAATGACAATAAAACTCAATTTGAACTTGAACTTGGTTTACAATGTTGCACAGATGCACACTGCTTCAAGTAATCATCTCCAATCAATAATGTAGACTGTTCACTCGGTCTCTTCACAGACATTATGTAATTCCATTTCTATTACAGACCTGCTTATTGCTGCATTCATTTGAATTGATGTTACTAATTAGAGTTGATATTACTATTTTACTTACTAATGTTACTAACAAACAGTTTACAGGTAAGTTACTTATGACTTTGTAGCAGACATTACTTTGCATCATTTGTTGGTATCTGCTAGATATGTTTGCAGATCATATGTTCATATGGTTCCTGTCAATGTAAAATTCTCCCTGGTACTTTTGCACTCAACAATTTTAGAGATTGTTCTTGAATACTTGTTAAATAAATGCTCATGATTTACATAAACCTGAACAATGTTTCCTTAAACCAGATTGTCATGCATTTCTTTACTTTAACACTGAACGTTTACAACTAAATCTTAGCATTCAAAACAAGATAAATGGTGCATGCTTAATTTCACAATAAGGGTGCGATTAAACATGATTAAATCACAAAACAGGGAGCAATTAATCGCAATTACAAATTTTAATCAATTGACAATATTAATATTTACATAAATAGTTTAATGCAGTTCAAAAGTATGTGATGCTATAAGATACATTTTTTAATATAGAAATTTGAATAAACAGTCAGGTTTGGAAGTATTCGGACACTGACTGAGTTTTTGTGCATTTGCCTTTATATGTGATTGAAGTGCACACTTTTAGCTTTATTTTAAGAGGTTCCAAAAAAATATGACATTTAAGTACCTCCATTTTCAGGGGCTCAATTCTATTTGGACAGTTATCTAAGAAGAGTTTAATCGACCAGGTGCTGTCCATTCCCTGGTTACTTCAAGACAAATTATTATTTTGAGTTGATATGAGGTATCAAATTATCATTAGGAAGCTGTTTGACTGGTGCTACCAATATAAAGTCCAAGGACATCTCAATGAAAGTGAAGGAGGCCATCATTAAGCTGAAAAACCAACATAAATCTATAAGAGATCGCAAAAACCTTAGGTGCGGTCAGATCAATGTTTGGTTACATTCTTAAGAAGAAAGCACTGGTGAGCAACAACATCAGAAGGCCTGGAAGACCACGGAAGACAACTAAAGTGGATGATCACAGAATTCTTTCCTTGGTCCTTCGTAACATCAACAGAAATCAAGAATACTCTGGAGGAGGTTCATGAATATACAGAGGGTTTACAACAAGGTGCAAACCACTGGTAACAGTCAAGAACAGGAAAGCAAGATCAGACATTGCCAGAAAACATCTAAAAAAAGCCTCCCATGTTCTGGAATCAGATTCTTTGGACTGATGAAACCAATATTAACTTGTACCAAACTGATGGGAAGAAAAAAGTACGGTGAAAGAAAGGAACAACCTGTTGTTCCATACGTCACTTCCTGTTTGTTGCTGACGCGTGTTTTGAGTTTGAGCTCCGTCAAGTTATTTCTTTATCGTCTATTTTATCTTAAAATCAATTTTATACACCATAATTTTTAGTTTCTATAACGTGTGAATATATCCCCTATCGCATTCTACAACAAAAACAATCAGAGTGCCTTGTTATCACTAGTTTTATTTTGATTTCCCGAGTCCACTATTAGCTTATAGCCGTTAGCACCGCCAGCACGGCCGTCGCTAGGCCGCCGCTAGGCCCGCTAACACAGCTAATACCCTATTCACACACATTACCATTGTTTCACTGCTACTTACTTTAATGGCGCATTTGTGTCTAACTTTGAGTGCAGGTGAGGACGCGTTCGAGCTGCATTCGGTGCAGCTGGAGCTGGAGGCCGTGGAGAAGCAGATCAACGAGCTGCTGGAGAGACAGGCCCAGCTGAGAGAGCGGCAAACTGCGCTGGAAACATCCCGGGCTGACGCTCACAGGTCCGGGGTAAGTATACAGCGCGCTGCTAACACTCCCACCACCTCTACTCCGTGTGTTTCTCTGCACAGGCCCCATGCACCCAGGACGCGATCTTCTCAGATGTCCTTCACTCCGGCGCTGGGACACCACGGACCCTGGGTGCAGCAGCAGCGGAAGACGCGAACCAGACCTCGGGCTACAACATCTCCCCCTCCGCCACTTCCGGTCTTCGAGATCTCCACCCGAAACCGCTTCGCCCCCCTTCACGAGATGGAACATGACGCTGTGATCGTCGGAGACTCCATCGTCCGGCACGTCCGTGCTACGTTAGCTGAAGGTAAAGTGCACACACACTGTTTCCCTGGTGCTCGTATTCTCAATGTTTCTGCGCAGTTACCCTGAAGGATGGCGAGAGCGTCGGAGCTGTCGTACTGCACACGGGCGTGAACGACACCAAGCTGCGGCAGACGGAGACACTGAAGAGGGACTTCAGGAGCCTGATCGAGACGGTACGCAGCACATCGCCCGCGACGACGATCATCGTGTCAGGACCGCTTCCCACGTACTGACGAGGACACGAAAGGTTTAGTAGACTGTTTGCTTTAAACGAATGGTTATTGTCATGGTGTAAAGAACAGAAACTGCTCTTTGTTAATAATTGGAATCTTTTCTGGGAGCGTCCTAGGCTTTTCCGTGCTGATGGCCTGCATACCAGCAGAGTCGGAGCAGAACGCCTGTCGGACAACATCTCCAGGACGCTACGCTCCATCTGACTAGTAAGCCAATTCTCAAATAACTGCTATGATGACTTTTGTTCTAACCACTTAAATGATAGAAGTAATTGCGTTGTCCAATCTATACATACTGTGTCTGTTCCCCGAATAGTGAGGTCAAAATATAAATTTAATGCAGGATCTAGAAAAAATCTGATTGTGATTAAACCAGAAAAATGCTAAATAAATGAACAAAAACTATTTTTAAAGCTTGGGCTCCTAAACATTAGATCACTCACATCCAAAGCAGTAATTGTAAATGAAATGATCACAGATAATAGTTTTGATGTACTCTGTTTGACTGAAACCTGGCTTAAACCAAATGATTATATTGGTCTAAATGAGTCTACTCCACCAAGCTACTGTTATAAGCATGAGCCCCGTCAGACTGGTCGTTGCGGCGGTGTCGCAACACTATATTAGTGATATTCTCAATGTTACTCAGAAAACAGGATACAGGTTTAACTCATTCACAATACTTCTGCTTAATGTTACACTGTCAGATATGCAAAAGAAATCTGTCCTATCTCTTGCTCTGGCTACTGTGTATAGACCGCCAGGGCCATATACAGATTTCCTAAAAGAATTAGCAGATTTCCTCTCAGACCTATTGGTTAATGCTGATAAAGTGCTAATTGTCGGAGATTTTAACATTCACGTTGATAATCCAAATGATGCGACCTAATAAACTCTTTTGGAGTCAAGCAAAACGTCACCGGGCCCACTCATCGTTATAATCACACGCTAGATTTAATTATATCGCATGGAATTGATCTTACTGATATAGATATCGTACCTCAAAGTGATGATGTTACTGACCATTTCCTTATATCGTGCATGCTGCGTATTACTGATATTAGCTGTAGGGCCCCACGTTATCGTCCGGGCAGAACTATTGTTCCAGCCACTAAAGACAGATTCACAAATAACCTGCCTGATTTATCTCAGCTGCTCTGTGTACACATAAATACAAATGAACTAGACAAAATGACTAGCAACATGGGCACTATCCTCTCTAATACATTAGAAACTGTTTCCCCCATCAAATTAAAAAAGGTTAGAGAAAAACGTGCTGCACCATGGTACAACAGTTATACCCATTCTCTCAAGAAAGAAACTCGTAATCTTGAGCGCAAATGGAGAAAAACTAACTTGGAAGTTTTTAGAATTGCGTGGAAAAACAGTATGTCCAGCTATAGACAGGCTCTAAAAGCTGCCAGGACCGAGCATATCCGCAAACTCATAGATAATAACCAAAATAATCCAAGGTTTTTATTTAGCACAGTGGCTAGACTAACAAATAACCAGACTTCACCCGAACTAAATATTCCCTCACAGTTTAATAGTAATGACTTTATGAATTTCTTCACTGATAAAATAGATAACATCAGAAATACAATAACTAATGCAGATTCTACGGCGTCTAGAAATTCATCTTCATTCTCCGCACCCAAAGAAAAACTGCTGTGCTTTACAACTATAGCTAAATAAACTTATCACCGCATCTAAACCAACTACATGCCTATTAGATCCTGTACCCACTAATTTACTGAAAGAGTTACCTGTAGCAGAAGAACCGCTTCTCAATATTATTAACTCATCGTTATCTTTAGGTCACGTCCCAAAACCATTCAAGATGGCAGTTATTTAGCCTCTTATTAAGAAGCCACATCTAGATCCTAGTGAACTGGCAAATTACAGACCCATCTCAAATCTTCCGTTTATGTCTAAAATTTTAGAAAAAGTTGTGTCTGCTCAATTGTGCTCATTCTTGCAAAAAAATGATCTCTGTGAAGAATTTCAGTCAGGTTTCAGGCCCCGCCATAGCACAGAAACTGCACTTGTTAAGATTACAAATGACTTGCTTCTTGCGTCAGACCAAGGCTGCATCTCATTGCTAGTTTTACTTGATCTTAGTGCTGCATTCGACACTATAGATCATGACATACTCATAGATCGATTACAAAACTATACGGGTATTCAAGGGCAGGCTTTAAGATGGTTTAGATCCTACCTGTCCGATCGCTACCACTTTGTTTATTTAAACGGGGAGTCATCTCACTTATCACCAGTAAAGTACGGAGTACCACAAGGATCTGTCCTAGGTCCTCTGCCATTTTCAATATACATGATGCCCCTTGGTAATAATATTAGAAAATACGGGATTAGTTTCCATTGCTATGCTGATGATACTCAACTATATATCTCAAAAAGACCAGATGAAACTTCTAAATTATCCAAGTTAACTGAGTGTGTTAAAAATGTAAAAGATTGGATGACCAATCATTTTCTCCTATTAAATTCAGATAAGACAGAGATATTACTTATTGGACCAAATAACAGTACACAAAATCTCTTGGATTACAATTTGCAACTAGACGGATGTCCTGTTACTTCCTCTACAGTCAAAAATCTGGGTGTTATATTAGACAGCAACTTGTCTTTTGAAAAACATATTTCCAATGTTACAAAAACAGCATTCTTCCATCTTAGAAACATTGCCAAGCTACGGAACATGTTACCTGTTTCTGATGCAGAAAAGCTAGTTCATGCATTCATGACCTCTAGACTGGACTATTGTAATGCACTGCTAGGTGGTTGTCCTGCATCTTCAATAAACAAGCTACAGGTAGTCCAAAATGCAGCGGCTAGAGTCCTTACCAGGTCAAGAAAATATGATCATATTACCCCAATTTTACAATCTCTGCACTGGCTACCTATTAAGTACCGTGTCAGTTACAAAATATTGTTACTTACCTATAAGGCCCTAAAAAGTCTAGCTCCTGCGTACCTAACTAGTCTTCTATCTCGCTACAATCCATCACACTACCTAAGGTCGCAACACTCTGGACTCTTGGTAGTACCTAGAATAGCAAAGTCCACTAAAGGAGGTAGAGCTTTTTCATATTTGGCTCCCAAACTCTGGAATAGCCTTCCTGATAACGTTCGGGGTTCAGACACACTCTCTCTGTTTAAATCTAGATTAAACACACATATCTTTAGCCAAGCATTCACATAATACATCCATATAATGCATCTCATAATCTTGTACTGCAGTTATATCTGATCAAACGCACATTATTATTCTTTAGCTTGGGTTCAAATACTTTATGCTCGAATGGAACAACAGCTACGCTAATTATGTCTCTTTGTTTCTCTGTTTCTGCCACGGAATTACACAAGCTTCAGTCTGGATCCAGCCCTTAAATGATCTGAGATGACCAAACACCTGAGAAGAGATGATGCCAACCCCTCAGAGGACCTCAGAGGATGCCAACCTCTGATCCCAAACAACATGCAGAATTAACAAATTTTGCCATAAGTTAATTTCCTGTAAAGCGCTTTGCAACGATTGTATCGTAAAAAGCGCTATACAAATAAACTTGAACTGAATCGAATTGAACAGGTCACGATCCAAAGCACACCCCATCAAGTGTCAAACATGGTGGCAGCAGTGTTTTGGCATGGGCATATTTGGCTGCCTATGGAACCTGAGGAATTGACTGCAAAGGATTTTCATCCAAGTATTAAAAAATGTGCTTATATTTACAATTATGTCACTTTGTCCAAATACTATTGAGCCCCTGAAAATGGAGGTACTTTGCTTAAAATGACTATAACTCCTAAATGCTAAATGTCATATTTTTGTAGAACCTTTTAAAATGAAGCTGCACTTCAATCACATCTTGATTGTTTTATTTCAAATCCATTGTAGTGATGTATAAAGGCAAAAGCACAAAAACTCAGTCAGTGTCCGAATACTTCCAGACCTAACTGTAGAAATATGAAACGTAAAAAGTTATATACTTTCAAATATGAAAATAAAACCATCAGTAGGTGGAGGCATGTCACTGTTAATAAGTGAGTGAGTCATTTATTCAGTCATTCAAAACACAGATTTATTCATTCAGAAACACCGTTGCTTGGAACAACAGTTCTACTTTTGCTTTGTTTGAAACGATTTTCAATGGCGAAAGAAAGCATAAGCAGACAGAATAGTGTGTAAAATGTTAGTAACATTAGTAAGAAATGAGTTTTGGGCACGTGGCATTGCTTAACTATATATCATATGTAATAAATGTTAAAATCAGGAACACATACAGCTACATTTTTGCCCCCATATCTCGAATATTGCTGCCATTTTTATTTGTTTGTCATACATCTTTTATTGCACTTGCTGTTGACTGAATGCTCGCATGCCCTTTAAAACATTCTCCTTTTAACCCCACTTCTTAAGAAACCCACACTTATCCCATCTCTTTTAAAGAACTACAGACCAGGTTCCCTTCCTTTCATTGCAAACACACTTGAACGAGCTGTGTTCAACCAAGTCTCTGCCTTTCTCACACAGAACAACCTCCTGGACAGCAACCAGTCTGGTTTCAGAAGTGGACATTCAACCAACACTGCCTTGCTCTCAGTTGTTGAAGCCCTAAGACTCAGGAACGGCACTCCAGTGGTTTGAGTCTTACCTCTCAGATAGGTCCTTCAAGGTATCTTGGAGAGGCAAAGATCCAAGTTGCAACATCTAACTACTGGGGTGCCTCAGGGCTCAGTTCTTGGACCACTTCTCTTCTCTGTCTACATTGCATCACTAGGTTCTGTCATTCAGAAACATGGCTTTTCATATCACTGCTATGCTGATGACACTCAACTCTACCTCTCATTCCATCCTGATGATCCGACGATAGCTACTCGCATCTCAGCTTCTCTAACAGACATTTCTTACTGGATGAAGGACCGTCACCTTCAACTCAACCTTGCCAAGAACTGCTTGTGGTTCCATCAAACCCATCGTTTCATCACAATTTCACCTTCCAGTTAGGCACATCAACCATAACTCCTTCAAAAACAGCCAGGAGTTATGATCGATGATCTGCTCACTTTCTCAGAGCACGTTGCTAAAACTGCCCAGTCCTGCAGATTTGCCATATTCAACATCTAGAACATCAGACCCTTTCTTTCAGAACATGCTTCACAACTCCTTGTTCAAGCTCTTGTTCTGTCCAGACTTGACTATTGCAATGCTCTCTTGGCAGGTCTTCCAGCCAGTTCTATCAAACCTTTACAATTAATCCAGAACGCAGCAACAATATACATTTTTTAATGAGCCAAAAGAATGCACGTCACACTCTGTTCATCAATCTGCACTGGCTACCAATAGCTGCTCGCATAAAATTCAAGGCGTTAATGTTTGCCTACAAAACCATCTCCGGCTCTGCACCCCTTTACCTAAATTCATTACTTCAGACGTATGCGCCTCTAGAAGCTTGTGTTCTGCAAGTGAACATCGCTTTATTGTTCATCCCAAAGAGGCACAAAATCACTTTCACAGACTTTTACATTAACTGTTCCCTCCTGACCAACTCAATCCCAGCAGCTGAATCCTTAGCCATCTTCAAGAATCGGCACATCTTTCACATCACACAGCATCTTTATTTGACCCTCTAACTCTAGCACTCTCTATTCTAATTCTATTCTTTAGGAGAAAAAAAACATGCCCCTTTTAGACTTGCACTTTATTCATTAACTAACTACTTGTTTTTCTTTAACCCTCTGGGGTCTAAGGGTGTTTTGGGGGCCTGGAGAAGTTTTGACATGCCCTGACATTTGTGCTTTTTTCAGTTGCTTATAAACATATAAATGGCTAAAGTCTAATAACACTGTAAACAGCACAAACTGGGCTACAATAATATGTTAGCAGCATTTATGTACATGGTTTTGTTTTTGAGAAAGAAACATTTATGCGTGGTTAGTGAAAAACTACAATTTTGAAGTCACTGAAATAAGGCCATAAAAAACATATAGAACATTTGTTCACAAGACTTTTAGAACTGGATCTTGTAGCCTAGAGTTTTTGCTTCAAAATTATATGAAAATTATCTTTTTTACTTACTCACAGAAAACAATATATTGATTTAAATTTTCTAAGACACTTTTTGAATAGAAAAGGTCTATGCGAGAAGGCGTCAACCTTCACATTCACACCTGAGAAGACAAAGGCCCGCATAATGAGCTGCATAATGAGCTTCATAATGAGCCATTCAGGCAGGTATGCGACTGAGAGGGAAGAGTTACAAGAAAGAATATGAGGACAAAATACATTTATATATTTTTTGTTTGTAGTTTATTAAGAATATATCTAGCTATCACACAAAATAACTTGAGATTCACTCGCGAGTGCAGTTATATAGTTTATTAGGATCAATCAAAGCTGACTTTTTAGCATCATTACTCCAGTCACATGATCCTTCAGATCCTTCTTTATCATCACTTGTGTGCTATATAAAAGTTTTAATTTCTGTATATACTGACTCCAAGCTTTTGAATGGTATAGTGTATATTGTTACACTTGGAGTAAGACTGGAGTAATGATGCTGAAAATGTAGCTTTGTAGCTTAGTTTGTAGCTGTGTTCCAGGTTCCTGAGTGGGCTGCTTTGCATTGCATTGCTTTGCATTGCCTGAGTGCATTGGCTCACTTTGCAACAGGTTCTTTTGCACTGTTATCCTCACATCTGAAATAAAAAGTAAGCATGCTGTTTACACAAACTACATTATTAACATTATTGTGATGGTCACTGATACTAGTACTAATTTATAGAAAAAAAGAACACAATTACCACATAGCACACATATTTTACCTTACAGTAAATAAATCAAATTAAAGTAACATCTGTAAAATGGTGAATGCACACTTACTCTGTATGATTGTGAATGGAGATGAAAACTGAACGAGACCAGCGCCCCCTTCCTTTGTGAGATGCAGGTGAAGGCGAGGGTATGTATTCACAGTCCTAAAAGAATGTTATAAACAATCGTCAGCATTTATTTTTCACAGTACCTTACAGAATGCCAATAACAAGAGCAGATATTCGTTATCTTAGATGAGATATTCGTAATGTTTATAAATAAACATTACTTACTCATCAGATTGATCTCCACTACTGGATGAAATATTGTTCTTCTTTTGAGGGAAGTCCTGCCTTTACTCAGCGCGTCTTCTTCCAGAAACGAACAGTAGCGATCTCCTCTTTGTTTATGTTTGGCGTCTCCATGAGCGCGTGTCTCACGTGGATATTTACATATGAACGGCCGCGAGCCGCGAGGGGGCGGGATCGCATTAGAGATAATGAGTTAGACGGGAAAGACTGAACATCGTGTTGGTTTCATACGGATTGCTTTATCACAGAATGTTTGTTTTCGATATGACTTACTTCATTTAAAAGAAGACACTTCAAGCTTTCTATAGATATAACTCCCATGTCTCTGTGTTGAGTTTTCGCTGAGTTACACTTCATTTTAGTGACGCGTTTCTAAAAGCAGTTCGTGGAGACGGAGAAGACAGAGAGCGCACCCTGTTTGTTTTCTTTATTCTTCAAAAGCACAAAGTTTAGTTGTTATTATGAGTGTATACAAATAAAAGTAGACCCCTTACAGATTCGAATGGTGTATTGCTCTTATCTGTACGATAAAAAATGACAGAGTAATTCAAGCTCATTTCGGCCTTATGAGGAAAATCTGCCACAAAACGCGTATCCGCGTTGGTCGACCCCAGAGGGTTAAAAAAATAAAAATAAATAACACTAGCTTCTCTATTCGTTTTGTATTCTATCTATTTGTTTTCTTTTATTTATTTTACAATTAACAAAAAGAAAAGAAGGCCTCTAACACTAGCTTGCTCTATTCTTATTCTATTCTATCTGTTTTATTTTTATTTACTATATAATAAAATAAAAAAAACCTTTCTACGGGTATTGCGTTAGGCTATCCGAGACTTGTCATAGCACTTGCATATTGCTCTTTTGTTAGATTTGATTGCTTCTATTGTCCTCATTTGTAAGTCGCTTTGGATAAAAGCATCTGCTAAATGACTAAATGTAATGTAATTGTAAATGAATGCATGAAAATCAGCAGATAACAGCGTGAAACGTAACTGTTGCTCAGTGTAGATGCAATTTGGGAGCTGTAGTTTATATTCTGATTGTTTCATCTAACTGTAGGGCTGTCACGATTCCTCGTTAAATTTGAGTACTCGATTTAAAAAAAATCCTCAATTGCAATTTACCCGTGTCGAATAACCGGAAAAAATACTGGATGTGGTGCATTTCATGGACAAGAATCCACAAACTGCATTATTAGCTAGGTTTCTAAGGCTGCACAAAGTATTACAACTTAAAACCCTATACTATAGCATAGTACTATTGTGAATTCACAAACACTGCGATTCAGTTAAATAAATATATGTACTGCAGGTTCAACATATATGTGCTTTAATAAATTACATGTGTGTAGGTTACATGCATCTCAGAGCGGCTCCGTTCACAGTAAATGTGGCTGTGTATGAACTGTTATGATTCAAACTCCATCTCTGCATATTGCTGTATATTGAGTTTGGGTTGTTTATAATGTTTATCTGGGACCACGACATGTACCGTTTCATCAGATTTGTAATGTAAATCATTTATAAACATACGCCAACACAACATCAATAAGTTTCTAAGTATGCAAACTGTTCATCATGATTTCAAAATAAACGCTCAAACCCTCGCTCTTAGTTTTGATATCCACGTTATTGTTCAAGATATTACAGCGGCTGTAGCATTGTCGATCTTAAAGAAGTGGCCACATACTAAAGGTTAAGTGAACATTTGCATTAAATGTAATTTGGCTGATATTAAACATAGGGTTGTGATCTGCTGTGAAGTATAACAACAGCAGGCCGTTGGCGCCCTCTGCAGGCGATTGTTATAAAGTTGTTCTATAAAACCACAGGATCATTTGCTTTTTGAACCAAATATTATTGCCTCACTGTTATTATAAGTGTATATTTAGTCATTTTAAAGGCTTAGGTCTTTTTTAAGCATATTGTATTACCAAAAAAAAAAAAAAAAAAATACACTGATCCCCCTGTAGTGAAAATCAACTTTTTTATGTTGTTTATTTGTCTATGTGGTGTTTTTAATATGCTTTTAGACAAACCATGTGCCAATCATTTGGCATTTTAGGACACAACATCGTCAAGTAAGTAACTTTAATAAATGTTACAGTATTCACTGTAGTTGTCCGCTACTAAAAACATAGTTTTATCAGTCATTATACGCCATTGTTTGACGTTTACTATAGTTCAGTGGTTTAGAAGTCGGGGCTGTGTGACGGCGGGGCTAATTTGCATATTCATAGATCCGCGTATAGTAAATGAGGCAAAGGTGTAGAGTTACATTCAAGCTATTGAATAATAGCTAAGAGTTAATAGCTAAGCTAAGAGTTTCTCAAGAAAAAACATTTAAATATGTCATTTTGATGAGTTTTAAGGGATAAAATATTTGACTACAGGGGGACTTTAAACTATGAATGGCACAGATTTTTATTTTACAGTTTAATGAAGCTAAAACATTAAGTCACTCACACATACTTGATTGTTTAGGCACTCTTGCCTCTAATGTACTGTACATAAGCAGGACAATAATCTGGGAGTTATCGTTGTTTCTCAGTCTAAATGTGATAAGCTTGTAAACTCAGGCTGGTTGCTATCTTTTAAGACACATTACACAAAATAAAACTGTTTTTGTATTTTAATGTGCTAATAAACTGAATGAATCACACAAAAAGGTGACAAACTGCATTTCTTTCTCAAAAGGAGAACAATTTTGTCAGTCTTTTTTCCTTTTAAATGTCATTATTTCAAGGAGTAAAGATGTTTTGATTAGTATGCCTGGAAAGAAAGTAATGTTTACTAGACTCTGATTTGATAAAGTGATTTAATAAAGAAAAAAAATCAATTATAGACAACAAATGTAAAGTTAATCACTCCCATTTTAATCATAATAAATCGCTAAATAAATGTATTTGTTAAATACTCTTACATAATTATGAATCCTTTTCATTGTTCTCACTCAGAAGTAGATATTGTGTTGAATGTTACACAAATTGATTGTTTTGGCCATTTATTGTTTTTCCCAATTTATGTCATTGATTTTAATGAGAGAATGCAAATGCACCGAATTATCATTTTTCCTTCCTTCTAATATTTTTTTTCTACCACCATGGTCCCATAATGACTTGGTCAAAAAAGAAAGAAATGAATAACCGAAGAAATAATGAGACGAATAACAGATTCATGACACAGAATGACAGAAGAAAGACTTTGAGAATGAAACCGACCTGTTTGTGTCTCAATATCTTCATGTTTGGCTCTGAATGCATCTTCAATCCTTATGTCTTCACTCTCCTCTATAATAAACATCATCTCTGTTTGTTCCTCAGTATCTTCATGTTCTTCAATCTTCACGTCTTCACTCTCGACTTTAATAAACGCCATCTTTATGACAGTGTGCTTCAGCAGGATTTTTTTCTGTGTGTTTGAACACTTTGTCCTGTTTAAGATGAGAAAAATGAAAACAGAAAAATAAAATAAACCCAAACTAAATCTCTGTGTGCGTCTCAATCAGCTCCCTAGTTCAGTAGTCAGCACACTAGTAAGCTCACTAGTTCAGTAGTCAGCACACTAGTAAGCTCCCTAGTTCAGTAGTCATCACACTAGTTCAGTAGTCAGCACACTAGTAAGCTCCCTAGTTCAGTAGTCAGCACACTAGTAAGCTCCCTAGTTCAGTAGTCAGCACACTACTAAGCTCCCTAGTTGAGTAGTCAGCACACTAGTTCAGTAGTCAGCACACTAGTAAGCTCCCTAGTTCAGTAGTAAGCTCCCTAGTTCAGTAGTCAGCACACTAGTAAGCTCCCTAGTTCAGTAGTCAGCACACTACTAAGCTCCCTAGTTCAGTAGTCAGCACACTAGTTCAGTAGTCAGCACACTAGTAAGCTCCCTAGTTCAGTAGTCAGCACACTAGTAAGCTCCCTAGTTCAGTAGTCAGCACACTAGTTCAGTAGTCAGCACACTAGTAAGCTCCCTAGTTCAGTAGTAAGCTCCCTAGTTCAGTAGTCAGCACACTAGTAAGCTCCCTAGTTCAGTAGTCAGCACACTAGTAAGCTCCCTAGTTCAGTAGTCAGCACACTAGTAAGCTCCCTAGTTGAGTAGTCAGCACACTAGTTCAGTAGTCAGCACACTAGTAAGCTCCCTAGTTCAGTAGTAAGCTCCCTAGTTCAGTAGTCAGCACACTAGTAAGCTCCCTAGTTCAGTAGTCAGCACACTACTAAGCTCCCTAGTTGAGTAGTCAGCACACTAGTTCAGTAGTCAGCACACTAGTAAGCTCCCTAGTTCAGTAGTCAGCACACTACTAAGCTCCCTAGTTGAGTAGTCAGCACACTAGTTCAGTAGTCAGCACACTAGTAAGCTCCCTAGTTCAGTAGTAAGCTCCCTAGTTAGCACACTAGTAAGCTCCCTAGTTCAGTAGTCAGCACACTACTAAGCTCCCTAGTTCAGTAGTCAGCACACTAGTTCAGTAGTCAGCACACTAGTAAGCTCCCTAGTTCAGTAGTCAGCACACTAGTAAGCTCCCTAGTTCAGTAGTCAGCACACTAGTTCAGTAGTCAGCACACTAGTAAGCTCCCTAGTTCAGTAGTAAGCTCCCTAGTTCAGTAGTCAGCACACTAGTAAGCTCCCTAGTTCAGTAGTCAGCACACTAGTAAGCTCCCTAGTTCAGTAGTCAGCACACTAGTAAGCTCCCTAGTTGAGTAGTCAGCACACTAGTTCAGTAGTCAGCACACTAGTAAGCTCCCTAGTTCAGTAGTAAGCTCCCTAGTTCAGTAGTCAGCACACTAGTAAGCTCCCTAGTTCAGTAGTCAGCACACTACTAAGCTCCCTAGTTGAGTAGTCAGCACACTAGTTCAGTAGTCAGCACACTAGTAAGCTCCCTAGTTCAGTAGTCAGCACACTAGTAAGCTCCCTAGTTCAGTAGTCAGCACACTAGTTCAGTAGTCAGCACACTAGTAAGCTCCCTAGTTCAGTAGTCAGCACACTAGTTAAGTAGTCAGCACACTAGTTCAGTAGTCAGCACACTAGTAAGTCTCTAGTTCAGTAGTCAGCACACTAGTAAGCTCCCTAGTTCAGTAGTCAGCACACTAGTAATTTCTAATTAAAACAATGCAATAAGAATAATAGGTTACGATCAAATAAAATCAGTATTAACAAAATTAATTTGCACTACAGAAGTGGCACAGAAGAACGTAAGTTATGACTATAACTATGGATCTGTGAGACCGAAGGATGACCGTCACTAACGGTCTAATTAGAATGATAACTTTCGTTCCGCCTTCTCTCGAGACCTTATGTAAACAAAGTCATGCCCATGACCCCGGAGGCGGAACTCCCGCATGTATAAAAAGCGGGGTTTACTTCCGGCTCGTTCTCTTACCTTGAACGCCCCATAGTTCTGAGCGACAAGGATTAGTGATGGTCATCCTTCGGTCTCACAGATCCATAGTTATAGTCATAACTTACGATCTGTTTCGACCTCACTCTGACCGTCACTAACGGTCTAATTAGGATGACTTGTGTCAACAGGGTTGCGAGGAACTACAGAATCCATACTACTCGCTCCTCGCTGGGCAACAGACATTAAAACAGCATTGCTTACTGGTGTTGCACTAGTCACATCAACTGTGTAAAATTTTGTGAACGTACATGGCGTAGACCATGATGCTGCAGCACAAATATCCTCTACTTGACCTCCCTTTAGTGCAGCCCATGAAGTTGCTACACCTCTGGTTGAGTGGGCCCGGACTCCTACAGGAACTGGCAACCCTCTCACTGTATAAGCATGGGAGATAACATCAACCAACCAGTGTGACAAACGTTGCTTCGAAAGTGGCAACCCTAGCCTGGTCTTCCCATGACAAACAAAAAGCTGAAAATGAGATTTTCTCAAAGGCTGAGTAACTTTCACATAAGTACGTAACGCCCTTACTGGACATAGGGTGAGCAAGCCTTCCTGTTCTGTCTGTAAAGGAGGTTGAAACGGAGTCATCTCCAGTATCTGATTCTTAAACTGGGGATTAATTACTTTTGGTAAAAAGGCAGGGTTTGGCCAAAGTGACACCCCTGTGCCCTCTGGTTTCCAACGTAGACAGTCATCACTAACAGATAGAGCACATAATTCTCCTACCCTTTTTGCAGAGTAAATGGCCAAAAGGAAAGCTGTCTTAAGAGATAAAGCTTTAAGATCTGTGTTAGCCAATGGTTCATACGGGGGCTTTGTGAGAGAGTCCAATACGAGAGGCAAGTCCCAACTTGGCGCCCGCAGAGTGCGATTTGGACAGAGACGACGAACCCCTTTCAAAAACTGGCAAACCAAGGGATGTCGGCCTACTGCCTGGCCATCAACCCTTCCATGAAATGCAGAGATAGATGAGGCATAGACTTTGATCGTGCTAGCCACTTTGCCTTGGTCTAGTTTAAACTGCAAAAAACGAAGAACAAGAGGCACAGAACAGGTTATTGTATCAACATCTGTGCCCAAACACCATTCTGAAAAGATTCTCCATTTAATGGCATAGTTAGCACGAGTAGATGGGGCTCTAGCATTGTTTAGAGTCTCCCGCACAGCATCATCTAGCTGCTGAGGGACGGGCTCTGCAGGGGCCATACCCACAAGCGTAGAGCCATTGGGTTTTGATGCCAGATTTGGCCACCCACTTGTGACAGGAGATCCGCCCGTAATGGTATCTGCCACGGGTGACCATGAATCAGCTGAATCATCTCCGCAAACCATGGTTTTCCTGGCCAACGTGGAGCAACTAGCAAGATCATGTAGCAACCTTCCCTGATCCTCCGAAAAATTTGAGGTATTAGGTGAAGGGGGGGAAAAGCATACAATAAGTCTGTCGGCCATTCTTGTGACAGAGCATCCAGGCCCAAACTGCCCTCCTGTACTTTGAGAGAGTACCATCTCGGGCAATGGGTTGTTTCCGCTGATGCAAAAAGATCTACCCGGGCTGTCCCATATCGGGCCCAAATTTCACCTCTGTGTGTAGCCGCCACTCCCCTGGGAGAGGCCCTGTCCTGGACAGAATGTCGGCTGCTCTGTTCGCTGTACCCGGAATGTGGATTGCTCTCAGTGAGGACAGCCGTGGACATACCCATGTTAATAGATCTGTTGCCACCTGAAGGCATTTTAGCGATCTCGTCCCCCCCTTGGTGATTTATGTGGTAAACTGCAGAGGTACTGTCCGTTCTTATCAGTACATGTTTGTAGCGTATAATCGGTAATAGGGCTTTCAGAGCAAGATGAACAGCCCTCAGTTCTAGCACATTTATGTGCTCTGATGACCAAGGGGGTTCCCACTTTCCGTTCACTGACCTGCCCTCCCAAACAGCTCCCCAACCTGTCAGTGATGCATCGGTTGTGATCACTGATCTCCTGTGGGGAATATTGCCCAATGGGGCTCCCCTGCGAAGGAAACTCCTGTTCCTCCAGGGAATTAAGGCTCTCATGCAGGCTTGTGAAACACACAGCCTCTTCCTCCGGTCTTTTTTCGGATGAAGATGAAAAGTGTTGAACCATCGTTGTACAGGGCGTGCCCTCAACAGACCTAAGGGAATTACCATCGATGCGGCTGCTATTGTGCCTAATAGCTTCTGGACCCTGTGGGCTGTCACAATCTTCCCTGTCTGGAAGTAATTTACTGCTTTCTCCAGGCTGTCTATTCTCCGAGGAGTAAGACATGCCTTCATTGTCAAGGAATTGAACTGTAGTCTCAGGAAATCCACCTGCTGTTTGGTCTGGAGACTGCTCTTCTTCCAATTCACCGTGAACCCCAGGAACTGAATATGGGCTAGAACTTTTTCTGTGTTCCGAATTACCTGCTCTCGGGAAGGAGCACAAATTAGCCAATCCTCCAGATATGGCAGGATCTTGATCCCGCGTAACTGAAGGGGAGCTAGGGTGGCTGCAACCACCCGAGTGAAGATTCTTGGTGCTAATGACAGGCCGAATGGTAGAACCCTGAACTGAAAGGCTTGGCCTTGAAAGGCAAAGCGGAGGAATGGCCTGTGCTCTGGGCAAATTGGAACATGAAAATAGGCATCTTTTAGATCCAGAGATGTGAACCATTCTCCTGCACTTATGGACTGCGTTACAATCCTTGTATGGATCATTTTGAATGGAAGAACTTTCAAGTATTGGTTGAGTCCCCTGAGGTCTAGAACGGGACGATGACCGCCATCTTTTTTTGGCACTATGAAATAAGTTGAATAAAATCCAGTCTGCTGTGTGTCGAAGGGCACCTTTGAAATAGCTCCTTTTTGAAACAGATTTTCTATTTCTTCTACCAGTATGGACTTCAGTAGTGGGTCCCTGACAACAGTCATTCGGACTTTTGAAAAGGGTGGAGGGCGCCGTCGAAATTGCAGTCTGTACCCGTGAGCTATGGTGGATAAAACCCACGGGTCTGAGACAATTTTTTCCCAACTGGCCCGCAGAAGTTGGGAGGAGCAGTCGACGGCTGGCCCCTGACCCCTATGCAGGTCCGTCTCTGCCTGCATACCTGCGTGAACTTCCCTGTTGGTTTCCCCCCCGGGATTGAGATTTCCTCCGGGAATATGTGGCAGGATTCTGCTCTTGGGCACGAAAGGTCTGCCCTTGACCAACAGCTGGATTATTACCCGTGCGCCTAGACCAAGCAGGTTGTTGCATTCTCTGGGATTCTCTATACTTTTTGCTGAAGGTTTATGACAGGCTCGCTGAACAGTTTCCCTCATTGTGATAGAGCGCTCTGCCCTATCCAGTACTTCTTGAGAGTCTGAATGAAAGACTTGACCAGGCACCACTGGCAAATTCATTAGCTCCCCTCTTATGGTGTCAGGCAAAGTGGTTTGTGCCAGCCATATTTGTCTACGACATAAAATAGCCGAAGACATTGCCTCCCCCACATCACGTGTCAATTGAGAGTGGGCGGCCAAAGCTGAATCAACAAGGTTCCTAGAATCTTGGTCACCTGTGCTTATTGTTTTTCACAAAGCTGCAAGCAGGATAGCCAAAGCATTGCCTGTGCGGGCTGCACGTGCAGCTGCATTAAAGGACCGTGAGACCAGACGGTCAATTTTGGCACACTCCTTCCTGGGACAGCGAGGGTTATTAGAAGCACGGACAGGGCCTAAGGCAGTCCATGCAGCGATCACTTGCTCTACCGGCGGCATGTCCCCCAATCCAGTTTCTGTAGGGTGTAGGGCATTGGCCAACCATCTACAGCCTGCATTAAATTGAGGCTTTTGTGACGGTTTCTTCCAAGCTGTTCTCAACATAGACGTGTAGTCGTCTGCCACTGGAATACAAGGTGCAGAACTATTCTGAGATATGCCTTCCCATACACCCCCCACAGGAGCAGGATCAGGCAATGGAGACTGCAGGCCAACAATCTTGGCTGCACTAAATACCTTAGTAAAAATGGTATTTGAAGAAAACTCCTCCTTCATTGTTGATTCATCATCGACTTCTGCAGAGTCTGAATGAGTTCCCTCACATTGGCTCCCTTCTCCCGACTGTGTATCATCAAAGAGAGAGTGGGGAGCCAGAAGTGATAACACATCAACATCCTTTGCGCCTTCCCCAGGACAAGACTGCTGTCCATCTGCTGGAACGTCCTCCTTACAAGGAGGTAGAGATGAGGAGGAGGATCGATTAGCTTCAAACAGATCCATTCTTCGTGATAAACTCTGAATAGCTGTTAAGATCTGCAGATGAGTATCAGTGTTACCCCCTTCTGTTGTCGGAGCTGGCGTTGGACGTATAGTTGCCTCAGCCACAAACTCACGGCTTGATTTGTGTGTGGAGTCATGATGATCACATGAGTGCTTGCGTGGGCGCTTATGACCATGCCTGTCCGATGAACGTTCCCTCGCCCTACCACGCTCAGGTGCATAGCTGCATGCCCTATTAGCACGATGAATTCGTTCATCTCTAGGTAGATCACAAGCTGCAGTGCAGGGATTATCCACATCCTCTCCCAAATGAGCAACCCCCAAGCATGAAGGACATTCCCTATGTCCATCACGAGGGTCCATTGCTGAGTGACAAAACCTGCAGCACCGAGGAGCCATAATACTCCTGGCGCAGTAGGTAAGCCACACACAACACACTGGCTGCGAACAGCAGTGAATATATCAAGCTGACACGAATCCAAAGACCCGCACCAGTACGCAAACGTACTTAGCAGGCCTTTATTAATCCCAACAACTGTGAACAGTGATATAGGATATGAGAAAATATACTCACCAAAATTTTGTAATGAAATATATTCAATACCCACTGATGAATACTCTGAAAACAAAATAGAATAATCCCAATTAAACTGCTAGTGAATATAACAAGCCTAATAACAATAATGCAATGATTCTATCAATTGCAAATCCAGCAGAGAAAAAACACCACAATTCACAGGGGCTCAAGGCACCTGCACCATCTGGTGAAGAATTGAATGGTGAATATAATCAGATTGTTAGTACCAGGTCTTCTTAAGGCGAGAAAGGTAAGAGAACGAGCCGGAAGTAAACCCCGCTTTTTATATATGTGGGAGTTCCGCCTCCGGGGTCATGGGCATGACTTTGTTTACATAAGGTCTCGAGAGAAGGCGGAACGAAGGTTATCATTCTAATTAGACCGTTAGTGACGGTCAGAGTGAGGTCGAAACAGACCTGTATTTACAGACATTTAATGAGGCTCAGAGGTGGCATGAGTGCAATTAAATTAATAAACTCATGTTGAGATTAATGTTTTAAATAGGACATTTTGAATATAGAAATATTCAATGATTTAAATAACTGAAATGAAACTAAAACTGCCATTAGGTGGCGGCAAGTTACTGATTCGTTCATTCAATTGATTCGTTCGAGCGGCTGATTCATTCAAGAACAAAGCAAGTCCCTGCGTCCCAATGTGCATACTATCCACCCTGAATAGTATTGAAAATTACTAATATCACATTAAGGATGGATAGTATGCACATTGGGCCTCAGGCAGTGACTGTCTTTATGAATGAGTCATTGAATCGACTCACTAGATTCGTTTAAAGCGCAGATTCATTCATAAACTAAACAACGCTGTGTTTGAATGCAGCGGATCAGTTGTGAGTTTATTTGAAACTATTTTAGTTGATGAAATAGAGCAAAATCAGGCAACACTGTTATAGTCAGACAATGTACGTTAAGTCACTAAATATTAACTTTTTGTTTATTAAAATGACTCATTGTTCTTATATGCCAACAATCCCCTGTTGTTACAGTTACGTTAATGATACCGTATACTCTAGCACGTACCAGGTAACGTTACTATAGCAACGGCCTCGTGTTCTGTACCGTGCAGGATAGTATCAGCCTCATCTGCCTCGTTTTCTGTAGTTTCTATAATGTTATCGTTCCTGTCAGTGTTACGAAAACACTGAAGGGTGTAGTTCGTTTCATATCTCCTTTAGTGATTCACATTAGTTATTTCCAACACAGACCGGGTGAATTTATGAATGAACTCACAAAACGATGTTGTTACGTATCCGCGTGCTTTTTTAAGTGGCTACGCAAATCCTTGACCTTCCCTAGTGTGTATACTCCGTATACCTGCGTATCACGTAGACTACACCACTGGTTTATACACTTTAAAGGATTAAAAACACAAACCTTTCTCTCCAACAGAGTCGCGCGGCGCCGCCTTATGACGTCACACCGCCCCGCCAAAATAAAAGTCCTGTTCAGACGAAATAGAAACTCACAAATGATCAGATAAAGGATTGTTACCAAGAATAAATCACAGATTCCTGAAGTTATTAATACCACTGTACTTTTATCAAAGGGTTGGCTTATTTCTAAATATAATTATACCAACTACTGAGCATTTGTGATATTCTCAATCCTAAATAAAGTGCAGTATATTGATCTTCATATTACAAATGATTGGAAAGAACTGTTGAATATTTGTTGTTAAAATTTAAGTTTGTGGTTGCAGAAAGATCTACTAAATATTGCATCCTTATGATGTATAAATCTTATTTCATCTCAGTTTTCACACAGAAAATATAAGAGCAATAATTAAAATAAAATCGTTGTTTTGTTAAAGTGCATTATATTAAAGGGCCATGACGACTGTAAAGGATTATATTGATGGTGGGTTTATAACAAATGATTTTGACTGAGTGGAAAATTAATTTAAATTAATTATCACGACGCAAAATTGTCAACAACATCAAATCTCAGCAAAAAAAAAAGTTTTATACATATGTTAATCCGTTTGTAAAATAATATGCATAATATAATATAAATAACTGTATTTTTAATACATTGAATTATTGAACACTTACACATTTTTGAATGATTAATTTCTCTTTGACAAGTTTTGTTTAATAGCTGGTAAACTAGTAATACTACACATTCTCAACAGTTATGCTTGGCTTTAAGCAGTGTATTAAAACGTCTGTAAAATAAAATAGGGCACAATCTACTATATTAATATGATACTAGACAAAAACGTTTGTCGAGACAGACTTTAAGTTGGCTTAAGAAAGCCGGACCAGAAAGTTTAAAAAAGTTTGAAAAGTTTAAAAAAAGTTTAAGAAGTTTAAGAAGTTTAAGAAGTTTAAGTTTGACGCTTTTCAGTCTGAAATAGTTTGAAGTTTAATGTAGTTTTAAAAGCTTAAAGTTTGATAGATAGATAGATAGATAGATAGATAGATAGGGTCAGATTATAGATAGATAGATAGATAGATAGAGTCAGATTATAGATAGATAGATAGATAGATAGAGTCAGATTATAGATAGATAGATAGAGTCAGATTATAGATAGATAGATAGATAGATAGAGTCAGATTATAGATAGATAGATAGATAGATAGATAGAGTCAGATTATAGATAGATAGATAGATAGATAGATAGGGTCAGATTATAGATAGATAGATAGATAGATAGAGTCAGATTATAGATAGATAGATAGATAGATAGAGTCAGATTATAGATAGATAGATAGAGTCAGATTATAGATAGATAGATAGATAGAGTCAGATTATAGATAGATAGATAGATAGATAGATAGATAGATAGGGTCAGATTATAGATAGATAGATAGATAGGGTCAGATTATAGATAGATAGATAGATAGATAGATAGATAGATAGGGTCAGATTATAGATAGATAGATAGATAGAGTCAGATTATAGATAGATAGATAGATAGATAGATAGATAGAGTCAGATTATAGATAGATAGATAGATAGATAGAGTCAGATTATAGATAGATAGATAGATAGATAGATAGGGTCAGATTATAGATAGATAGATAGATAGGGTCAGATTATAGATAGATAGATAGATAGATAGATAGATAGGGTCAGATTATAGATAGATAGATAGATAGAGTCAGATTATAGATAGATAGATAGATAGATAGATAGATAGATAGGGTCAGATTATAGATAGATAGATAGATAGATAGATATGGTCAGATTATAGATAGATAGATAGATAGAGTCAGATTATAGATAGATAGATAGATAGATAGATAGATAGATAGGGTCAGATTATAGATAGATAGATAGATAGATAGATAGGGTCAGATTATAGATAGATAGATAGATAGATAGATAGAAGTCATCGTTGGTTTCTATCTGATAGATAGATAGATAGATAGATAGATAGATAGGGTCAGATTATAGATAGATAGATAGATAGAGTCAGATTATAGATAGATAGATAGATAGATAGATAGGGTCAGATTATAGATAGATAGATAGATAGATAGATAGATAGATAGATAGATAGGGTCAGATTATAGATAGATAGATAGAGTCAGATTATAGATAGATAGATAGATAGATAGATAGATAGATAGATAGGGTCAGATTATAGATAGATAGATAGATAGATAGGGTCAGATTATAGATAGATAGATAGATAGAGTCAGATTATAGATAGATAGATAGATAGATAGGGTCAGATTATAGATAGATAGATAGATAGATAGATAGGGTCAGATTATAGATAGATAGATAGATAGATAGATAGGGTCAGATTATAGATAGATAGATAGGGTCAGATTATAGATATATAGATAGAGTCAGATTATAGATAGATAGATAGATAGATAGATAGATGCTAACAACCGCAGAGTGGTTGCTAGGGTATTCTAGGTGGTTGCTATGGTGTTGCTATGTGGTAGCTAAGGTGCTCTGGATGGTTGTTAGAGTGTTGCTATGTGGTTGCTAGGGTACCCAGAGTGGTTGCTAGGGTACCCGGGTGTGGTTGCTAGGGTGTTGCTATGCGGTTGTTAAGGTACTCGGGGTAGTTGCTAGACTGTTGCTATGCGGTTGCTAAGATACCCGGGGTGGTTGCTAGGGTGTTGCTAGGGTACCTGGGTTGGTTGCTAAGGTGTTGCTATGCGGTTGCTAAGGTACCCAGGGTGGTGGCTAGGGTGTTGCTATGCGGTTGCTAGAGTACTCAAGGTGGTTGCTAGGGTGTTGCTAGGGTACTTGGAGTGGTTGTTAAGGTGTTGCTATGCGGTAGCTAAGGTACCTGGGGTGGTTGCTAGGGTGTTGTTATGCGGTTGCTAGGGTACCTGGGGTGGTTGCTAGGATGTTTCTATGCTGTTGCTATGGTACCCGGGGTGGTTGTTAGGGTGTTGCTAAGTGGTTGATAAGGTACCCAGGTCGGTTGCTAGGGTGTTGATATGCAGTTGCTAGGGTACCCGGGTTGGTCACTAAGGTGTTGCTATGTGGTTGCTAGGGTAGTCAGGGTGGTTGCTAGGTTGGTTTAACCAGTGACTAGCATGCTTCTAGCATGATTAGCAAGTTACTAGCATGTTGCTAGCATGATTAGCATGTTACTAGCATGTCGTTAGCATGTTTCTAGCATGCTACTAGCATGTCTCTAGCATGATTAGCATGTTACTAGCATGTTGCTAGCAAGACTACCAAGTGACTAGCATGTTGCTAGTGTTACCGGCCTCAGACCTAGGGGATATCTGGGCTGGCAGCAAAGGACACACAGGCAGTGAAGCACTGTGTATCTGTGAATAAATAAAGAGACAGACAAAATGAGTGTCGTTCCTTTGGTGCGTCAGTTTACTTCTGAGATCACACAACTTTAGTAACTGGAAACACTTTAGTTACATACAAAAATAACTTCATCTGCACATTAACTTATGGTGTACACATAAGATATATGAATACATACACACCTGT
Organism: Schizothorax lantsangensis; assembly: GCA_027422415.1. Classification (NCBI taxonomy): domain Eukaryota; kingdom Metazoa; phylum Chordata; class Actinopteri; order Cypriniformes; family Cyprinidae; genus Schizothorax; species Schizothorax lantsangensis. The sequence goes on from CM049854.1 coordinate 453,768, forward strand.
ATTCCATAACCTGTTTCACATAAAGGCAATATATAATTTACATATTATGTGGAAAGAAGAATGTGTACAAAAATAAATCAATCAAGAGTCACATAAATGTCACTCTCAGTACTAGAAAGATGACAAATGTGTCACTAAAACACAGAGAATGTATAAACTAAAATCCAATGCCATTTTACATACACCACTTCACCCTGATTGCCTCGTGTCACTCATTAAGCGTGTGCGCAAAGCACTCGAAATGGCGATTGAATTGTTAATGCAACAGATATACTCAACTACTCAATTAAAACACAAAAATAACACACACACTTGCACTGCCAATGCTGTATAACAATACTTTTGAATGCATTTACTAAATAAATCGTTTGCATTTAAGACCCTCGAGTTAATTCAATTTGTATAAAACACATTAGATCATGACAAAGTTACTCAGAACACTTCACAATTACGTTCCTAAACCTTCCTATAGTCATGTGTACAATCAGAAGAATGTTTCAAGTGCATATTATTTTTACCTGTGAATAAATAAAGAGACAGACAAAATGAGTGTCGTTCCTTTGGTGCGTCAGTTTACTTCTGAGATCGCACCCGGGAAAAAGCTAGTCTCTATAGTGTGCTTCACAGGAGCGCTCAAGCGCCATCCGCTGGCGTGGCGGTGAACTGATTCTGAACTATTGGTGTTCACATAAAAAAAATAGGGAGGTATCAGTTTTCAATTAATTATTGAATAAACATTTTAACACCCTTTACACTCTCCCCTGCTTTTATAGATGCCTCCGGGCATCCAGAACCAACCAAACAGTATAGAGGAACTTTTTTTTTTTCTCTGAAGATAAGAAAAAAGAGCTATCAGTCTGATCAAAGGACAGGTAAGTATTTGAATGTCAACAGTCCTGCCTCATTTGTCCTTTCTTAAGTCTAATATGCCCACACAAGTGGAGAAGGATAGTGAGAGGCATCAGGTAAGACAGGGTAAGTATGAATAGGGTACAGTACACAGGTGTGCATTGCATTCACTCCTGGTCTCCAAGGTAGGTATGTGGGTTGTCCCAGCTGATTATATGTGAACATCTCCTTTGGCTTTACTGCACGTGCAGACCTCCGCAGGGTGATGTCTTCCCCATTCATTGGCTGTGCAACCGGCTCCACTCCCAGGTCAGTATCCTCATTACTTCCAGCTATGCAGTTGTCTACTTGTTCCTGAGTTCCCAGAGATGGCAACAGGTCAGCCAGTACTTGCACTGATTCTGGTGTCACAAACCGGAGTGGTTGCTCATATGTTTGAGGGTTATCTGGCTCAGCTCTATGGTGTTCCGGGTGAAACTCTGGTGCTGCTACTCGAAGATCACTACCTGGCTCATGATGGAACGGTTTGAGAGTGGCTTTTCCCCTTTCATATACTGGGACTGGTCTGGGATTACAAGCATATTCTTCCTCGTCCCCTGAATCACCGGAGTCGTGCTCTAAGGTATCAGACCTGTGATGTCGGCTGTTCTTGTGATGTTGCCTCTGCTTTTGTGGTTTCCGTGTCCGATTGTCCTCTCCATTATGTTCAATGGGCAGATCATTCACAGGCAAAAGAAGATTACGGTGCAAGACACGTAGAGTGCGATCACCAGTTTCGGCTTGAATTCGATACACCGGACCAACTCCCATCCTCTCAACAACACGGTGAACCTTGTTCTCCCAGTAAGGACGGAGTTTGCCGGGCCCGCCCCTCTCTGATAGGTTGCGTACAAGCACACGATCACCTGGCTGAAGCACAATTCCTCTGACACCACGATCATAGTATTTTTTTCCTTTTGCAGAGCTCTTCTTACTATGTTCAGAGGCGATCTTGTATGCCTCCTGCATCCGGGAAGCCCACTTCTGTGCAAATTCCTGACGGGTTTCAGTCTGTGGCTCAGGATCCAGGTTAAAAAGCAAATCAATGGGCAACTGTGGGGCCCTTCCAAAGAGGAGAAAGAATGGTGAATACCCTGTGGCTTCATGCCTTGAACAATTGTATGCATGCACTATGTGTGGTAAGTGGTCTTTCCATTCAGATTTCTTTTCCTCCGACAGTGTCCGTAGCATCTGAAGAAGTGTTCTATTCAAGCGCTCAACAGGGTTCCCCTGTGGATGATAGGGTGTCGTTCGAGAATGGGTAATGCCAGCCAGTTGTTGAAGCCGCTGGAATAAATTATTCTCAAATTCGCGACCCTGATCATGGTGAAGCTTTTGTGGATACCCAAAGCGTGGTATAAAGTCAAAGAAAATCTTTTCAGCAGCCGTTTTTCCAGATTTGTTCCGCGTTGGGTAGGCCTGGGCGAAACGAGTAAAGTGATCTACCAGAACCAAGATATACTCGTAGCCACCCTTACTCGGTTCAAGATGCAGATAATCAACAGACAGTAGCTCAAATGGTACACTCGTTGTAATTGAGCCCATTGGGGCCTTTTCAGGAACAGCAGGCCGCTTTTGCTTAATACATTGGCACTGGCGGATGACATAATCTTCTATGTCACGCTGCATGAAAGGCCAATAAAATCTTTGCCTTGCCAGGTGGGTAACTTTGTCAGCGCCGACATGCCCCATGTCATCATGAAGGTGTTTGAGCACAAGAGACTTCAGAGAATCAGGGAGAACCAGCTGTCTGTGTTGTCCGGTTTGTCTGTATAAAATTCCCTGGTCAAGTCGAAGTTTATTCCATTCGTGTATAAGCCGTCGTGTGGTGGGTCCCATTTGTCTCTTGTCTTTGTCACTGGGGTTCCATCCTTTCTCTTTCAATGCAATCACGTCAACGATGGAAGCATCTCCTTTTTGGGCAGCTCGAATGTCTTCTGGAGGAAACAAGGGTATACTGGCTGGAAGCATATTATCATCAGTGGAGCCCAGCTGAAGAGCCGCAACCCACGGTACTTCTCTTTCTCTCTGGGCTTTATCTCCCTGCCATATGGCAGACACAACTTCTGGAGGTAAAACCTCCGAGTACTCTCTGATGTGGTCCTGGAGCTTCACTGGGAACCGTGATAGGGTGTCAGCGTCAGTGTTTGTCTTGCCTGGTCTATATTTTATGGCGAAATGAAAGTCGGCCAATTCACCCACCCAACGATGCCCAACAGCACTCAACTTGGCGGTACTCAGGATATAGGTAAGGGGATTATTATCTGTGAATACGGTGAACGTGGGGGCGTAGTAAAGGTAATCTCTGAATTTATCGCAAATGGCCCACTTTAAGGCAAGGAACTCCAGCTTGTTAGAATGGAGGTGATAATTCTTCTCAGCGGGTGTGAGTGTCCTCGAGCCATAGGCGATAACACGTAGTTTACCCCCTTGTTCCTGATAGAGTACAGCCCCCAGACCTTCATTGGATGCGTCGGTGTGAAGAACAAAAGGTAAATTAAAGTCTGGGTATGCCAAGATAGGAAAGGAGGTCAACATGTCGACAAGGGAAGCAACCACAGCACGGTGTTCGGGGGTCCACTGAACTGGTGTCTTAGATGGCAGCTGACCCTTTTTTATACTTTGCTTAGTTGTCCTAGTTTTGACAGATTTCTCTCCAGACGCCTCGGGACTCTCTTGAAGCTTAAACAGTGGTCGGGCTATTCGGGAAAAATCTTGAATGAAGGACCGATAGTAGCCCAAAAATCCCAAAAGAGCTCTTACTTCTCCAACATTCTTTGGTTCCCGCTCCTTCCATTGCATCACTGCTTCCAAGTCATTGGGATCGACTTGAATGCCTTCACTTGTAACTAGGCGCCCAACATACCGCACTTGGCGTTTAAATAATCCACACTTCTTTGGTCGTAATTTTACACCATGCTCCCGTAAGCGGCAAAAGACTCTCTTCAAATCTTCGATGTGGTCCTGAAAGGATTTGGAAAAGCAGAGAATATCGTCTAAGTAGGGAAAACAGCATTCATCCCTCAGACCACTCAACACACCTTCCATACATCTTTGGAAAGCCGCCGGTGCATTGGAAAGGCCAAACGGAAGACGGATCCACTCATACAATCCCCAAGGCGTGCTGAAAGCTGTCAGGTGCCTGGAGTTCTCCTCTACAAAGCCCTGGTGATATGCACTGCCCTGGTCAAGTATGGAGAACCATGAGTAACCTCCCAGGCTATCTAATAGGTCCTGAATACGTGGAAGGGGGTGACGGTCGGGGATAGTTTTGCTGTTAAGTCCACGAAAATCAACGCAAAGGCGTAGGCTCATATCTTTTTTTCTTACACAGACCACCGGAGAGGAATAAGGTGATACAGACTTTCTAATCCATCCATGGTCTAGCAGCTTTTGAACATGTTCCTTGACCTCTCTATACAAGGGCTTTGGGACTGCGTTGTAGGACCTTTGGACTGGTGTATCATCTTTTAAGTAGATTTTGAGTTGTAAGTCAGAAATGCAACCAATATCGGTGTCATCTTCAGCAAAGACATCTGACTGGTCGAATAACATACATTTCGCAATCTCCTGCTCTTCCTCAGCTAGATGAGACAAGTCAACAGGAGGATGCCATTTGTCTTTGGTCATGTGTGTGGGTTTATGCATTTTTTTTTTTCTCAAAGTCTGCTCATGAGTACACAATTGAGCTGCACACAAGTGGGCTGTATTCTGAGGCATTGGCTCACAGTTTATGGAGGAATGAGGGATTGGTTTAAGATCAAGTATATCTTCAAGAGTACCAAGAACGGTTTTCTTTGCAAGATAGATGTCATGTTTTGTCGAGTTCTGAATTGGGATTTTGATGCGCTTGGATGAGCCAACAGGAACATCAACTAAAGCTGGGAACAATTCTAGACCCTCCAGGCAATGATTCTCAGGGCTCGGCTGAAACATCATCGTACCTCCACTGTTCCATCCTCGAATTCTACACTGGACTTCACGGATCTTGCCTGACGGGATATTTACACCTTTCTTGCCAAGGCGTACATTACTCTGTGGCATCTCCGTGGGTCTAATGGTCTGGAGAGTGGAGACTAATGCTTCCACGGTACTGTCACTGACACTCAAAGCTTCTTTCAGTATTTCAGTTACATCAACAGTATCGTCCTGATCAATGTTTGCTTTGATCATCTCCGCAATGACATTACTACCTAAAAGAGGGTAATTACAGTCACGACTGATAAGCAGTGGCACTCCGATTGTCAGGCGCCCATGACGCTGGCTGCATATCTGAAGATCAATCTCTGCCCATCCATCAAGGGGAACCTGAGTATTATTAGCAGCAGAAATTTCAAGGGAATTATCAAATAACAATCCAAGTGGCTGTATGTTTATACAGGGTAGTGCTTGTTCAATCCACGATTTGCTCACCATGGTCACTTGTGCCCCTGAATCAAGCAGCATCTGAAGAGGTACCCCATTGATGGAACATGAGACCATGCATCGCTTACCAATGAGTTGAGCTACTCTTTTCTTTGGGTCTGACTGGTACTGTAAGTTTGACTGTGAGTGTTTAGGTGTTTTGACCTTTTCTCGGGGCTCATCACTGCTTAGGATCACTGGCTGCCCCTCTCCAGCGACCTCTTCCCGTTTCCCGACAACCTTCGTTGGAGACAGCCAATGGCGCGATGTCCTGCCTGGCCACAAACAAAGCAGTGAACACAGTTGGTATTGTTTTTTTGTACACAGTCATTGCATTTACCTCTGGTCTCAGACCATGGTGGTTGTGTGCGGTCAGTAGGTGAGCGGCAGTCTTTCAGCTTCACAGCCTCAGTGGGGGTGGACATCTGGGCTAGATGCTTGGTTAGAGAAGAAACTTGAGCAGTTAATTCTTTGATAGCATCACGGTTTGCTTGTAACTCAGCGTCAACTTTTGTTGGGGTGTTCAGTTCACTTTGGGAGTGCTGAGCTGCGCTTACAGTAACTGGTCTGCTTTTACCTACTGAACCCAGTCTTTTCAATCGCCCTTCTTCTTCAGCTGTTGATTTTGTTATTTCTTCCAAGAGCAAGTCGTCACTAACCTGCATGTCTGAGAGAAAAGGTTTAAGATCACGTCTGACATGGCTGTTCCTCTCATTTAAACCCTGGTAAAGCGTGTGAATGAAAGTGCCCTGAACGAGCTCTTTGTTATAACTAAAACCTACACCAGGTTGTTGCGACTCAAAAAGAACACGCTGCTTCAGGCCCATTATTCGGTAAAGAAACTGTTGTGGGCTTTCTTTGTCATTTTGTCTAGCACTAGTTAGCTCTTGAAAAAGTTCAGTTACATTTTTGTCTCTAATGTGGGAGCGCAGAAATCTTTT